>CM032408.1:3654582-3942082 GCA_019049475.1 Eueides isabella | reverse complement strand
TATATATATTTCCTAAATGTTATAAATTAACACTTTAAATTTAGAAAAGATGAAATTTACATTGTGAAATGGTGAAGCAAGACTAAGAAACTAAATCACATAACAGACACAATAACAGATATGTATGATTAGTTATTAATAAGTGTCCATAAAGGTTTCTAGTAAAACCGTAAATAATAATGCTCATTTGGTGCAACAATGACGAACTTGCACTTTTTAAAATATTGCAGGAGATGCAATTAAAACGTGTTAAGTATTATTTGAGAACGTAATATTAAGTCATTCCGTTTCTATTAAGAATTAATTGCCATTTTCCGCCGAATGGGGCATTGTGTGTTCAGTCACGGAACTCAACGCCGCGCTTTGCCTTGTTACTAGAGCGGGTAGTGAAAATTGCATGGATGGTATTCGATCCCATATCCCGTAACGCTTGTGTACTTACAGCCTTACCACAACAGCCGATCTTTAACATATTTTTTTCCACGACAGGTTTCAATACTTAACATATTATTTGTTTTTTTTTAGAAAATTATGTCATTGATGCATTACAAACATTTGTACAACTAGACTCTATAAACACTTTGTAGAAATTTACCCGACCAACATCATTATGATACATCTGGAATTGTTATCGCAACCAATACCTGCACTTGCTCTATCCAAGACGTCGTTACACGTCCTCTTGATAACGTCGTTGTCCTATTAAAGACAATTAAACGTAGAACCTTGGCTTTCAATTATAGGTTGACATTTGCTTACAGCTGCAAAACGAAGCAATACTTTCAGGCAGATGTACCTTGCAATGTTTAAGCGCTTGACATTTAATTTTTTCATTATAAAACCGTTTAAGTCGGTTACAGGTGTGTAATACAGAATATGAAAAATGTAACTATTTTGTTTATTTCTAGTAATTTCGTGTTGCAAAGTAAGACGAAAACACTAAGCAGTAATTTGTTATTATGATGAAACATTTTTTTTTATTATACTTTAAGATTTTTTTATTTATATTTATAATAAATAATGAAGTTTAAACGCTTTTTAACTGAGTTACGAAATTAATTTAATATAATGTTAAAAAACTATCGATTTTGAGACATTTTATAAAAAAAATAATAAATGGCTACGAGAAACGAAGTATTAAGTATGTAGCTTCTTATTTTTACAAAAATATTGGAATTTGATGTCGTTGCCATTTAAGAAAAACGTAGCCGCCATCTAACATATCAGCTACAACTCTAAATAATATAAAATTGCCCATAAGCATTCGTGATTGATGCAAGAGACGAGAACGACTCAAGCATTCTTCGTGAGTAATCAACAAGTACGTAGCGGTAAAAGAAAATTAGAACTTTGTTTAATGACTTGTTTGAACCCGAGACCTAAAGCTTAATAAATAAGACACTGCCGCTTAATTAGCTAATATTTTTTTATTTCTACGCATCCATTATATTAAGCTAGAAGAAGGTATGACGATATGTTCCATGAATATGTCTATATTACGTGTAATATGCGTTATTTGTATAATAATCGTCATTAATAAAGAAACATATAGTTTGACAACTATATTTATTGAATAGACAAACAAAGGTTCTCGGGAATATCAATTAAATTAAACGTAAGTTAAACGCTAATTACTACATTTTAGTCTTTTGCTACTTAAAAAAATCTTACATTCACAACGATGACATCACAAATGTTGATATTTTGGATCGGCCATTGCAAAACATTGTCACATGAGGGTCTCATTTTACCGCAATGAATGCTTTGTCTCTATAAGGTGAGTTAATCACTTGCCTGGTATTTGCACGTGCGGACTGCGGGCACATTAACGCTACAGCTATTTTAATATACTTTAGCTTACGCTTCTCATGCCTCGGTCACGATATGATTTATAATTATAATGTATGCTGGTGTGCCAAGCCGTAGGGTTAGTTTAATTATGGTGGGTTTTGTTATATTGGTAAGTATAGTTCAGAATATTCGGCATTGGAATTCCATAAAATTTTGGAATTTATTGGCTATTGAACGCATACACATATTAAAATCATTTTACCTATTTATTTTCTGCGATAAATCACCAAAGTTATTAATGATTGGATAAAATTATTTAATACTGTTAAACAAGTAATTAAATATATGTAAAGATGGTATTAAAAAAATTTAAGATCCTTCCTTTTGGGCGTTGGGCCGGTTGGTTTCATATTTGAAATTAAAAAAGTACCTGCATAAAGAACTTGACACTTGAAAAAGTAACGTGCGTTACGCAACGTGACGGGTGTTTTAATACACTTGTACATGTTGCATATACCCGTGTGTAGCTACGATCGTACGAAGACACGACTTATTGGACATGCGCACGCGCAGCATGTATTTCTATTCGAGTTCATTTTTACGTACTATAAGCATAAATAGGAAGCTATTTTTTTCTCTTAAAATATTACTAGATTAAAAGTTAAATAAAAAAATATTAAAATTGTCGTTAAATAACATTAGATGTAGTGCTGTAAATCAATATTTCTTCATACTTATTAACATGGCTGCCTAGCACAAATTTAGAAGTCGCAACTTTTACGATTGACGTTAAAAAGCGTTAATTTTGTAGATATAAATAATTAAATTTTTATATATTACAACATGAATAAAATCTAAACTAATTTTAATATTGACCTTTAATCAGAACACAGAATTTTTAAATAACAATAAAGTAGATAAGGCAATTTTCTTATACCCCATTTATTAATAATAAAGTATACATTCTAAGCATTACTAACTTTCTATTCAATCGGAAATAAGTTTTTCTCCTTAATCCATATACGTAAGTATACATAATTAAATTTTCTCGCACTTCCTGTGTACGAGATTTCAGAACCAGTTGTCACTTCAAATCAATATATATGTAGTAGACATATTATGAAGTTGATTACTGATTTCTTCTACAATAAATATTATCGTTTAGTATTAAAATTCTCTAGTATATATCAGCAAAATGAATATTAAAATACTTGATCTTGTTTCTAAAATCGATTTCTCAATACGTTTTTACTTATCTAATCTAAAACTTTTTATCTAGAAGACATCTTAAAGATATCTTAAATAACATTTTCAGATCACTCCTTTCTTTTGTTTTGCCTAATCCGATATTATTGTTTGTAAGATATTTCTGTATTTATTTTATTTTATTTCTGTATTTATTTACATAACATTTTCTTAGTTGTCTTATTTTCGAGAAATACATTTGTGTAAATTAAACAGTGAAAATTAACAATTGCTATATATGAAAAAAATTTATTGTTACTCTATAAAATATTTATTAATTTTCTTAATTTTTATATCTGTTTAAACCCTGAATCTTTGAATAAGACGTCAAAAACAAACAACTTAATTAGACATTAAAAGTTGACAGTTGACATTACACGTCATTTAAAATAATGACTAGCAAAGAACCTGTCAAAACATTTCTCTTTTCATTTATCAAATAGCAAATTATGCCTCATAAATATTCAATGAGTTTAGCAACTCGATACATTATACAATAAGTCTATATAGAGATCGAGATAAATGTACAAGTAGATATAAGGAATGCAATATAAATGCGGTAAAGATCACCTGTTGGTCTAGCTTTGCATCTGGAATATTAACCAGCTTAGAAAATACCTTAGATGCTAACGTAATGTAATTCTTGTAACTTATGTACATTATACAATTGTAAACATGTTACATAGTAGCTACTGTACGTAATAAATGCTTATTTAATATGTTTTTACGAAAATATTTTAATAATTTTTAAAAAATATTATTATTTTAAGGATTTTTTTAAATTATTCTTTTTGGCAGGCAGTGTGGCCTGCCAAAGAACGTTTACTTAATCTCTAATATTGAGTTGTTCATACTTATATATTGACATATTGAATTGTTTATATAATATTATTCGTACTTTATATAGAACGCACATTGAAATCTTATCAAATAAAAGATTATTAATAGCTATAAGTCAATAATTATATTTTCAATGTATGTATTTTATATTATTTTTTAAAGTAAGCTATAGTATAATAAGAAATTAGTAAAATCGGTCATTAAGTCGTGACAATTGTATTCGAATTGATTTAAACATTTATAATCGAACTAACTATAGTTGGTAAGATACGTAGATTTTGTTGTTGTTATATTGGAATTACATTGCTTTAACATGCACATAAGTTTTTTTTTTTTATTTTTTGCTGCTAGTATTTTGTAACAAACGATCTTGTTTTGGTTTCAGTATCTACATTACTTTACTTTTTCTACTTATCGCCTATTTAGGAAATATATTTATATATATATAGACTTGATGACCATTCACGAGAGTTCAAGTTAAACCCATAATCATAGTTTGGATAGAACAGCCCTGAACTGTGATTGTGTTACTACAATAACATATTTTTTCAGCTTCACGCTGTATCCCGCAAGAGGCAGTGTAGACAAAGGGGACTTTATAACCTAGTTTTACGACACCACACGTTCCCATGAAGATACTTCCGTTTCCAACTATTTTTACACGCCAAATTTGAGGCATTGCGTGTTAAGTGGCAGAACTCAAAGCCGCGTTTTGCTGCTTTTTTACCAGGGATCGAACCCACATTCTGTTCCGCATATAGTGGCACGCTTGTCCCCTGCGTCATAACAGACCGTATACACCTAAAAGTATCAATTTATTATAGAAATAATGACGTCAATATTGAAACCTATTTAAGTTCTTTACATAAACATTATATAATAGGTACAACTGTTCTAAGTTCGATTATCCTAACGCAAATACATTGGTAACCATAATAAAATGCAGTGCGTATTAGTATTATCCTCTCGTGGGACTTCTGTGATTCATAGTAATATAATATCGCTTTGGTTACTGTTAAAAAAGACATTTTATTATCATTTTATTGTATTAAACGGTAGTTTACTGAACGTAGATATTTTTTTCAGTCCGTTAAGTTCTGTTACCAGTTTTCCACCGAATTTAACGCATTTTTTTTCTTTTTCTTTGTACTATTTTATGTGAACACTTCATTGGTTAATGAATGTAAAGTAGACTTATTTTTTAATTATTTGTAAAACTTAAAAAATAAACTGTATGTCTTCTTTAATAAATAAATAAATTGTGATTTGAGGCCGCTCTTTGCCCTATTGCCAGAGCAAAAATTTTTTAATATTATTTAATAAGATATTAAAGAAGTCGTTTCCTCAAATGGTTTCCAACCTATAATCTGTTGCGTTTACAGCCGCACACTTGTGACCCTGCGCCACGACCGGCACGATTTGTTCTATAGCAATAACAACATAATATACCATTTTAGTATTGCAAATTTTATAATACTACTTCAAATAAAAATACATGATAGCAATTGCTTGGAATAAATAAAGAATTGTCTAAAATATTTACTTATTTCTTACTGTATTTAATGTAGAAGTAAGTTTACGGCTAAAATAAGAATCGGTGTGACAAGAAACTAGCGCCATTTTGGAATTCTGATGAATCAGTTTAAATTCCGAACACGTCGCATCGATGCCACGGCATAGGCAGGGTATAGGGATGGGCCAAGTCGATTATAGAGTTGAGTATTCGATGGTATTACGGCTTATCTCACTATATGTTTAAATATTTAATAGGTTTCGGATAGTTTTTTTTTAAATATAAATACTATAAATAGAATTACTATTATTCAATAGTATAGTACTACAATTTCAGTATTGTTCACCAAACGGGCAATTTATAAATAAAAACGATGATATCATTATGACTTTAGATATTATTCTGCCTAAGCGTAATGGTGAATTGTTCAAAATTCCATTTGTAATTTTAATATAATTTCCAAACTGAATTATGAAATAGCTATTTCCTACAGTTTCAATAAGTGTAGTCGTCTCTAGAAATACAAGAGAAAGACAAAAGGCACAACAGGATATCTTCAGTGTCATTACCCGTGAAAGGAACGTGCTAAAACCGTTTTTCCTATGTACAAGAACTAAAAATAATTATCTATCTATTTATATCATGAATAAAAAAATAAGAAAAACAAACAATAATTATTCAGCCCACAACACAATAACGGTAGCAAGTCGTGCTGACTTCCATGTAGAAGAAATGGTCTGACATATTGGTGTTAGGTTATATTACTGTACTCATAGTGTCACAATGCAATATCGTCAGTCGATTAATCCGTCGATCAATTACTTTGTCATTAACAATAAGTACGGATTTACAATACACAGGTATTGTTCGGTTGAAAAAATATAAGCCAACAGATTGTATGTGTGGGAAGAAAGATGCTGTTAAAAATAACAATGGAAGAAGAGTGCAAGTTACTTTTTAAGTGGTTAAAGTTATAAAAAATTATGATGACTTTAGTTAGAAAGGTGTAGACAAAGATTTTGCGTCAATTTTTTCTCAAGCAATCTAAAAACAAAATAAATAGTTGAACATCTATGCAAAATAAATAATTATGGTAAATTTATGACATATTAATTATTTATCTATATAAAATAATAATTCTACAATTCCTTACCTCATTTGAAGCAACAATATTGCCTTAAATTAAAATTAGATAAAATTTGTCACAAATACCAATTGCAATAATAATTTACTTATATAAAAAATCTTCAACTTAATTACAAACATTCCTAAGGATTCTTTAATAGCTTAACAAATATTTTCTTTTCAACCAACAACAAGTGCACCAACTTAAACCCTTCTCAAGTTAGAGTCACTTTCACACGAGAATCAATAGAGTGTTATTTCCTGCTCTTCACTTAATCGATCACACCTTACGAGTTACGATCAAAATATCATTATATACATATTACTGACACCGGCACTAGGTGGATACCTTATTATTATCTTATATCAACAAAAACGGCTTATTGATTACTTTCTCTTGGAATTACGTAACGTATAGTGATAACTTAACTATCAGTACTAATATTGCTGCACTTAGCCTGTCTAATTGACCTATTTTGATTACTAAATCATAACGCAAAAGGAGGTTGTTACAAGTTTAATCTGTCTGTGTGTTTGTACGAGTGCGGCTTCTTTTAATCGGCCTTATCCATCGGGGTAGTTTTTAGTTATGTTATATGAAAATTTGATTGATAATGTAAGAACTATATAGCCATTTTGTCGAGAAGGGATAATGAATTTTTGGGTGCGGCGATTTTGGTAATTCTAAATTTAGCTTTTTTTCTTATTAAGTCATATCGATTGACCTTTCGATTGGAGTTACAATGTTTTTGTTAATGTCGAATATTAACTGAGCATGTTGTCGAGCTGTAAAAATATTTAAAACAATATTTTATTTAAAAAAAAAATCCTCCGATCAGTTCTGTGGAGTTATTGAAGTTTTACATGTGACATAGTATATTTATATAGTTGGATAATCAAGACTAATCTTTAGTTGTATCAGACTACACGATGTAAGCTACTCTAATTTTTTAAATTATTTTTCTACAGGACTCTATGTGTATGTGACATTGTTACACAGTATATTCTCTATCTATAATACTATTGTTGGCTTCAACTGATTGTGCTACATCCGGTTAAATTACTATTGTAATGTATCTGTGTCATTTAAAATGCGTATAAACATATCTATTAAAATACTTACTGAAAAAATAATTAATGTCTGTTGTTATAAAGAGAATCCAAGGTGACCAAGTAGCAAAAATAAAATGGTAATTGTATAGATTATACATATGTTAGGCCACAATTAAGTAAAAGCTTCTTGTCTTGTTTTCTTTTTTTGATGTGTTATTTACTCAGCTAAGTTATTAACGAAAGTAAGTTAATTATTATATGACTTCTTCACATATAATCATAAAAACATCAGTACAAAAGTAAACGCTGTTAAATTGTAAGACCCTTATCATTATAACAATAAAAATAAATACCAAAAATATTTTGTATTTATTACTATTTAAAGTTAAATTCAAATGACTAAGCTACGCATATTGTAAACACGTTATCTGAACTTATAATTCCACGTAAAAAATATTAAAATATAGACCGTAGTAAAAGCTGTGTGTGAGTCATCCATTCATGAGTAAAATTTGTTGGGAATGTCGGATTCGTTCTGAGAAGAAACTCGCGGAACTAAGATTGTGAGTCACCTATAAGCAAGATTATGAATGAATTGACCTTAACATGCAAAAAATAGCTTCGGTAAAAAAATACTATCATCAATATTTAATGTTTCTGCCAGATTCTGGCCATGTTCTATGATTTCTGGCTTAATTTTTACTTGATTAATCAATATTGTTTTAAAGGCGACATTTTGAAAAGAATAATAATACAACAAGAATATAAGTGAACGAAAATAAAACTATTAAGAGGATATTTCTTGCGTAAATATTTTTTTAGTTTCATGCTAGTAGGCAGAGGGAACTTGGGATCCTAGTGATAAGACACTCCGTGCCGATGGTCACTTTCCACCGATTTATGCCCCTGCATACACAGACCTAATCGTTAATAAATAATATAGAGAAAAAATATAAATATTTTTGTTAATGAAGGTTAATAATATATATAACTTTGCTACCTAAGATTTATACATGAAGTCCCTAATCATTCGACCAAATATACATAATAATCTCACATTTAATATATTAATCGGATTAATCAAGACTATATCCGCAATAAAAATACGATAAACGTCAAATTGAACAGCCTTCAACCAAGTTCAATGCCATGGGAGGAAGGCAGACAAATATAACCAGTTATCCGTGAAATGCAAGGTTCTTTTAAATGCGTAATGCTGATGATTGAGTGGTGCTTAAGTAAATAATACTCTGCTTCACGCTGTATCCCGCACATGGCAGGGTAGGCAGAGGGAACTTGGGAACCTATTGTTAAGTCACTCCGTTCCACTTCCGTTCCCCACTTTATGTAAATAATATAAAGTTTTTAAGCACATCTGTGTAAAGTAAAGGTTGATATTTAAAGTAATTTTGTTGTTAGTAGCCTTTCGTGCCACAGGGTCAGGAGCGTGTGTTAAGTTGTAGGTTCGATCCCTACGAGAGGAAATTTAACATTTAATAGTCTACTTTTCTCTTGCTGATAACAAGGCAAGCACAATGCCTGCGAAATTCCGTGACAAACGGAAGTGGCTTCAAGAAAACAGAGTGTTTGAGCATCAGGTTTCTAAGTTCACTTGGCCTACTCTGACATGTGCGATAAATTAAAAAAAAAATAAAGAATTTCTCTGTAGTTTCGCCTCGATGATTAAATGGAATCAATGAAAGCAACTCTTCAGCTTTATATCAATAGAATAGGAATAAAAACCACTTTTTAAATTTACTTTTTAAAATGAAAACTTTTTAAGCACAAAAATGTTTTGTATATATATCCATTACAAGTCCTTTTTAACCGATTTTATAACTTTCATTTAGTAGATAACCGATTTCCTACGATAGATATATACAATTAAAAGTTATTATGTGATTAGCGTAATCGTAAGTGTATTATAATCATAATATTTTTTACATGCGTAATCTTTATTGTTTCTGAAGAAGCTCTACAAAATCTAGACCATTTCGCGAGCCTAGCGTGTGTATACTAAGGTTTCAAACAGATTATATCTTAACCTAGGAATTCCAAGAGTGCGTTCCAATTCATAATGGCATTAGAACATATTTTATGAACTTATTTATTGTTATTTTACAATAACTTGTATTTTATTTGTCACGTTTTGTGCAATTGGTAGGAATAAACGAACAACAATAGTTTAAAAAAAGATTTTTTAAGTCTCCAGCTTCACGGTGTAACCCATACATGGTTGAGTAGGCAGAGGGAACTTGGGAACCTAACTTTTCAGTTCCCCACCCCAATTTGGAGCATTTCGTGTTGAGTGGCGGAACTCAAAACCACGCTTTGCATTGACAAGAATAAAAAAATGAAGCAATGGATGTATTTTTAATAATTGTTAATTAAAATGTTTTAATAGTTAATTCTAGAATTATGCTATTTACATACTCGTATGTTTATAGTGATGCAAATGGAAATATGTGGGACTTTTGAATTGTTATATATGAATGTATATTAATTTTAAAAAAGCAATTTCTTCAGTCAGGTTAATTTAAACATGACAACTTAGTAACAAAATAAACTTCTATATTATAAAAATCTAGAAAACAGAATAATGTACTCTAATCACTAGCTTCTCTGTAACCTCTGCTTGATAGAAAAAATACAAGAAAAATGTACAGGGAAATAAAATACATATAAAGAATTCAAGCATTTCAAAACATGCTAACAAATAATTTGCGTCTATGGATTAAGGCTTATTTATAACAGTGATGTGCAAGGAAAACCACAAACTATGTCATTTGTGACATGATGAAATATTCATTACATATGTGCACTATTTAATTATTATTAAACATTAATACAAAATATGTAGAATTGATATTTCGGACCTTATTTAAACAAAAGAATTAGTAAAAAAACTGCTTTATTCAAATAAATATTTACAAGTTTAGTTCACTCAGATGTCCTTGTGTTAAGAATGGCTCGTTTTCCCTTGGATACTTTTCAGCCTAATTTACATTAAAAATAAATGGAAAAGACGTTATTACTTATTATTTATAACAGAAAAAAATCTGATAAATATAATAATAGTGAATCATTTTGCGAAATGTACACAGTAAATGAAAAACTAAAAGATATAAAAGAAATTGTGCGACTTGCATGCGTAAACTCAGCACTTTGTGGAACGGCCTACCCGCGGCAGTATCTCCAGGTTGATATGACATGGGTACCTTCAAAAGCACGTCTTCCTCCACTTTAAAGGCCGACATGGCAACTGTAGCTCCCCTGGTGTTACTCGGGGCCGTGGGCGACGATTATCATTCATCATCAGGTGACCCGTACGCTCGTTTGCCTTGTCTTTTCCATAAAAAAAAAAGTTGTGGAACCGATTCCCGTTCGGAGAAATGAAATATTTAATATTTTAATTTCCTCGCTCTGGTATAACGAGGTAAGCGATTTCGAATTCGGCGAAAAACAAGAAATAAAAATGTATCCCATTCATTAGGGGCACAGTTTTTCTCTGCCTACCCTGCTTTATACAGAATTTAATGAAAATACCTCAAATTCGGCGGAAAGTGGCGAACAGAAGTGGAACGGAGTGTCTTAACACTAGGTTCACAAGTTCATTCTGCTACCCTGCCATGTGCGGGATACAGCGTGAAGCTGAGTTAATGTAAAGCTAAAAAAAAACATACTCTATAATTTAGTCATCGTAGCAGCCGTTGATGCGTTATGGGGCACATCATTGTATGTAGATATGAGTCATTCAAATAATACCCGAAAAACCAGTTATAATGTGTTGACATTACTTACATAAGTAGATTACTCTATAAATATTTAGATGGAATCTTATTGTTACTTTAAATAACTTTAAAGTTACTGTTAAGAAAGTTGTTCCATTTATACATTTCATACATTTAGAATGTATACTCAGAAGTTACTAGAATATTTAAATATTTGTAAAAATTTTCACCTTTTGTGTTTTGCGGAGTAGGAATTATCGGGAGACTTTTAATTAAAACAAGGGACCCGTTCACCGTTTCTACTAATCTCAATTTCTTTTTTGTTCTAATAAATTTATTAATTTAAAGACAATATTTAAACATTGAAAACTAAAATTTCAGCTAAAACATTATAAAGAAAAAGTCGAACTTAATATTTTAAATTGACGTAACTTTTAAATAAAACAAACACAAAATTTTCAAGAAAGGTTGTCAAAATATAATAGTGAAAACAGAGTTATTATATGTAAGTATATATCTTTTTCTTGTTCAGTATAGTTATGCAATCTTATCAGAAATAAAACTCTTGAATGAATTCAGCTAAAATAATTCTGGCATTTAAACAATGAAAAGAAATAAGCATATAATTATAGAACAGGTTAACTGGTTACACTAAGCCTGTTGTGCTATTGTTGGTAAGTTAAATTATTTTATTAACACAGTTCAACATTTATTTATATATGCGCAACCTCAACGATATAAAAAAATAAGAAAAACAAAATATAAAGCCGTCTTCCACATGAATAGTACCTATTCTTTATTTATTATTACATCACTCACTCACTCACTCAGCTTCACGCTGTATCCCGCACGAGGCAGGGTAGGCAGAGGGAACCCGGGAACCTAGTGTTAAGACACTCCGTTCCACTTCCGTTCCCCACTTTCCGCCGAATTTAAGGCATTGCCTTATTACCAGAGCGAAGAAACGAAACATTAAATATTTAAATTGAAAATATTAAATATTTCGTTTCCTCGACCGGGGATCGAACCCAGAACCTGTCGGTTACAGTCACACATTTGTGCCGCTGCGCCAAGACAGGCCATCTGACATCTGACTATATTTTCTGTTTGTGATATCAAGACTAAGTGCAGCATTGACATCCTTTACTTACAATGTCTCGATAATTTTACGGAAAGTAGAAAAGGATCGTCTAAACACTAGCTTTCCTCTGCCTGCCTTGCTGTATAAAGACTGCAAAGAGAAGTAAAAAAAAAAAAAGTATAATTATAGTTATAAGAAGTCCTTCAGTTTTGTTAAAGCAAATTATTTGATAAGTCATACCTACAAAACATTACCACGGGAATCAGATTACTAAAAACAAGGGAATCATCTTCACCGGACGAGATAAAATGAACGACCACCCGTTAGAAAGCGTTAAGTTACCTATGTACTTGCTTAGCATTTATTTCTATGTTAGTTTTGCTGAATAAAATTCATAAACATTAAGTTACACATCACTTTGAAAACAAATTGTATGGAAATAAAAAAAAATAGATGGCGCTGGCCGCCATCGAGCGAATCGTAATTCGATTGATATTTTGTTCGTAATTTCTGTTTATATAAAATGATCGTTTCTTTTAGTAGGTATAGTAGTTAATAGCACAAGGTGAGAGTCTAGATGAATCAAGGAAGTTAGATCGCGGTCACTTCAACGAAATAAGTGCCAACGTCCAATCAACTCAGAATAGAAACCTAAAAAAAGACTGCATAGATAAAAAATAACTAAAAGTAAATGATTTGGAAAATTTAAATTAATCATAATAATATTTGTAATTGTAGTTTGAAATACATTAAAAATTTGTTTATCTTTTGTTTATATTTAACAATGCTCAAATAAAGTATAAATAAAACGTAACGCGGGACGTTTTATCATATCAAATTGGGAAAACACAATTTCAAATATATATTCCCTCAATGGGTTTTAAGCAATCGTGTTTAGTCAGTCATAACTACGTCATAAATCATAACGACGCACTTGTCACATCAATTATTTAATAATATCGGTCAAATAATGATTTAAATATATTCTTGGCTGACTGTAACGCGGCAAATCTGTATTAATTTCCTCGCTTTGATAAGGAGATACAGCGCGGAGTTGATTTCTGCTACTCAATTTATTAAAAATTAGGCGGGATATGAGAAAAGTAATTTAAACAAAAAAAAATAATATTAAGTCTAACCAAAATTAAGTTCAAAAACGTAATGTCTGTTTCAAAGTCAAACACAAAAAGTTTATATTTAAAACATATCTATAAAAGTCTGTTCAAAATGTATTTGGCCGATCGTATTTCGATAGTGTTTAATCCGCACCCTTATTTGGTACTTACAGGCAACTCGGGCACTTGGCTGGCTCTTAATGTGCTATAACCAGAGCTAAATTGTGTGATTAAAGTGTAACAAATTCTATCAATAGCTGCTAAATAGAATAATAGCTATACTAAATTTATATAAAATACATTGAAATTTATTTTATTTTTAGATTTCTTCCGCATTATGGATCGCAATTTTAAAGATATTACGTATTTGGTGGTAAATTGAAGTAATATCTACGATTAATAAATCAAACCAAGAACCATCTCCATCAGCTCGTTCCTAATTAGGTCATGATATATAAAAACAGTTTCTAGTATTAAATTATTCGTTATATAAGAAACTGTATCAATATTAACTGGTTTGTAGAACATTACCCACTTAAAGAAAAAAATATATTACAAAATTATGATCATTTATAATATAATAATATATGTATATAAATCATATTAACCTTTTTATAATATTAAAGTTATATAATTGTTAATAATTAAATCAATCGGTTATTTACGCATCTTGGCGTGGCGATAAAACGTAACGTTATTTAAATATTACGAAACGTGCAATACTCGTCACATAACTGATATAGCTTTCATTCTGATATTATCGTTTACTTCCTCCATTTTTGTTTTTCTAATAAACAAGAAATGGACGAATGTTTGAATAAATATTACTTTCAATGGACATTTATTGTAATGGGAAAAGAGAAATCTTGATACGTAATGTGGTTTTATAGAAAATATGCATTAAGATGTACCAACTCGCTAATAACATATTTGTTTTGTACGTCACTCACTATTCATTTTGGCATTCACTATTTGATTGGATTGATCAATGAATAAATTTTAAAATTTAAACTTAAGTAAATTTAAATTTAAAATATCGTATGATGTTTTAAATTTAAATTTACTTAAGTTTAAATAATACTTATAATTATTTTTTTAATTATACTAAAATGATATTTAATTATTACGATAAGATTCGGAATTTAATTTCTATAATATCTACCTAATCGTGGTAATTGGTAAAATATTTATTAAACAAATAATGTTGTTTTGAAACTACCTTGTGTCCTTTACATATACACTATCAAAAAGAACTCATACATTATCTATCTAGATACTCGAAATATTTCCGTATTTTTAAGTACGAGAACTGAAATCTGGATAAATAATTGAACTTTTCGCAAAAAAAAACAAAACAACTATTAAACAGAAAAAACTATTACCATCTATATTACAATATATTGAATTGAATTTTGTAATAAAATATATAAGAAAACATTACAAGTATAATATAATCATAATTCAACGAAAGTAAAAAAGAAATGGCTAATAAAATACTTAAATTGTATCATTTTATTTTCCAGTGTTCGATAAATCCACACAATGTGTACATAACACACTGACAGATATAAGTTATTTTTATCTATTGATTAAAATGGTTTGACCAAATAACATAATCTTATCCGAAAGGAGTTAAAAGTATACGCAATCTATACTTATAGTAAATCTGTAACTGATCACTGTCTGTACATAGATGATATATTAAGAGTTTTTATAGAAAAAGTTAATGGTTTTTTTGTCTGTACGTTTTTATGTGCTAATCTTAGAAACCGTTAACCAGATTTAAATGCAATTTTCAATATTATATTTTAGCAACCTTCCTTCAACAATTACTGTATGTTTTATTTAAATCAGTTAGTTTTAGTCAGCAATATTATGTTTACTAGACTGCTAATAATTTATATGAAATAATTTTTTTATTAATTTATATGATATTTTTGTTGCCAATGTAAAATAATATGAGTCAAGCAGAGGAAGCCGCCGGCGGAAAGCTAGTATAAAATATAAACAAATTATTAACATATTTAGTATTAATATGTAAAATTGTCGACATTACTATTAATATAGCAAAAAATAATATAGCAAAAATTAATATTCTTGAGAACTTGTCGTAACATTTTGTTATCCGTTTCATAATGTAATTTGTATATTTATTTATATTTATGCATGCAATTAAATGATTTATAAGAAAACATTTAATAAATTGAAAGTAATTTAAAGATGCAACTTATTTGAATTTAAATTAATAGTATGATCTTACGTAAAGTTTTACATAAAACTAGCTTTTTAAGATTTGTACAGTAAGTCAAGATATTCACGAATATATATATATATATATATATATATATATATATATATATATATATATATATATATATATATATATATATATATATATATATATATATATATATATATATATATATATATATATATATATATATATATATATATATATATATATATATATATATATATATATATATATATATATATATATATTATATTAAATACAATTATTGTAAATCTATTAAAGGTAATTTACTTTCGCAGAGTATTTTCTTTATTAATTCCAATAGATTAATTACTATTTCGTAATATTAAAACCTCGTTAGGACCTAAATGGATTATGCTGACCTCATTAAGCACAGGAAGCCATACTGGCCGATGAACGGTGCGTCCGATAAACCTGGTATTGGGAGTGCGATTAAAAAGTAGACTACAGCAGCATGCTACTTGCATATGAATAGTAAGGAAGACTTCCTATCTGTTGTACGTGTATGTTATTATAAGCGTGGCGTTGAGTTACACCATTCAATATTAGATGTTACTAATTCAGGAGGAAGGAGGAGAAAGGAGTGCCTTGACGCTAAGTTCTTTTTCAAAATCAAAGTATATTTGGCCATTAAATGGACTTTTCAATAGACAACATAAGTAATTAAAAATATCGGAAATGTCAATGCTATAGGAAGCAACCACCGAATTTAAAGTAATTTTTGTCGGTTTGTTTTTGTGTTACCACCATATATCGTAGTCGTATATGTTAAGTACTATTGATATACTGAACAAAGCGCGGCGTTGAGTTCCGCCACTCAACACGCAATGCCTCAAATTCGGCGGAAAGTGGGGAACGGAAGTGAAACGGAGTGTCATGACACTAGGTTTCACCCTCTGCCTACCCTGCCTAGTGCGGGATACAGCGTGAAGCTGATATACTGAAACTCAAAAAATGCTGTACTTTATATATTATTTTTATTTCAGTCATCATAAATTGCTAAATATTAGGGTAAGTTGGTCATTTTTAAAGATTGGTGCAACTATAAATCTCCATTTAGCTGCAAGAACGTGACATTTATAATATAGCTAGAGCCCTAATTTAGTAAACAAACCTCCATTAATAATTAAAACTAAAAGTAATAAATTAGCGCGGCAAATTAAAGATTATTTTTTAATCTTAAGAAACCATACTAATGACTTACGCAACAGAACGATCGTAACGATTACTGATGCGCTTTTGATGAGCTTTTCGCTTTCCCTACGAGCGATCGCTCAACTAAAGTAAATTATTTTTTTTTCAGCTTTACGTTAGATCTCCCATATTAGCAGCAGCAGGGTAGGCAGAGGGAACTTGGGAACCTAGTGTTAGGGCACTCCGTTCCTTTTCTTTCTTTCTGCTGAATGTTGTGTTTTGGGTGGCGGAACTCAACGCCGTGTTTTACTAGCGTGGAGAAAATATAAAAATAATAACGCTCTTCCAGTCACACGCCTCTGCCCAGGCGCCACGACAGGCCTCTTGTGTATTCATATTAATGTTTGTATTTACCTCATATGTATGGTGAATAAATTCCTCATAATATTATGTCATTGCTATGGTAATGGTAAAATATATTCATGATTTTTAATAAATTTACATACAATTTTATTTAATTCATAATAAAATTCGCTGAAAAAATCTACTAAATAAAACTACTAAGTAGGTATATTACTCAATTTACAAACATTCTTTTTTTTTGAAGTACAATATTCGGTAGATAGTGAAAACCAAGGAACCTAGTGTTAAGTTAGTCCGTTCCCATTAAGACACTTCCGTTCCCTACTTTCCACCAAATTCTAGGTGCAGGCTTGGTAAAAATATAAATTATAATAAAAGTTAGATAGTGCTTTAGTTACTTGATGTGTTAGAGCTATTCAGAGTTCCGTTTTTCATTTGTGACGATTCTAGATTGCCAGTTCAGCAGAATTCACTTCGCAAATGTCACGTTGTATGGAAAACACACGAAGAACGACCGGCAGAATGTAATTTATAATACAACAAATTGTACATATATACTTATAATAAATCTGTAAATGATAACTGTCTGTACATGGAAGATATATTAAAAAAAACTTAACCCTTTTAAGTTTATTAATATAATAGGGCTCAACATAGTGTTTTTTTTTTTAATTTTTGTCTGTTTGCCTGTGCGTTAAAACATTGTGTTTATTAGGACATTCGTGTATAAGACGTAGTCGTTTAATAGGACGTAGTCGTAGCGGCGGAAATCAACGCCGCGCTTGTATCTCGTTACCAGAGCTAGGAAATGAAAATATCAAAATATTGGTTTTGTCGAGTGGAAATCAAATTCGCAACTTGACACGTTAGTTAACACTCGCACACTTGTGTCTTTTCGATATTAAAATATCAAATAATTTTATCTCTGGAGGTATAAATAATCTTATTTACTATTGTTCTGTATTCTTTACGTAGGAAGTGTTTTTTTTTTCTAAAATAGTTTATAAAAATATTGACATACTTATCTACCATAAGTAATAATTTAACAAATAAATGTTTACAAATGAAAAAAAATAAGATTTACTTTAGGTCACATATGATATTTCCTATCTTGCTGTGAATTATTCCTTCATGATTCATTCGCTTTTTTGTGCCGTCACTTAAGTTACCGTGTAAAAAGCTAACACAAAAACAGTCAACACACTTAACTAGGCTAAGTACAAAGCATGTTAAAGGAAATTAATATATTGATACGCTTATTTAGTTTAGTGCATTTTAAGTTTGAAAGTAAATTAATCAGTGCTTAAATCGTGTAGGTATTTAGATAGTCTTATGCGAAATGTAACATCATTTATACCTTAGATTAATTAACTGTTCAACTGTTTTGTAATTACTTAAAAAAATAAATATATAACAATATTATACATCATTTTTAATTTTGTTTTTTTAATGTACCCCCCTAAGAAAATTTAAAATAAACTTACCTCTCATATAATTTTAACAATTCGCAAGAAAATCCTTTAAATAAAATTTATATACGCCACAAAAGTTCATTGCATTAAATAAACTAAACAATAAAGCACAAATTTCTTCTTTCTCAATAAAAATTCACACTGTTTTGTTTCAATTCAACACTCGCGCGAGAATTTGGTTGCACATCGTGCGCAAACGTCTCGACTGAAAGGTTTACGTATAGAGAATACAAATACAAAGTAGCGTGCCGTACGCATTGAGTCATTCAATAATGATTGTGATATTACAACGCCATCTATCGCAAAATATGTTAATTACATTTTTAATTTCGCTATTCAATACTAGATGCTAGTAGCAATTTAGATTTGGATAAGAAATAAATGTAAACTTAATTATTGTTAATAATCATTTTAAAGTTTAGTTTTGTAAAATATAAATTAAAATATTATATATTTTGTATTTGGGTTTATTATAGATTATATATGCATTGTTAATAAAGATTAAAAATAGTCTGTGCAAATTAACGGATATTTTATAATCTGTCACAGATTTCATTCTTTCTCTGTCAAAATGGCTGCCGCGCAAGAGGTGCGTGCTGCTTTTAATTAAAATAAGTTATACTTTACATTTAGTTTTCATTTGTATTTTATATAATGAAATATATTTTTGGTGTTTACAGGCGAGACGCGAACCAGTGCACGCCGTCCAAGTGTTCGGACGCAAGGTAAGTTTGTAATCTCAACATCCACGTGTTGGTCGTAATTTTTTCCATTATTAATCTATTATTCGGCTTACTTCTATATGGTAAGCAATATAATAGCTGTTTAGTTAATTACAATACACTATTTATTTGTGTGGCCTTATATTTTACTACTACAAGTTCTTTCCTGCCTTGGCTGCTGTAACCTAAACGATGCAGTAGTCTACTATGGGAAAGAAGAACATGATTTTTATTGTACCAGCTATGCAAGAAGACCATTTCTTGTTTAGTCTAAAAAAAATAACATCCGATTATATGTTAATACTTGAACGCCGCTGATGTCTATACATAACCTCATCTTTGTATATCGGGATGTCTTCAAGATTTTGATACGGTTTACGATATATTAAATCCGATTAAACAGTATTTTATATTATTTTTATGCCAGAATTCCCCTTATTAAAGTAAAAAACACGTTTACTAGTGTTAATATACTTTTTAGAAAACAGCAACAGCAGTAGCATACTGCAAACGCGGTCATGGAGTGCTCCGCGTAAACGGACGTCCTTTGGACTTAGTGGAGCCCCGTCTCCTCCAATACAAACTTCAGGAACCCATTCTCTTGCTTGGAAAGGTAAACATAATGTTATTGATTGTGTGTTTTATTTCTAATTTGTAGATGGACAATATAAAAATATTGTCCATCTACAAATTAGAGGACAATATGAAAACATTGTCCATTATAATGGACTCAAGTTTAAATACTAACATAGTTTTTAATGTGTTCACCTATTTATTCACGCTGTATCCCGCAAATCGCGGGGTACACTGTTGTTCCACACTTTCCGTCGAATTTGAAGCATTGCTGTTGAGTGGCGGAACTTAATGCCGCGTTTTGCCCTATAACCAGAGTGATGAAATAAAAACATCAAATATTCAAATAGAAAATATTTCATTTCTTCATGTGGTGATGGAACCCACAGCCTATCATTTAGGCTCACGCTTGTACCGCTGCACCATGATTTAATGTGTTGTTTGTTTAATTTTAAAGTTTTTTATTATTTTCTTTATTTTTGTAAAGTTTTATTTCTAATTTTAACATATTTATCCATTATGGTTTGTCTCACCTATAACCCATTCATTTTGAGTTTGTTGTTACTAGCTCATTGTAATATGCATTGTTCAGTCATTGTTCTTGCAATTTATTGTTATTTATTATATGAAACATATTTTATTGACCAAGTAAGCAGTAGAGACATATGGTCATTAAATCATATATTTTGTTTGCACTGGCTTTTACTATTTTGCTAATTTGGCATTGTTTGTGATAGCCACAAAAAAAATTGTATATTGTAAAATTTTTTTTTTTAAAAATCCATAAAGTAATTTATTCATATTATAAATCAATCTATATCTTCTAAAATAAGGATAATATTTAGTGGTTAAAAAGTTTTTATTTTAAAATTATTATTTTTGCTCTACAAATGATTTGTTTACAATTTATATGTGTATATTAGTGAACTGACATGCTTATTGATATAATAATTATATATTATCAACTGTTAAGTTGTAAGTGATGTCTGGATTTGTTCCCCAATCGGGTTATTAAAATATTTAATATTTTTGTTTCATCACTTTTAGTTTTACTGGTTAATATGCAATGCCTAACTAATATTGCTAATATGCAATGCCTTACTAATAGGCACAAGCATGTGACTGTAAGCGGCAGGATCCTCAGTTGAGGAAATGAAATATTTAATGTTTAATTTTCTTCGCTCTGGTAATAAGGCAAAGCGCGGCGTTGAGTTCCGCCACGCAACACGCAATGCCTCAAATTTGGCGGAAAGTGGGGAACGGAAGTGGAACGGAGTGTCTTGACTCTAGGTTCCCGGATTCCCTCTGCCTACACTGTCTCGTGCGGGATACAGCGTGAAGCTAAAAAAAGAATTCTTTATACATTTGTGTTCAAATGATGAATAACACTTATTCCGAACCTGAGCATCTTAGGATGTGAAGTCAAAATATATTCTGATTCATTACATACATTGTATTGAAACTATATTTTATCTACATGTAAAAGTTTTGAATTAACATTTGTTTTTTATTCTTCAGGAAAGGTTCTCTGATGTTGACATCCGTGTGACTGTTAAGGGTGGTGGTCACGTAGCTCAGGTGTACGCTATCAGACAGGCCATTTCTAAGGCTCTCATTGCCTTTTATCAAAAATGTAAGTTTAATTTACATTATAATATTATTTTGAATGTAAAGTGAAATTTTAGTGAAATGGATATTTTTATAGTCTCTAATAGTTTTTTTTCTTAATGCAGTATATATAATGATGAAAACTATATCTCAAAATTTGTAACTCTGCTTTATTACAGTAATACATTAGTACTAAAGTATAGTAATAAAATAATAATGTAAAAAAAGCTTATTCATTTGATAACTCATTAGTGATAGTCAAAAATTTGTTGTAGTATTCATTATAAGTATATATTTTTTTTTATTTTTTTAAAGTTAGATTATATAGTTAGACTAATTTAAGTTAGATTAGGTACCCTTTCTTTCCAAAGCTGTCTTGTCCAATGCAAGTCAGTCATTTCAGAGAAAGGAGATCAAACTGTGACATTACCAAACGGCGAGTGTCATCAATACCTCGCTAGTTTGAAGTGTACACTACATCTTTTATCTATATGTAATATAATTGTTGTGGTTACTAAGCAAAGAAATGAAAATATTAACTATTTAATTTCTCCGAGTGAAGGTTAACCCACAAACTACCACCTTTATAATCGCATGCTTGTTGTGCCATTGCGCCACTACAGGCCTCAATAAATATAGTTGATATAATAATTATTAACGGCTTTCCTCTTTTGTTTCATTGTATCATTTTCAATATTTAAAGAAATGCAATTACGTCATTTTTTCAATAAATTAGCGATTTAATATAAATAAATGCTAAACCCATAACTAAACGTGTAATTTAAGTACAAAATTTAGTGGAGCATTAAAATATTTAAGTTTTTGTTTTTTTTTTATGAGAACTTTAATTTTCGAGAAACTTC
This sequence comes from Eueides isabella, assembly GCA_019049475.1. Taxonomy (NCBI): domain Eukaryota; kingdom Metazoa; phylum Arthropoda; class Insecta; order Lepidoptera; family Nymphalidae; genus Eueides; species Eueides isabella. The sequence continues at coordinate 3,919,578 of CM032408.1, read as the reverse complement.
TATGTAATATGTATAAACATATAATTATGATTCGTAATAACGTTTTGGTCGGGGGCACAAGTGTGTGACTGTAAACGACAAGTTGTGGGTTCTATCCTCAGTTGAATATGTATTTTCATATCTTTTCTAATAGTAACAAGGCAAAGTGCGATGTTGAGTTCTACCACTCAACACGCCATGCCTCAAAATCAGTAAAAAGTGGGAAACGGAACTGAGTGTCTTCAGGCCTGTCGGGGCGCAACGGCACAAGCGTGTAGTAGCTGTGTGCGTAAGCTGATAGGTTGTGGGTTCGACCCCCATTCGAGGAAATAAAATATTTAATATTTTAAAATTAAATATTTAATGTTTCTTCGCTCTGGTAACAAGGCAAAGCGCGGCCTTGAGTTCCGCCACTCAACACGCAATACCTCAAATTTGGCGGAAAGTGGCGAACGGGAGTCTTTTTAACTTTAGGTTCCCAAGTTCCTCTACCTACCCTGCCATGTGCGGGATACAGCGTGAAATTGAGAAATAAAAATTCAATTGTTTAATTCCTTTTTTCTATAACATTACAGTCGTAGACGAAGCCTCAAAGAAGGAAATCAAGGATATCCTCGTCCAATACGATAGGAGTTTGCTGGTCGCGGACCCCCGTCGCTGCGAGCCCAAGAAGTTCGGAGGTCCAGGCGCCCGTGCCAGATACCAGAAATCTTACCGTTAATACATTCACATATGCTATATACATAATAAAAAAAATATAAAAAATATTGTTTCGTTTTTTTTTTCCATTTATAACATAGTGTTACTTTAAAATTTAAAAGGTTATGTGCCATGTTTGGTAAAGAAACATTTTTATATTACGTTTTTTTATTTGAAAGTATGTAGTAGTACAAAATAAAATATCGCACCCCCGGTGCAACACTGACACTTATGCAAAAATGCATTTTTTCAGGAGAAGCATTTAAAACTTTGACATCCTCATAAAACATGACCTTTTAATTTTAAGACTAGATGAAAAGCTTATATTATAAAGAAGACCCTTAACTTACTTATTAAATAAAAAAAAACCATATAGGTCTGAAAAAAGATACTAAGGGATTAGATTTAACTTACCAAACCCATCAAAAGTGACGTTGTGGCACTAACATTTAATAATAAATGTAGTTATATCACATTGAATAAACAATTAATACAAAGCTTTTACATACTTTTATTTTGAATCATATATATATATATATATATATATATATATATATATATATATATATATATATATATATATATATATATATATATATATATATATATATATATATATATATATATATATATATATATATATATATATATATATATATATATATATATATATATATATATATTTTGGTAGTTTCTCAGTTAACAGTCATTCCAGTTAACTTCCAGTTAACAGTCTTATACATTGTACGATATTGGTAATTGACGGAATTTTTAATAAACTTTATACTGACAATCTCACTGACTAATCATCTCCCCCTTAATATTTTTATTCTTGTTAAAATATATACTATCTGTCAAAGTCTTAAGATCGAAGAAATCGCTGTAATTCATCTCTCTCACCAGAAACGGTTTCCCTGTCTTCTTTGCTCCTCGCATAATAGATATGTATTGTTCAGGAATACAGATAGGCCCAGATTTTTTGGCTCTAGTGATGGCTTTTTCTATATTATATGGAATGTGCTGTGTCACCTTCGTTTTGTGCATGTCCACGTATCAGGAAGTTATGTTGTATTGAATTCACATTTAATGTTGTAATAGCGAAGTGATATTGCATTGCAAATACGAAACGGTTTTTCTGCTGACCACAGCAATTATCAAAAATTACGTCACAGCCAGGATATTTATTAGTAACGTCTACCAAATATAAATACACACAGGATCTAATTTCAATCGATCGAGTGGTGTGATACAGGAATTCAATAAATTCGGCGTTGATCTCCGCCACACAACACGCTATGCCTCAAATTCGGCGGAAAGTGGGGAACGGAAGTAGAACGAAGTGTCATAACACTAGGTTTCACTTCCGTTCCTTCTGCCTACCCTATCTAATGCGGGATACAGCGTGAAGATGAGAGAGAAGAGAATTCGTTTTTCTTCTTTTAAAATGAGATGAACAGGCCAGTCGACATTTATCTGTACAAGACGGACCAATCTTCCTAGCTAGTACCAGTTTTAAGAGATCGATATTGATGACCAGAATTCTTTAGTTTATGTGCAACATTTTTTTCCAGTTATTAGGATTCCGAGTACGTTTTCATCCCCTTTTTTCGGTAACGTTATTGGTTTTGAGTCTTCAACACTTTCATTTTCAGAGCTATTATCACTCGAGAACTACTTGAACTTGAAGAACTGCTGGTAGAAGACGATCTAGATTCAGGTTTAAAATTGTCATCGGAATTAGTACCAGAGATGTCGCCAGATGGAGATTCATATTGTGGTTCTACTGCTAAATTATCGTTATAAAAAACAACATCATTGGACGGAGAGCTTGAAGTAGGTATAACTGAAGTACTGCAATATTGCTCGGAATAAGAATGTGGAACTGAAAGAACGTCAAGTTCATCTTTTTTAAGGGTATTGTGGAACTTATATTGCCATCATCTTGATCAGTATTAAAAGGTGGAACTGAAGACTCGTCAGGTTCATATTTTTCAATGAGTGATGTGGAACGTTTATTGCCACGTTTGCATTATATTTCCAGCATTAGAAGGTTTATATTCGTCAACTTCATTTTCGGTGGAACGTAGCAATAATAATTTGTTTTTACTCCGAGACAGCATTTTATTGATACAATAGACAACTAAAACAAAATAATAATATCAAAATTATTGATTGGTCTATCTCCAACCCCAAATGGTTACTCCCAATCTAACTCCAGTTTAAATAAAATATTCATCTTAATTTCGTTGTCCAATTTACTTAAAAATACCTACTATTATAGTCTCGTACATAATTAATTTCAACAAAAACATAAGAGTTGGAGAAATAAACTCATTTATCAACAAAGGACATTATAGTAACAAAACTAAACTTTATTAAATATTAAAATACTGGGGAAATAATGTCACAACTGTATCTTAGGTCACTATTGCTCCAGAATTAAAAAAATATAATGTCACAATTACCTTAGTACCGGTGTAGCTCCAAGACGCTCATGCATATGCGAGGGGACCGGGCACAACTGACCAATGAAACGTTGTCGTTCCCAGTGTATTGCAATTCCCGTCAAAACGGCAACGACATTTACGTCTTTACGAGAAAACTAAGTCTACTACAAAAGTAACATTATTGCACCAAGTAAACACACTCTTTAGGATACATATTACATAGTTAACTCAATCGACCATTTTTTACATAAGTGACAGTGTTGCACCGGGGGTGCGATATGTCAACATAATTATAAACATAATTAATAGTAAAATTTTAACAGAAGTAAATAAAAAAAATGGTATTCGAGCATTATTGAACAGATTAGTAAGTGCTTATTACAATATATTGTTTCTGATTATTATATTAGTTATAAAATATGATGACTTAAACAGTATGGAAGTAGGATCAACTACCCAGTCGTTGGCACTTCGCCAGTTGTTGGCACTTGTTAAGACAAAAAACAAGGAAACCATAGATTACTCAAGTTTAGCGTTAATAAAAAAATTAAGAAGAAGAAAAAAGTAAAGATATATAAAATCCAAGCAGCGAAATATTAAATATAAATGATAAATATGAAATTCCCAGAGCTATGTTATAATTTCGCATTAACGAACCAGAGCACAACCCTCAACCTGGTCTGATGCTTACCATTAAAGAATAAGTGAAAGAATTGCTAAATGTTAGTCACACAATAGGTTTCCCTAAGCGTAAATAAGATCTTTTGAATAGCTTCTATGAGTATATTACAAAAACCGGCCGATCTAACCCTTTATATCTAACCTTGTTCATTGTCAAGCTTCTCCTCCTTCTCCAATATCCTTTATATCTAACCTTGTTCATTGTCAAGCTTCTCAATTTATAGCTAAACATAAACAATTGAGTATAGTTCAATCGGGATTTCGCCCTGGGCACAGTACTACCACTGCGTTAATTAAGGTATGTGACGACATTCGCTTTGGAATATATACCAAGCAGATTACTGTCTTTAAACGGAGACGTTGACATTTAGCTTGTTACTCTTAAACAACAAAATTTTTCCACTGACGTTATCAAATGGTTCCACTCCTATCTACACAATCGTCAACAGAGTGCTAGTTACAATAATAAAATTTCAATTCGTTGTTACCTTAAAGCAGGAGTACCACAGGGAGGAGTATTGTCTCCATTACTTTTCTCAATATTTATTAATACCTTGTACCGTTTTATCTATACGCTGATGGCCTGCAAAATTGAAGATGCCTCAAAAGCTATTGAACGAACTAATCGTAATTTACAAACAATTTTTTTGTGGTGCAAATCACGGCTTAAGTTTAAATGCAAATAAATCCCAGTATATTATAATAGATAGTCAAAGACAAATTGCTAAGCTTAACTCTCTACATTTGCTACTACTTATAATTGATGGTATCCCTATTCTCTACAGTAATTCCATTAAAGAGACCTGTCGTGGCGCAGCGGCACAAGAGTGTGACTGTAACTGACAGGTTCTGGGTTCAATCCCCAGTCGAGGAAATGAAATATTTAATATTTTCAATTTAAATATTTAATGTTTCATTTCTTCGCTCTGGTAATAAGGCAAAGCGCGGCGTTGAGTTCCGCCCCTCAACACACAATGCCTCAAATTCAGCGGAAAGTGGGGAACGGAAGTGGAACGGAGTGTCATAACACTAGGTCCCCCTTCCGTTCCCTCTGCCTACCCTGCCTAGTGCGGGATACAGCGTGAAGCTGAAAAAAAATCCATTAAAAATTTAGGCATCACCAAGGATGACACCTTATCTTGGGCACCTCAAATTTCAAAATTTCTTCCAATAACTTCCAAAAAAAACAAATATTACTTTCTACTTCCCTCCTTCTTCCTATTATTGACTACGCCGAAACTTGTTACCTTGACTTATCACAAGAACGCCTACACAAGTTAGAACGCTTACAAAAAACTCTGCATCAGGTATATATTTGGGCTGAAAAAAAAAGTTCGATCATATATCTGAATATCGTGATAAGCTTCAATGGCAAACAGTACGGCATAGTCGATATTTTTCGGTTCGGTTATCAAAATCTCTCAATACATTCAAATGATCCCTAAAGCGTTACTATTTGGCACAACAAAAATAATATACGGAATATTTATGTATATGTCATCTATAAATATGATATAGGTATATTTTGTATATATGTGTATGTATGTGAGTATGTACATATATCTATATTATTTATTTATTTGTTTACTTAATATGTTTTTTTTTTTCATATATATTAATATTTTAAAATAATAATGTTTATGTTTATAATTTTATGCACACCCGCTAAAAAACCCCATTTGTCGTATCACCAGTTTTCGAGAACACTCCCCTTAAAGCCGCGCCCTGTATCAGTATATTGGGTCTCAGCTTTTCGAACGACTGCCAGTATCGCGATCATCTGGAAAGCAAGGCCAAGTTGGCCTCGAAGAAACTGGGGGTCATCAGCAGAGCGAGACAGTATTTCACGCCAAAACACCGTTTAGCCCTGTATAGGGCCCAGGTGCGGCCTCATATGGAATACTGTTCTCACCTTTGGGCTGGTGCACCCCAGTATCAGCTTGAACCATTTGATCGCATACAACGTAGAGCCGTTCGAATCGTTGGGAACCCAGTGATCTGTGTGGGGATTGATACTTTGGCTTTGCGTAGAGATGTATCCTCCCTGCGCGTTCACTTCCGCATTTATCACGGGGAGTATTCTGGAGAACTGTTTCACTTGGTACCTGCCGCCGAATTTTTCAACTGCATAGTACATCACCAGCTAAAGTACTATCCACATCATCTGGACACGTGGCACTCCACTACTGTGCGGTTTCGTAGGAATTTTGTTCCACATGCCACACATCTGTGGAACGGCTTACCCGCACCTGTAGCTCCGGGTCGATACGACATGGGTACCTTCAAAAAGCGCGTCTACCTCCACCTTAAAGGCCGGCAACGCCCTTGTAGCTCCCCTGGTGTTACACGGGGCCGTGGGCGACGGTGATCACTCACCATCAGGTGACCCGTACGCTCGTTTGCCTTGTCTTTTCCATAAAAAAAAAAAAAAAAACAACCAAGATTTTCTCTACTACTTTGTTTTTGTTAAAGGTTACCTATAAGAGATCACTACTAGTGATAAGGTCGCCTTTGCATACTAACTCTAAGTGTAAAATGTTAATGTTTCATTTTTATTTGTTATTTATTTTAATTTTTTTATTTCTGTCTTGTCATGTAACGACTTTATTATTAATATTATTATTATTTTGTATGCAATAAAGTGTTTTATCTATCTATCTATCTGAAGATAAATGGTCTAAGCTTTTCTTAAAGCGACACCTGGATATTGCCCTAAGAACTCTTGCAGTTATAACAGCAACCAGTGCTGTTGTGTCTGAAAATGTTATGAAACAAAAACAGGCTTGGTTTTGGCCACAAAGAGTGCAAAAATATGTACGAAGTCGAGCACGCCCCAGCTTAATGTTCACTTTTGCTGCCGATGGCGTAATCACTCCATCTATGGTTAGATTGCCAAGTGAACTTGCAGCAAAGGTACCAAATAGCGGTACAGGACTTAGCGAAAATGGCTGGACAAACAATGAAATATTTTCGCAATGTATATAAAAAGTATGACATACGCATCTCGTGCAAAATCAAATACCATTTCCGATCCATTCATTTGTAGATATAAATAAGATCCACCTCACTTAGGCGTCAGTGACCTTTCCTCTTTATTGAGTATTGTACTTATAGAACTATAGAATTTTCCACCTACTGAGAAATTAAAAAACTTGGAGTATTTCTTTGATGGACACCAACATAAAAAAATAAAAAAACAAGATGGGAAAACACGGTGATACAGACTCTAGTCTGACATATGAACTAGTTACTCATAAAATTCATATTGAACTACACAAAGAAGCACAAAATTGCAGAATTAATAAGCCAAACCCTTAAAAAAATATCATTAACCCAGATCAACAAGATTTAGACAAAATTAAAGTTTTGGAAAATGCAAGCAATCAAACTTCCACTACTTCTATTAAAACAAACCAACGAGAAATATAAGTATAAGACGTGTTAATTCAACCTAGACCAGCTAAAAAGAGGGGAATAAGAACAAACTAAGAAGACGTCGCATGTTATTACATCTAAAGAATTTAAAGATGAAAATACCAAAAAGTCAAAGCAAAGAAAGAAAATGAAGAAGGCATTCAAAAATGAAAGGAACAACGTCAACAAAAAACAGTTGAAACTCAGCAAATGCTAAAGAAAGAAGAAACAATTGTAAAAACAATTTGCTAAGAAACATGATACTGCGGATTCTGTAGAAAAAAAAAACTTCAGATTATATTTCTAATTTACACATTATACTAAAGAATAATGAAAATAAAATATTATACGAGAACGAAATGATAAAGAATAAAAAGGAGATTAACAAAGAAAATAAGACAAATAATATTTCCGATAAAAACCTTAATTAGTTATAACAGAACAATAAAATGAACGAAAATCGATTCAATCTGTGAAAGAGCGAAATAAACCAGAGAAAGAGGATAAGCAACACATCTGTGGTATTTTATGCTAAGGAGAAACATTGTGCACCAAGGAAGAAAACGAAAAATCTGGTAATGATGGTCTTATCAGAACTAATAAGAAGCTCAGCACTAGTGAATTGAGAAGATGTTGTTTGATGATTAACGTTAGGTTAAATGTTACTTTCATATTGATTTCTTTAAGACAGCTAATTACGAAAAAGACAAATATTCAGGCTTTAGGGTAAGAGAGATTATTGAGTTGATTTAATTTTTGATCAGACAGATTATTGTCTTGTAGGTATAAGATGAATGCTTACCACAGTTAAACTATATCAAAGATAGTATATATAAGAAATGAGACTGCATAAAAGTAGAACAAAAAAAATGTTATTTTTTTTTTAGCTTCACGCTGTATCCCGCACGAGGCTGGGTAGACAGAGGGAACCCGGGAATCTAGTGTTAAGACATTCCGTTCCAGTTCCGTTCCCCACTTTTCGCCGAATTTGAGGCATTGCGTGTTGAGTGGCGGAACTCAACGCCGCGCTTTGCCTTACTACCAGAGCGAAGAAATGAAACATTAATATTTTAATTGAAAATATGAAATATTTAATTTCCTCGACTGGGGAGCGAACCCAGAATCTGTCGGTTACAGTCACACGCTTGTGCTTGTTTTGTTAGAGCATAATTGGGCTAAGCGTTCGGATTGTAACGCTTCTACTCTTTTACTACATCAGAAAGGAGTGATTTTTTTATGGTTTATTTCACACTTAGACATAAACAATACAATTTTGTATAATCAAGGCTGTGCTTTGTCTCATTAACCAAGCTAAGAAATGAAGATAATAAATATGTCATTTGCTCGGATGTGAATCGAACCCGGTTGTGGGTTGTGTGTCGGTTGTGTCTTGCTTAGAATCGGGCGCTTGCGCGCTTTTTTTTTCCATTTGTCTATTTGTTGGCGAAGCCCATCATCAGCTTCAGTGTGGCTAAAACTCATTGGCCTAGCTGTACTTCTCTTGACCGACGTTTATCCTGGTACATTGATGTTTTGTTTTATTTTAGGAGTCAATTCACATAACTATACTAGCAACTTCACCGCAGCTTCGCCGTTATCCATTCTAATAAAATTACCACTTTTAAGACAATTTCTATATATTATAGAGTAAAATTTCAGCTAAATAAATGAAAAATGTAGCAATTAGTCAAACTAAACATTTTACATTGACTCAATTATTTTATTTATCAACTGACTTAAATAAACATTATTTTATTTTAACAACCAACGCTCAACATTTAGTGTTTGTTTTTATTAAAATCAGCTTAAAAAATAAAATGTTACATCAATTTGATATATCAAATTTGGCTATTCAATTTAATATATTTTTTTTTATTAATTAAGCTGAAATATTAATTTCCAATGTTAAGACATTACGTATATAGATATTTTATTAGAACAAGAAAGTAGTTGAAAATATGAAATAAAATATTACAATTCAAGTAGGTGAGGCCGCACGCCGTTTTCTTGTCGTGAATATAGTGGGAAGTAGGCCTTTAGGTTCTCTACAGTTCCTTCTTTCTCCACATCGAGACCCTTAGTCACTCATGATTTGAGGCCCAGTGGGCTGTATATCATATGAGGTTTTTTATAAAAAGAAGTAGGTACATAGAAAAAAAAATATAAATCAGTATTATAATTTATTACCATTCACAATTCGCTGTCTTTGTAACACGCCATAGGATTCATACACTCCATAAAATTAAATGCAATTCAAAAAGAACTTTCACTTTTTAGTTATATTAAAACAATTAACAACCCCAATTAAATATAAATTAAATAGCCAATTGTTACTTAACATTGTTAAGAGAATCAATAAAACTTATATCGCTGTATATATTTTTTTTTAATTTTAATTTAAATATCTAATTGTTACTTAACATTGTTAAGAGAATCAATAAAACTTATATCGCTGTATATATATATTTTTTTATTTTAATTTTATTTTAATATATATTTTTTTATTTTAATTAATATTTTTTAAATTAAAAGTTAAATTGATTAGTACAAAAATAAATTTGAAATCTTATAATAAGTTATTGGTTCTCTTAAATATAGAACAAATGTTAACAATATTAATTATTAGTTTTTAAATGTCTTTTATTTATTAATATTATTGAAAAAATCAAAACGTTACATTATACATTAATTATATTACGCAAAAAATAAAATGGGATTATATATCCATAGTAGAGTAGGCAGTAATAAACTAATGTTCATAATCTTTACCTCTGAGCATGAAATTAGCGATTTTTTACTTTAAAAGGTCTTATAAAATGAGTTCACACTGCACATCTAATGAATGCTAAAGCCAAAATTTTGCGTGAATAATTAAAAACAGTGTCTGAAAATTTTCTGTTGCTTTCTAACTAGATTTTTGTCAGCTTCACGTTATATCCTGTACATGGCAGGCAACATGGGACAATCTAGTGTCAAGATAATCCATTCCGTTCCCCACTTTCCGTAGTTTAAGTGGCGGAACTCAACTCCACGCTTTGCCTTATTATCAGCGCGAAGGAATAGATGTACGGCGTACAGATATAATTATACACAAATTAACAAAGAATAAATAAAAATGAAAACATTATATTATTGAAGTATAGCGAGACATAGCCAGACCGTAACAGAGATTATTATCACAAAAAACGTTTGTTAAAGTAAATTAAATTAAACTTAATATGACTCTAATAGCCTCAATTATATATTATTTCGAGAATTGGTATACCGCAAGGAGTATTCCATGTTATATTACTAAAATTAATATTAAATCTAGCATCCTATTTAATTTGATAACATTGTGTTAGAAATATTTATTGTCCGATTTGATTTAACAAAAGATATTTTAAGAAGTAATGATACTTGTAACTTTGATGTTGACATAATTTAAAATTAAGTGTAGCGTTTATCGCGAATCAATACAGAGACAGTCTACTCTAAAACCGAACTCGCTCATACAAATAAGTAAAATTATAATAGCGCCATAACAAAACATAAATAACTAATAATAAACATATAATAAAAAAAATTGATCTATCGACCAACTAGTGCATTAATGCTTCAAGAGCGTTCCTTAGTGGTTGTTCCCTTTCATATATTTGGTATACTGATTACTCAATCAGTTGATTTTATAATGTACGGGCGAATAACAAGTTAGCAGTAAATTCATAAAATACACACAAGTAAGAGGTTGCATATTTACTTTCGTTTGTATAAGTTAACAGAAAAATTTAGGATGGGGTCGTAGAGGGTCGTTTATTGTTAAGTTGGATAGTCTCTAATTAAGAATTGTCCAATGAAATTGTGTTCTGTTACGTATATTATTAAAGACTTATCAATTTTAAATATATATATTAGCTGATGCTATTTTTGTGTTATCGTGAAACCTATTTGTACGTGTTATGTTTAGTTTAAGAGTAGATCTAGATAACAGATGGAGCAAAAAAATACTATAATTGGCAAAAATAGGACAGATTATGTAAACAAATGAGTGAATGATTATGTTTTCATCTTCTCATCATGGACGTCATCAAATTTGGCACCCATACGTCGCAGAGCGATGACAGCTGCCACCGCTTTTGCCCATCGTTTTTTTATAACATACCTTTTGAGTTTGGCTTTTGTGACGTGCAATTCTGTGCATAATGCAGATTGTATCAGCCAAGGATGAGTCAACGTAGCTGAAGCTGTCAAGCGATCCCTAAAGAAATAATAGGTAAATAAAAATAATGCCAGATATATTCTGTAGCTTAATATTTATAGTGCAGTATTTATTAGTGTTATTTCTTTATTTTGAATCGAGTGTTGATATATAAATGTATTTTTTTTTAAATAAAACAATCAATTTCATAAAAGCCTTATATTTTAACAACATACGCATCATATAACAATAAATTATCAATAAAATTAATACAATAGGCTTAAGTACGTATAAGGAACAATACGCCGGGGTATATATTCAAAATATTTATACGTATTTACAAAAAGTACAAAATTATGTTCTATTGTCAATGTAATTTCATCGTGCATCTCAGTCTTGCCTGCAAGTAAATTTCACTCCAGAGCTTTGAGTATGAAGACTAGATTCGTATAAAATTGTCATTTTACTGTCATTTATTTAGAAAAACTAAATATACATGCCGTACTTTGGTAACCTACCGTTCATTCAGAAAGATCAACTTTGACTGTCTAATCTTTATTAAAAATGAGATCTATATGAGTAAGAAAACAAGCATTAGCTATTTAATTTTGAAATAGCATAATATTTTACACTTATAATTTGTATCGTATTAAAGCATCCATATATTTATAACGCCTTGTACTGTCATAATATCAAAATGCTTTATGACAAATTAGCATCAATATTTTTTAGTATACGTATTGAAATTACATTAAGTTTATCTTCCTGAACCACAATGTCATGGCACATAGTCCCTGTGTTTCTTTTTCTATTTCACATATCACTTAGAACTTGTAATGTTCGTAGTTTTTTTCTGCACCTTTTCATCTGACGACTGCCTTTTGAAGAAGGCATGTAAACTTGACATAGAATTTTGTGCCAGTTGATTTGATTGCGACCATTCTAATGATATCGATTGATGTCTACCATTATTAGAAGTCCCTCCAGCAGTCCGTTCACCCTCTCTATCTTCATTTTCACCCCATTTTTCTAAAAGGTGAAGAAGTAAATCTTTTGTTCTGTGAGCATTATTTTCATCACCTCGTCTATAAGGTAGCTGTTTTTCATTTTCGAAGCCATTTACTAATTTATCTATTTTATCACGCCTTTTATCAAATTCTTCAAAAAACGTATTGCGTCTTTCTATAGGTTGGTCTGGGACATCGCGGCTCGTGGTTGTTACTCTTTTAGATCGTGTTGATTTAACCCACGGCATTTTACTTGTCATTGGCCTTTGAGGTTCCCTCTCGGTAAGAAATGACGAATTTACCCTATGCGCAGATTTGGATGTAAATATTTTTTTCTCGCTGCTACTTACGTTGCCATTGCTTATAGTTTTTGTAGTCGTAATAGTATCAGATTTGAAGCCGTTTGGTAGTTTTTTCTCTTCTTTAGTAAAAGTTTTAAATTCAGACACGTTTTTGTCAATCTCTTTCATACTGTTATTATTTGTTAAATCAGTGTTAATAGTAGATAGCATAAAGAGGTGGTCTGACAATTTCTTTATTTCTTCAGCTAAATTTTTTCTTACGAATATATCCTGTTTCTTATGCATAAAACAACTGCTATCTGAGGCTCGTCTTTCTACGGGGTTATACTTCGTTGAATGTGTGGGGTCTCGAAGCGGAGGTGGCTCTAAGTCGTCTTCATCAAACACCATATCAGGAGAACTGCTCAAAGAACTTCTGGGCGAAGGAGAACATCCACCGATAGAAGAACGTTCACAGTTACCATTCGCAAGACAAAGTATTTCTTGAGCTTCGATGTCGAATACATATGGAGAATTGGGATGCTCGCTCCATCTTTCAACGAATAGCCGTAAGTTGTCTTTTGCAACATCTAGTTCATGTTTAGGAGACACAGGTGGTTGTCTTGGCTTTTCAGGTTTAATTGGCTTCCTTTTGATGAGCCACTGATGCCGTAAACACTCCGTTGCACTCGGGCGCGACCTGCGACAAAGACCCTTGTTACTATCACCCCAACACCTTATTGTGCATATGGAGATAAAATAATGGACTTAGTAACTGTAGCAAAGATAGCAATACGATTTCTAAAAGCTAGGATATGTGCAGGGAAAAGGTATGTATAAATAAATCCACTCAAAAGTATCTAAACTTAGTATCTATTACTATTATTACACTAATTACAGATAATGAAGTTAGTATAATCTAGAGTTTAATGTAAAGTTACGCTAAAGTATTGTTATAAATATGAAGTCTTCAAAGGTAAGAGTTAGTGATTGGGTTTTTCAGTGTTGGATGAGAATTAAGTAACAAACGGTCTTTATCGAAAGGCTGACCCTACGCAGCATTGATTAGAAAATTAATGAATAAGTGAAATATACTTGGAAAAACTCATCTTTGGAATGTTTTATTTCGATTCGCGAGCTTAACTTGAAAATATATGTAAACCCGAAATCACTGGGGTATTGGACACTTATTATTAAATTATCCAAATCTACCAAACTTCTCGTATACATATAATACATTCAACTACTTTGGAACACTGACTACAAATTAAACGTATATTTAACTACTATATGACAACTTACTCTTTGTCTTTCACAAGAAGTTTTCTAATAAAATCCTTAGCGTCTTCAGAAATTTCGTTGAACGCCTCATCATCAAAGTCATACTTTGCAATTGTCACGTTCGCCATTGTTTCTATATCCGTTTCGCCCATGAATGGAGATAAGCCCGATAATCTGAAAATTAACAAATTATCAGTGCATTATTAAAACGCAATTAATTATAAGATTAGCAAACAAAAAATCTATATTTTTTATTTTTTTAATACTTACAGAACGTAACATATGACACCAATAGACCACATATCTGTACCATAGCCGATCTGGTCAAAATTGACGACTTCTGGAGCGACAAATTCTGGTGTACCAAACAATACTTGCAACTTCTTTTCAGGGTCGTAGAAACGGGCTAAGCCAAAGTCAATTATTTTTATCCGGTTCCCTGCCTTAGTTAGACACAAAATGTTTTCTGGCTGAAAATGAAAACAAGATGAGTTATTTATAAATTCTAATATTAGTAAAATATTTCTAAGTGCTTTAAATAAAGTTAGGTGGTAACATTTATTTATATAATTAAAATTTAAACAATTTTCTTTTCTACAAAAGAGTGGGTGTACATACAGATGATTCCAAATAAAACGTGTACGTATTCATCTTTACAAATGAGAGAAATAAAAACGTTCGCAGCATTATAAACAATAATGGCGACGCCGCAGTAGACAATCATAAAACTCCCGCGCATGCTTTTCCGCCATGCTGATTAACGACTTGGATCATTACCAAAAAAATGATCCGAATGCTTTCAAAGCGAAGGAGACTGATCTTTTATTAACTTTATAAATAAACATAAGATTCGTAATAATTTATCATCTATTGAATATTACAATATCATATATATTAAAAATAATTTGAATCAGAGAGAGAGAGAGAATCGTGACGCAGGGGCACAAGCGTGTGAATGTAAACGTGACTATTTGTGGGTTCTATCCTCACTCGAGAAAACCTAATAGTTATTATTTTCAATTTGAATGTTTTAATTTTTTCCCTCTGGTAACAAGGAGAAGGGCGGTGCTGTGTTCCCCTACCTAACTGGCAATGCCTCAAAATCAGCGGAAAGACGAGAACGGAACGAAGTGTACTACACTAGGCTCTCAAGTTTCCTCTTCCTACTCTGCCGAGGACAAGATACAGCGCGAAATAGAAAAAAATAAAATATTATGTACCTTCATATCAAGATGGAGTATATTTTGTCTATGCACAAATTCAATCCCTTCACATATTTGCCGCATAAACACAGTGCAAGCTCGCTCAGTTAGCACGAAGTCCTCATCTATAACACGTTCAAATAGCTCGCCGCCTGTAATCCTGAAAAAATATTTTTCCTATAATTATAATAACTATATTAAAAAATCGGATGATATAATTTCAAGCTCAATCACATATCATGGTTTCTCAACAATAGATATGTTAAAATTGCTTAAAATCGTTTATTTTTATAAAAAAAAATAATTTGAATTTATGCCAAAAGTTGAAAATAGAAGCCAAACTTTATGGATTTAAATACTATTGGCTTTAAAATTAATGTCAAAAATATACTGTAAGGTCATGTTGTAAGATATATTGTAAATATTCATTTAGAAACTACCATAAGTGAAATAAATGCTTCTTCAACAACTTAGTACGTGATCAGCGAAATATTTACAATCGTTTTAGCCAGAAAGATCAATCAATGTCATTACATGTGATATTCACGTTATAAAATGTGTTAAAGTATAGAGTCGTTACATTTTAAAGTGTTTAGGAGGTCAAATGATGTCATTCCAAACTTTACTTAACCTTAGCCCATATTCGTTTCGCAGAAAAATCTTCCAATATAATCGTCATCAAGATCTCAATTTTTAAAATGGTTTGCAATAATTGGCAGTATAATTGTTTTTTTATTTTGATTTGCGTAACATTTGAAGGAGAACATGGTTATTTTTAAGAAATACGAATTAGACATTGCTTCTGCTTTAGACGTTATATATTTATGATAAAAAAGATAGTTTTCCTAAAAAAAAAATATGTCTCATCAAATGTCAAATACTTATAATCCGTATGTACCTAATTTAAGAGTATAATGAACGAATGATATTTTTCTTCTTTTCTTTGCGGCTCACGCTTGTTTTTGTTTGTTATGAACTTTCAGTCATTTACGTCACGACTGTTGCCTGTTTTCCATCGATGTTTCTTTTTTCCAATTTATTGTTAAAATATTTATGAACAAATTGACGTAAAGCTTTACAATCGGCTGTGTAAATTTACTCTTAATAATTTATTTGAATTACAGGTAGCTTATGGAATGCATTTCACTTTGTATTTTATCTATAAAAAATATTAGGTAGTTAATTAATATTTAAAGTAATTAATTTTGAAATACATAGAATAATAAAGTGGGTCCTTAAAATATAACTATTATTATGTAGCCTTTACAGTTTTCTTAGTGTATTTCTATAAAAACGTGTCAATTTCTTATAGTTCCATTATTCAAATAGATTTCTTATAAAGAGTATAAAATAAATATAATATAAAATAAATAAAATATATATTTATAATAATTATGGCAATACTGGATGCTTGTCAGTTAAATATGTTAAACCTATTTTACAATACAGTTCAAGTGCATTGTAAATAGCAGCATTATGACTTATAGAGTAGGGTTGACAGTAATATTTATAAATCATCAATAAATATTAGATGGAAAAAACAATTTTAAATTATCATAACACTTAATATAACTATCAATAAATAATAAAATATATTTATGTCTAAATAATCCAAGACATTATTCATTATCTTAAAAGGCTTTACGTAACATAAAATATTCCTTGTGGCTAATTGAGATGTTAAAATTTATAGCTTTTTCTTTAAGTTCGAACCTGTGTTTATGTCACTGGTCTGTTTCATAATACGGTAACATTGTAATTTGCATCGCGATGGCGTCGCGTGATGCATTGCATGTGTAATCGTGTCAGTGTTTTTTTTATAAGGAATAAGGTCGTACAACGTATTTTTATCCTTTTCACAATCTTTTTGGAATAATTCTACATTAATTGATTGGCTAAGGGCCTTGATTCAATTGTACACGACGAATAAACAAAGAATCTATATTAAATATAATGTTATTATAGTATAGCTGTATATGGATTGTTACTTATTTTTTAAAATATTTTAGCGTTGATTTTGAATTATATTTTGTATAAATTACTTGTTAATTAAGGTGGAAGTAAACTAATATTAACATACCCAATTATTTTTGTCTAATATGAAGTATTTATATCTATCTACAGCTCCTTGGATAACGAAATCTAACGTCTCGCTTTGGATCTATCCAACCGGGAAATTAAAAATAATTTAAATATGAACCTGAGTGTTGATCTTACAAGATCGCATATAATTATAGACTGCGTTTATTATAGACTAGCGCCAGCAGCTTCATCCGCTTGAATTATGCTATTTTAATTACTAATCTCAATTATTATCTTGTTACAATAAAGTTATCACTATTAAGAGAATCCATACATAAAAAAAAAATCAAATAAATCAGCTTTGTATATAAATAATTTGTAGCAATTTTGTCAAACTAAATATTTTAAATTAATGTAATTTAAACGAGTGAAAGTCAAAACTGAGATTAGCTAAAACTAAAAATTTTAAAAACCACTATTTAGGGCCTTATTCATTTTAAGATATATTTCATGTACATGTACAGGGAGAGATCAGTTACTGATTTATTACTAGTACAGACATATATATAGTAGTCTATTTAATTATATCTATAATTAAGTAAAAAATATATTTGAAAGCTGGGCCATTCATTACATTTTATTAAATACACACGGTTTTTTATTATAAAAACGTAAATAAAAATAAAAAGAACGAAAATATAACACCAACATTGTTCATCCCCTTCCGACACTAAAACAATATATCTTACTTTTATCCTGAATTATTTATTTCTAGCGTCAGCAGCCCTTGTATAAAGTTATATTATAGGATGTATGGACAGGATGGCGTCGCGCCAAGTATGCGCCGTAACATCGGCGCGATTTGACGCGCCTGTTATAATGTTCGTTGGAGACGCACAATCGATACTGTTGTTTTTCTAGCTTAACAAAAGGTTATAAAGTTATTTAAGGGAATTATTCAAAAAGAAAAAATAATCATTAAAAAGAAAATGGCTTATTATATGTAATTTTGGTCTCATAATGGTTTTAACTCGACATAGATAGTTCAGCATATATTATTAAAATAACCATTTTGTGTTGGTTTATTTAGGTACAAAATAAAAAAAAAATAATCTAATATGCATTACGTCTTATTGTTGAGTTGCATGTCGTGGCGCAGCGGCACAAGCGTGTGACTGTAAACGATAGGTGGGTTCGTTCTCCACTCCAGGAAATGAAATATTTAATATTTTCAATTTAAATAATTGATGTTTTCATTTCTTCGCTCCTTTACACGGCAAAAACGCGGCGTTGAGTTTCGCCATTCAACACGCAGTGCCTTAAATTCGGGTGAAAGTAGGAAACGAAGTGGAACAGAGTGTCTTAACACTAGGTTCCCAAGTTCCCTCTGCCTACCCTGCCGTGTGCGGGATACAGCGTGAAGCTGAGTTGAGTTGTATTTGCGTTTGAACATATAAAATTGAATTATAAACATATATAAGATAAAGATATATAAGAATGTGTAACTATCTTTATACCAACAGGCAGACGTCTCCAAGTAAGGAAGCACTCGAGTGTAGTCGGTTTACATCGTTTACATCGGATTATAGTGATTAATTGATATGTAAACAGGAACGTTTAATGTGTCCGTATTAATACTTACAATAATTCTCTGTCAGAGTTATTGGGGCTATTAGAAACTCATCTAACGGTAATTTGTATTATAAATAAACGTTTTATTTTTATATTATAATTAATGGCTTACTTATTTAGTGTCTTTTGTGCTTAAAGTTTATGTCGTATTAAAACACAATAGTGGAAATGCTTTGAAAAGATATTACTATACATATTATAGAAAGAATGTTCATTTTTTGGGAACTATGATACACCTTTTACAGTTCTCATAAAAAGACTCCTGAAGTGCGGGTGAATTTTAAATCTAATTTGTGGTAAAAAATATATTTAAAATACATATATATAGTTAATAATGTCTGGTTATGTAAAGTGTGGTGGTGTGTTTCTCTTCTTTATACTACATAGTTTATTTAAGGCAGCGTTAAGTATAGAATCAGATAATAAGAGTACCTATACAATAAACATACGTCATATTTAGTATCATGTTCTTTAACAAATTAAAAAATGTCTAATTCTTTACCAGTCTAAACTATTTTTTTTTATAAATATATAATATTTTAAAATAAGTTTTAGCATGTCCATCACAGATTTTTTTTGAAAAAAAGAAACATTGTATATATGTATTATCTCATAATTGCCTAAAAGGGATTTTATAAATCTAATATTTATCATTTATTTTGAGGCCTATCGTGGTGATATAAGATTGTGTCTGTAACCATTAAAGTTGTAGGTTCGATTCCCACTCGAGGAAAGGAAATATTATCTTTTTTTTTTTTCGCTCTAGTAACAAGGCAAATAGCAGTGTTGAGTTCTGCCATTCAATACGCCTTAAATTCGGCGTGAATGTGACGAGCAGAAATGACTTAATTTAAATGGAGTGTCGTAACACTAGGTGCCTAAACTCCCTCTGTCTACCTTCTCATTTGTATGTGGATACAGCGTGAAGTTGAAATTTATGTTGACTGAATATTACTTAGATACTAATACTAATACTTGCCGTTTAGGTGTCAACGAGATAGTTCTAATATAAACATAACCTAGGCCATCTATACACTGACCACAATGATAAGAAATCAGGTGGTAAATATTTACTGTAAATTAAACTTACAAAGTCGCTAGTTAACAATACTGCAACTTAATGTCAGTTAAATCTTAATTATTGTTTATGTATCAGTTAAAAATAAAACAGATTTAAATATCATTTCTTCTTTTCTTTATAATGAAAATGGTTATTGAAAGCAAATTTGTCTTTTTTTACATCACTACAATGCAATTAATGAATTTAATTAATAGTTTTTAACTTATAGATAATTAATAAATGATTAAAAAATCATAAAAGTAAGTAAATGCGTTTTAAATAGACACAAAATACCATATAGCGGTTAACCGCACTATAAGGAAACCATCACGTGTTTGTTTAACTGTAAGACGGTCCGTGTCACTTTCGATGTGTGACTGACTCACCTTTGCGATATACGTATCGTAAGTATGAGGAATGTGAAATTCCAAAATAACCAAATTTCATTTGTCCTCGATAAGTCAAATATTTCATAATTAAAATCATAATTTTTAGTGCCAAATCTATCTTTTCGTTCTAATTTGGCTCTTTTTGTCTACGTTTGTTTTGTGAAGTTTATAGCTAAAAGCGCGGCGTTAAGTTGCGTCAACAGACACGCAATGTTGAAGTCTTGGCAGTGCGTGCTTGAGTGTCCCAACATTGGGTTGTCATTGATTACTCTGATATCCCTTAACATATTTAACTATGATATGAATATTTAATTTCTGAAATTTTGTTGACGTCTCCAAGCTCCATGAAATGTATATTTATATATACGATTTCGACTTAATTTATCTTACTTAATACTTACTTTGCGTTTTTAGTACCTAAAGCAACGCTTATAATACCGTAATAAAATGAACCTCAACATTTTACAATATTTAATCAACTGTCAAATTAAAATATTTGAATAATAATAGTAAATTAAACCTTCATAATAAAAGTGAAAACTCTATAATTAATTTGTTGAAAGGCGCAGCACCTGATGCTGGCTGTCATCAGCTGACCTAATTACCGCACTTGTGTTACCGAGCTGTATTTTTGGCATTTGAAGCTATGTAGCTAATATAATGTTAATTATAATTTCAAAGATTCTCTGCCGTTACAATGACATTTGAGGTAGTCATATTTTATATGACTACCTGAGTTACTTTAATTTATTTTTTTTATTTACTTACAAGTTATGAAGAATCTAATACGGCGAATAAAGAAGACAATTATTGCCATGTCCATGATGAATGTTAATCAAAAGAATGGTTTAGAATTAAGCTTTTTTATCATAACGCAGATCTGAGAACCTAAAGTCAAGACACCCCGTTCCTTTCCACCGATTTCTTGAGGGATTGAGTCTTGAGAGACGGAAGTCAAGTTGCCAGAGCGAAACAAAAGTTTAATATTTCAAATATGAAAATTTGATATTTTGAAGATATTAAATATTTAATTCCCTTGAGTTAGAAATGAGCCTACAACCGTCGCGGTTACAGTTGCACTCAGGCGGCCTTAAGTATATTTTTTATTTATTTAAGAGAATATGAAATTTGATATAAGATTATATGGTATCTATGGAAGCAACACGAACATGCCTTTATATAAGTCGTGAAATTACGAAGTTAATTTATGTCTTTTTGATAAGAAACCTGTTGGTGTTTTTATCGTCCTTAAGCGAAACAGCGTTTCTGAAAACTTTACGTAAGAGTATAACGTGGACTGAGATATAGAAGTATATTAAAATCGATTAAAAGATAAAATTTATAGTATTAATTAGAGAAAACAATAACAAATAAAAAAAATAACTTGTTTGTTATTAATTTGCGACTTATATTTAATCACCTTGAGATTTGATCTGATTTTTTTTCTTATTTGTATAGCAGTGACTGATAATTACCATTAATTTTAAAATATTTTTGTGTAAAATAAAAATTGTTGTAATTGATTAGACGTCTTATCGTTACATTGTAATAAATGACAAAACTTTATGCGTTGACATCGCGCCAAATGTTTGCAAAGAAAATAAATAAAACAAAATATAAAGCAAATATTCGTGTTACATCTATATGTTAGTCGATGACAGAAGATGCTACATAACGTTATGTAGATATTTTTAATACCTTGGCCTTTGTTTTACATAAACATTTCGAATTTTATGTTGTTGTCGATTTTATTATAGCTAGATCAACGTTTTTAGATGAAGCGTTTGTATTTATTGTATAAATTTGGCTTGGTTCCGTTAATCAATGTTTTTGAATGAAAAATATGCGTAGAATAAAGTATATCGTAAATCGATGGATTAGGTGTATCGTATATTTAAATAATTATTCATTTTATTTTTGACTAGCAACCCGCTCGTGGCTTCGCCCGCTTGAATTATACTATGTCATTTACTAACTTTATCACTTATAAGACTACACATTAAAAACAAATAATCAGCCAAATTCATAAAAAAAATTGTGGCAATTTCATCGAACTAAATATTATAAATGTACATAACTTTATTATTTACTATTGTATATGTTAAAATATAACAATGAAAACTGAATTTAAATTTGGTTATCGTATGTGAGATTAGCGCGTACAAATGCGTATTGTTTGTCTGTGACAAAAAAATATCACTTTTTAGGCTGTATTACAATAATAAACCTATATACAAGATATATTTTTTATTATATCTTCCATGTCATTGACATTTATTACTTATACATTTATTGAAAGTATAGATAGAGAAATTCCCAAGCTGGGTACAATATTTAAACCGTACTGGGTTAACAGTAACGCAGTCACATTGTGCCCTGAAGACCTCAGCCCAAAATACAAGCGTAATAAAAAAAACTAAACAAACATATTTTTATCTTCATTTCTTCAAATCTCTAGTACTATTTAGTAAATATATATATATATATATATATATATATATATATATATATATATATATATATATATATATATATATATATATATATATATATATATATACATACATACATACATATATAAGGATTCATTAAGTAAGTGCGTCACTCGCACCCACGTCGCATCTGGCTGTGACGTGTCCAGCATACAACAAACATGGTACGATTGTTGATTACATCTTCGTAGTAGTAACGGATTTAGAATTACAATTGGTAAAGTTTTGCGGACATCTATATTGCATCAGGTGATTTTTTCTTCGAATTTGTGTAAATATTAAATTTGAATTAATTTTTCGAAAGATATAAATATTAAATTTCGCTTTAATGCATATAGTGTATGTTATTATTTTTGTAAAACGTTTCTTCGTGGAAAGAAAATACTATGAAATATATGACTAGCTTTTTTTATGATGAACAAGTAGCAATATTAACTTATGTCGTCTTTCTATGTCCAATAGATAACAAATAAATAATAAAAGTGTGTATTGTAGTTTCCTAAATATTTTAAGGCGAAGAAGACTCGAGAACCAAAAGACAATATCTCTTGATTTTATATTATATATATTTGATAATATTATATTATCTGTAGTTTATATTAATAAAGTAAAAAAAATAGATACGTTAATAATACCTAGCGTTTATTTTAAATTTAACATATTCATAAATTTTTGGTTTTAACACGATTAGTTTATAATTCAAGCATTTCCTGCCAGCTAAAATTCTAGTAAACAAAAGCATAGATCGTTATATCGTTGTAAATTGTGATCTATTTTAGTATCTAGATCAACAAGTCGGTTCAAGTCGAGTGTTCCGTTAACCGGGGGCAGCAGTCCGGAATACTCCGCACCAAATCCAGCCGTAACCTACGTCAATGTTCAATTAACAAACAAAACTGTGCGCTATGTACGCTAGCGTCTGTCAGGGTAACTTTCCATTGACGTAGCTATTGTAGAGCTTAAATGCTAATATTATATATATATATATATATATATATACATATATATATATATATATATATATATATATATATATATATATATATATATATATATATATATATATATATATATATATATATATATATATATATATATATATATATATATATATATATATATATATATATATATATATATATATATATATATTTTTTTTATTTAATAATTTGCGATAAAAAAAATATCTACGGATACATTCTTCAATATTATTCAACATTTTTTTTTATCATTTGAGGCCTGTCGTGGCGCAGCGGCACAAGAGTGTGACTGTAACCATCAGGTTCTGGGTTCGATCCCCAGTCGAGAAAATGAAATATTAAAAATTTTGTATTTAAATATTTAATGTTCCATTTCTTCACTCTGGTAATAAGGCAAAGCGCATCGTTGAGTTCCACCACTCAACACGCAATGCCTCAAATTCGGCGGAAAGTGGGGAACGGAAGTGGATTTAAGGCAAATGAGTGACGGAACTTGACGTGGGTTCGATCTCTACCCAAGGAAATGGAATATTTAATATTTATTGCCCTGGTAACAAGGTTTGACAACGAAGCGGCGTTGATCTCCACCACTCTACACGGAATGCTTCAAATTCCGCTGAAAATCAAAAATGAAAGTTTTAATGATACGGAGCGTCTTAACACTAGGTCCCCAAATTTCATCTGCCATCTGCAGATGCAGGCTAGAAAAAAAATTGTTCGCACAAAATAACTTCAATGGAAAACGAGTCCAAAATGACTCAGTGCAAAAGCATTCCTATAGTCCTACTGAATGGGCGAACAGTTTTAGCTTGCACGAAACACTAATTGGGATGCGCCGGCGCAGGTGATCCGCAACTCCCACATCCAGAATAATTACTACAAACATAATTCACATGACATTGGCATGAGTATACCATTTATTTAACATAACGCACCTTAAATAGATCTTTACGAGTGCTGCCAAGGCGAAACAGTATTGTGCTACTCGTGTTATTGTTGAAAATGATTTGTAATGCCATTTTACATGGTTGGTTTTAATAAAAGTGGATTTTTTTCTTATTTTTTAATTCCTTGTTTGGTTTTCAATGCTTTGTTGTACGTGAATGTTTTGATAATAAGATGGTGTAGATAGTGAGATGGTGAATTGCTAAAATATATTCTAGATTTATGTTATTCTACTATTGTTATCCTTGATTGCTCGTTTTTTATCTTTTCTATATGTTAATTGACTTCATAAGCGTTGCTTCTTCCAATATAATAAATTAATGAATTATAAAATATAGCGGAATATATGCAAATATATATTTCTGGTAATTTAATATTGATTAAAGTCTATTTAAGGAACTTGGAAAATTTAAAATAAAAATTTAAAGAATCAAATTATTAACGCAAATGCGTACCTAAATTTATTTCACTTCGAACGTAAACGAGTTGGCGTAGTGTAAACATAGCTAATTGTTTCATTCACAAAATAAATCTAAATGCGTCTCTTCCAAGATTTCATAGTAATAATAATTCATGATTCTCTGACGGGTGACCTAAGATGGTAAGGGAAGCGTAGAATTGAATACTTGGCTTCTACTCTACAATATTCTATTCATATGATACGTAAAACGAAAATACTGTTTCAAGAACTACTTCATTACGTGTCACACTCGTGACTAAGAGAGCTTTAATATGGCAGCATCGATACATGTTAGCATATGATTAGTTTAATATTACAGCAAAAAGCAACTAATTTAAGTCTTTTCAGCCTCCAAGAAAAATGACTACAAGAAAAATACCTTGTATGAAAATTATTGCTATAATATTTATTTTCAGCTGCATGCCTTATCCTCAAGGGAAATTATTCCGGCCGTACAAGGCGGAGTAGGCTTTGGGAACTTCTGAATTTGTCTTAAGTGTTAAGACACTCAGTTCCGTTCGCCACGAAGAAACGATGATTCCCTCGATTGGGGATTTTTTTTATGGAAGAGACGGCAAACGAGCGTACGGGTCACCTGATGGTAAATGATCACCGTCGCCCACGGCCCCATGCAGCTCCAGAGGAGCTACAGGAGCGTTGCCGTCCTTTAAGGTGGAAGGGCACCGGGGCCCGGCATTACCTAATGCGAAACGCAGTGGCCAAGGCCACTACTTAACGCCGGTCTTAAATGCTGGGGGTGGTAACAATCCGGTCGAGGCTGCCCATGCGTGTTGCCATTACTGGCAACGTGACTCTACCACACGCACTTTAGTCGCCTCTTACGACACCATCAGTACCAGGGTGATCCTATTCTAAGCCGGGATCACACGGCATAAAACCCCTCTGCACGACAGGCCATATTCCTCGATAAAACATCATCTTTACATAGACACTTACTTACATAATCATAAGCGGATGCTTGTTTACATAATAAATACAATTTCAAGCAATCTGTATAAAATATACCGACAAAGGACTCCTATAAAAACTCTATAAACTTAGTCGTTTATTTGACATTTAAATGGTTAAATATTTTTCTTTCCAATTTCAATTTCAATGCTAACACAGCAATGAATATTCCTAATGAATGGTATCACGACCGTTGGCTTCTTACAAGTGGACATATAAATTGCCTTTTCTACTTTAGGTTTGCCGACAATCTTGAATTTAATATGTTTTTATGCTAATATTAGATAAAGCTAAGTTTACGTAAACTTTGGTTTTGTTTCTTAGAGTTAT
The DNA here is from genome assembly GCA_019049475.1 of Eueides isabella. Taxonomy (NCBI): domain Eukaryota; kingdom Metazoa; phylum Arthropoda; class Insecta; order Lepidoptera; family Nymphalidae; genus Eueides; species Eueides isabella. The sequence goes on along the minus strand of CM032408.1, from coordinate 3,893,131 downwards.
TTTTATTTTATTTTTTTAGAAAGCTGTCTGTATCTAATTATTGTAATCTACATCATATTTGAAGATATAATCTACATCATTTATGGTAGTAAGTATATAAGAAAAATAACATTACAGGTATTAGTGCTTCATACATACTTTACTAACAAATACGAGTTTAGTATGAAAATGTAAAAATCATATGCTAATTGAATTTCGGGGATAGTACCACGGATAAATTGGACAATTTGCACAAAACTATTTACTTAATTTTAAAAAATATATAAGAAAATGGACAACAAGTACTCACAGTTCCAAAACGACGCACATATATTTCCCCCAATCGTACGCATCGTAGAGTTGTATGAGCCTCGGGTGTCTCAGCCTCCTCATCACCTCGACTTCGCGTTCCACGTTTCTCCTCTCATCCCTCCGGTTGACGGAGACCAGCTTGGCAGCTAGCTCCAACCCGGTGCTCTTCTCTCGGCATAGGTATACAGTGCCGAATTTACCTCTGTTGATAATTTTATTTAATTTAAAAGTTATTTCACCATATTATATAATATTTATATAAATACCTAACTTTTGTACACAAAATGGGTATTTAATGAGAAGGAAAAGAGATCTCAATGAAGAAAATTATTTATATATTATATATATTAATGTGGTAAAAATATCTGGCAGATAAAATGTATAAACTGTTATTTTTTTAATTTACTAATATGCAAAATTAATGTTATTAACTTTCCGACACTAAATATTTTATTAAGTTCATAATCTCCTCAGACATGAAGAAATGGCAACATAAAATAAAACAATGATCACAATTAGTCACGGCCTACAGTAAAACTACGCGTTGGTCGGTTCATAAGTATGTAATAAAAACACTCACGGAGCTATTGACTTCGGTAGGCCATATTGAACACTAGGTACTAGGGAGTACAGTACGATCGACGAATTATGACCGCTCCGATGTTGACATCGGAAGAATAGAAGGCAGAGAGAATTTGGGTTTAACCAAGTGCTAAGACACTCCTATTCCTATATGACCCCTATATGACATTTCTGATCTCCACTTTGTGCCGAATGCGTTATAAGCGCGTTGAATTGCGTTGTAAGTGGCGAAACTTAATAGCGCGCTTTGCTTTGTTACTAGAGCGAAGGAATGACAATATTAAATATTTCATGTCCTCAAGTGGAGATGAATCCACATCCGGCCGCGTTAACAGAAGCACGGTTGTACTCTTGCGTTACAAGAGATCTTGTAAATTTTCCTTAGTTTAAATTATTTTTTTTTCCGAAAGAATAAACGCTAATATCAGTGCGGCGACAACTCGTCGACGGTACTGTAACTAATAGGTAACAAACGACTTATGACTCACCGGCCGATCTCCGATAGCATATCGAAGAAGTCGTTAACATCTGTATTCCTTTTGATTGTGACATCTCTGTACGGAAATGGCGGTTCTATTTCTGGAATGCGAAATTTTTTTTATTAAATTAAGTTAAGTATTTATGGTAATAATTAGAGATGCCACGAATATTCGGCTACTATTCGGTATTCGGCCTATTCGGCTACTTTTTTTAATATTCGGTATTCGGCCGAATAGCATGCAGTATTCGGCCGAATACCGAATACCTAATTATGGTAAAAATATATATGGTATTATTTAAAACATATATTATTTAAATTACAAATAGTTCATTTTCATACATAAATTCATACTTAAGTGCTTAAAATCTTAAAATATATTTAAGTTAAGATGAATGAAAACATTTTTTCAGCATTTGTTGATGGCAAGCGATTACACTTTTCTTCATAAGCAAAAATTCCTTCTGGTAATACTTTCGCTGTAGACACTCACGAGACGATAGATAAATCTTAGCAAATTTTGTCAGTATTAAATATAATTTTGCGTTTGCTGACCATTATTTGTAATGGTCTGCTGACCTGTTTAGGCGGACAGTTTTCAAATTAAAATCAATCTCTTAAATTTAAAAAACGTATAAAAATTTTGAACGAAGCAGGATTTAAAGCCGCGCCTCTTGAAAATTCCTCCAGCGCTCTGACCAACTAAGCCATTCGTTCTCACCAAGCTTCGTCGAAATTCTTATACGTTTATTACAACTAATGTTGTTAGCATCTCTGTACGGAGATTTTTACATATTTTTGAACCCACAGAAAGCTAAACTACAAAAAGAAAACTTGTAAGAATTATCGTTTGGCAAGAGAGAATACTATTTTATTTAATATTTTTAATATTTTTTAAAGTGTTATTATGTTATAGTGTAGGGAGATTTTCAAGAGGCGCGGGTTCAAATTCTGCGTTGATCAAATTTTTATGTTTTTTAAATTTAAGTTTATTATTTTCTGTCCTAAGTGTGGAATAACACTATAAAAAATAGTGAAAATATAAAATATCAATCTCGTTTGTCACATTTTTTCTCTCTTTTTCTTACTTTCCTCGCTTCGCCGCCCTCGTACAAAGTAACTGAGACAAGAAGTACGTAATTATTTACCAATATTCGGCCGCCGAATATTCGGTGCTTCGGCCAATTACGTACTAATATTCGGTATTCGGTATTCGGCCAAATCACTATTCGTGGCATTTATGGTAATAATATATATTCACTTATGATATTTTTCTTTTGTATATAAAAAAGCTTCTCATAAAAAATTGAGATTTCAACAACCATGTGTTTAAGGATTGAAACTTGTGTAGATAACATTTAAAACATTGCATTAATATGCATCACTGTATATATATACATTAATAAATACCATATCGTCTTTAATTTAAAAATGAAACACCTTAAATATAATATATATAATATATTACAATCAACACGTTTAAATTTTAAACTTTTAAATTTAATTAACATTTACATTAGTGTTCATGTAATTACTCAATAAATATATGAAAGTCTATTTACAGTAGGTACTTCTTGTTACTGTTATTTCTAATCAGCTATGTGTAATCATGTATACATAGACAGTATATAGCAGCAGAGAAGATCTGTATCTGTATGTCTGATATTAAGACAGTACCTTTTTAACTTTTGACCTAAACAAGATGTTAACTGTCTAGTATGGAAATGAAAAAAAATAAGACTCGGGATCGAATCCACAATCGTCTCGGTGACAAGACGAATGCGCCACGAGGGCATGTTACGTTATTTAAGCTTGAGTTAAAACATTTTCGAACTGTTCTTTTATTCATTGCTTATAAAAGAGTATCTATAATCATATACACTGTTAAAGTAAAAAAATACATGTCTCGCTGAGTTTCTTGCGCTGGTTCGTCTCAGGTGTAATGCAGTAACTTTAATGAACCGGTTGTAAATTGTTTAATAAAAGTAGAAAATGTTCAAAAATGAAGCTTGCAAGTTCTTATTTTGAATAAAAATATTTGAATTTGGATTTAATATATGTTATTTTTAGAGAGGAATCATAGAAATAAGGAAACATAATTGAGATGTAACTCCAATACGATATTTCTTAAAATATCGACCTATTTCAGTAAGAAAATTATAATAAAAATTATAATTTTCTTTGAAAAAAGTTCATGTTAAGCTCTTTAACATTAATATAAAAATAACTACTTATATAAAAATATACTAAATAAAGGCTTAAATTACCAATATTATTATTTTTATTAAAGTGAAAGGGTCACTGACATTATACGTTATATATATTTTTCTAATAAATAAAATCGTATCGGTAAACAAAGCGTCACCCAATTCTTACCTTATAACATCAGTAAAAGTGTAATGAAATTCTTATAAATAGAAATATCAAATAAGAAAATTTGTCATTGTAACACAAAGTAAATTCACAGAAACTGTTATCAGATCTACTTTCAAGATTTAAATTTGCTCTTTACATTTTGGGGAGGATGTTAGATAACATCTGGGCTTCCTCAGTGATAATCGTATGAATACGTCCCAGCGACACCGAAGATGAAAGCGTAGATTGACGATAAGCCAACATCCGACCACTTTTTGCGTCAATTGACATTTAAAAGTTAATTAAGATATTTGAAGCAATTGAAACTAGATGATCGTGTTTTAGAAAGTGAATTAGGTGATTTTGGATGTGTTTTCACTTGGAGTGAAGGTTATTTTGGCGTTTGCCCAAGAATTTTGTTCATAATGAAAATGCACCGTTCCACAATTTTAATGTTTAGTCTTGGATAGATTGATCGGCGCCGGCGCAGTTTCGCCTGTATAGTGCCCTGCTTTGATCTTTATGATTAGCAAATAATCAATTGATTTTTAGATCTTATGCCATAATATTTACATTATGCCTCCAATTGTGAGAGAAATATAGAAAAATTGCTTTTTAAAGGGTAACGATAAGTCAAATATTGTGTTGTTTCATATGTGTAAAGGAATAGATATTATCTAGAACGCATAGATACATATTCTAAGTTATTTGGTTTATTCGTCAATGAATCATCGCTGTAAGAGCGGCCAAGTAAAATGTAAACAGCCAATCGTATTTAGGATTCATGATGCACGTTCTACACTTGCGACCATTGTTCGTATTTTAATAGATGTTATTGTTCCTTTGACAAAAATTTGCATTTTTTTAAATTTTAGTTGAGTTAATTTATACATATCCCTAAAGTATACATGTAACGTTATTATTAATATCAGCTTCTCGCTGTATCTCGCACATGGCAGGGTAGATACTTTCCTTTCCTTTCTCGACTTTCCACTGAATTTAAGGAATTGCGTATTGAATGGCGGAATCAACGTCGTACTTTCTTTTTTACCAGATCGAAGAAGTTGTAATATTAAATATTTCAATTCCTCAAGAAGGGATCGAACCCACCCACAACCTGCCACGTTTATAATCGCTCGTATATTCCGCTGCGCCACAAATGTTATTAATATGAACTTCATGTACAGTATTATTATATTTAAATACATTTTATTAGGTATAGTTTAAGATACATTCTCTCCGAGTGTAATGCAAGTAGTATAGTAATCAATACTTATTATAAATCTATCACATTACTCTCTGTACATGGAAGATACATAAATAAATCTCTTATAGGGGACATTTATGAACGTGATAGGGAAAATAGTGACAGACATTTTAACAGTTTTTTCTCTTTGTTTGTCTGTGCGTCTAAGATGTGCAGATTTTGATGCAGTTTTCACTACTATATATAGGCGATCTTCCATCAACATTAAGTGTTAGTTTTATTTAAGCCTTTTAAGAAATATAAAAAAGGGCAATATAAAATATCTTCTTCGACAAAACAGAAATACATTACATATATTTTTTTAAGTGACGTTTGTTCGATTCCCACACGGGAAAATTAATTATTTCCATTTCCTTGATCTGAGAGAAGCGCAGTGTTAAGTTCTGTCAATGAACACACAATGTCTCGAGAATTGAGAGGTGCATGAGGAACGGCGTGTCTTAACATTAGATGTAAAATTTATAGTATAATAAGCGTGAAACGACAAACAGACATAAATATGTAATCGAAATAAATATTAATAAAAGTAAAGACACAAAAGAAGTGCAGCACTTTAACCTTCAATCAAGTAAATTCCGTTTTGGTTATTTGAAAGTGTTCGATACACTTGTATAAATAAGAGCATCATTAATTGTAAAGGTTATTCTAGACTTGTAGATATAATCAGCGTTATTTGCATTGTAAACATTTACGGTTTTCAACGTAATTTTGCGGCATTTTTATACAATTATCATCGGAAGTAATATTTTGTGAATTTTATAGTTTTTAAACATGACCATTTTTGCATTAAAAATAAAATCATTTTAAGATATATCACTCACTCACTTAACGCTGTATCCCGTACATGCTTAGGCAGAGGGAATTTGGGAACCTAGTGTTAGGACATTCCATTCCACTTTCATTCCCTACTTTCCGCCGAATTTAAGGCATTGCGTGTTGAGTGGCGGAACTCAACGCTGCGCTCTTCCTTTTTACCAGAGCGAAGAAATGAATATATTTAATATTTATTTGAAAATATTAAATATGTCATTTCCTCGAGTGGGGATCGAACCCACAAGCTTTCGCTTACAGTCACACGCTTGTGCCGCTGCGCCACGACGAGACACACATACATACAGTAATTTGTTACACATTTATTATAAGTAAAGATATAAATTTCCAGTGAGTAAAAATAAGGACCACAGCCATAGTTATTAGTACTGAGTACATTTAGACACATCCCAGGAACACCATACCATAGTTTTCTACAGAATTTCAATGTACTACAACTCGTACGATATTCTTGGCATGCCTTCGCCAGATCAGCTTGTATTTTGTTTTGTAATCTAGTAATGCCGCAAAATGCGTCACCTACGATCCATTTGTCGCAAGATGAATGGGTTGTACCCTATACATAATTATACCACGTAGGAACAACGGATGTGACGTAACATCTTCATTATTTAAAATAAATGATTCTTTTAGTGGAGCCGCCGTTGGAATATATCCAAAATTTACCATTTTTTACTACAACCGAAAAAAGGTTCTTGGCACATTCATCTATTTTTATTCATTTCTTTTCAAGTTCTTATATTTAATGATTTAATAAAAATATATATCAAGGAAGGCTTTAATTTTTTTACAGGTTTACGCTGTGTCCTGCTCATGACAGAGGGAACTTAAAATAAGTTCCCTACGTTCCTAACTTTTCGTGTAATTTGAGATACTGCTTATTGAGAGACGGAATTTAACGTCTAATAATTTATATCAAAATGATTGCATGATCGATATTTTTGTTATAAATATTTTAAATACACTAGACAACCCAACTTACAAACCTACGTCTACAATAAGCCTATAAATAAGTGAAATATAAGGTATTAAATATTATAACCGAATCCTCATTAGGTAAAGTGTTATTAGTAGTTTTATTAATATTGCGTCGATTACAAGTTCGTCCAGTCATTATCGTTAATTTACTTTCTTATTATAAGTTGCAACTTACGTACATACTGAACATGTTTTTATATTTATTTTTTTACTAAAAAAATTGTAAACTCACAATATACAATTGTTAAAGACTTTATAATTATTAAATGATTTAAACGTTGCGGCTTAAGATTTTCCTAGTGTTCCTCTTAAGGGCACGCCTAAAATCCATAAGCATTTGAAACGTGCCAATAAACATAGAATAAAATACGTTGTAGAATATTATTTCTGAAATTATCTTTATATATATTTAATTATTTATATAAAATAGACATTGTTTTTCTATATAGTAGACGAATGGTTCGGAAGACATGTCACAGTAACGACTCGTCTGAACGATCTGAAGCGTTCATCTGCCGAGTCTAAAATAAAGACGAATTCCGATCTTCTGCCAAAAATCGAGTGTTTTTGTTTATTTTATTAGAGCCAATTGCTTTAAAACGTGACAAGCACGTTCTCCTTTTATACTAACAAGAATAATTGTTTTTTTCTCATAAATAGATACATGAAATAAGTAGATACTACATTCTACATTATTTTGGATTACATATTATACATATTTACGATTTAAATAAGCTATTGATATAATACTAAAAGTGTATAGATAAGTCATAGCTTACCTCCGACAGGATCTGTTTCATCAACGTGGATCATATCGAATGATCTGTAACAAAAAAAAAATAATTAGTTGCTGTTCATCATGGAGAAAAATATTTTCACGTAGCCTAGCTCTCCAGTGGTGGAGTACCATTATAATAATATAATACTTATTATGTATTTAAATAACTATTTTACGTTCTTAACTATGTATTAACACTTTAAATAATTAAAAATGTTTATTTAGTGTATTATTAAAATTTCATAAAAAAAACTAATTACTATCAACTATCAAATCAATCATTTCGACCATCATTGAGATAAATCAAATATTCATCCAGAAATTTAATTTATTAATGTATAACGGCTTTAAATTTTAATGTAGGTAATTATTTATATACCTATTAAAATATTCAAATTCAATATACTTAAGATCGTATCGATGTCATATAGATAGCAACTTTTAAGATCGTAGACTTTTCTCTCTTTACAAGAGAAAGACTCATTTTATTATTTAACGCCAACTTATATTATACCACGTGTTGAAATCAACTGTAAAAACACAACATTATTCAGATATTTCAACCACTGTAAATTCATAAATAAACTTATTCACTTTAATTAATTATAATAATGGTAACACTGATTAATTTTATGAATGGTTATTATTAACACGGATATGTGCCAATGAATATTGGAAATATGAAAACATGCGGTGACTCATCGCTTACGAAAATAATCTTCCTAAGACCATGTAATATTCCGTCGATGTCACGTTTAATTAGTTTACGTGTTTATAAACAGTGTGACAGATAGCTTTATAATTTTACTTTCACCTTAAAAGGAAAAAGAGAAATAAACTCGAGAAAAATAAATTTATTTAAATGACTAAGTTTGAATATATTTTTTAAATATGAAATGAATTCTTATTTTTTTTTTTCATTTCACTAATTCAGTTTAAACTCAATTAATTGACGAATATTGTTATTTATTTAGGGATGGTTAAAATTACTCGAAAATAGAAAGTGTAACTCGTATTATTTTATATTTGAGTCTATATAATAAATACATAAATTAAGACACAATGCAGCGGAATTTTTAATAAGTAGGGCTGCCTCTTTGATCTCTTTTATGTTACGAAATATATTTTCAATTGTACATTACTATAGAAAAGAAGTTATTTTTTATCTTACCTTTTGGTATAAAATATCATTTGAAAATTAAAATGGTAAAATTTGATTAATTTTAAAATTTATAAATACGACAAATAATATTGTTCTATTTCAAGGACACGCTTTGTTTATCCATGTTACAGGTTTCCAAGTTTATATATATATTATAATTAGCTCGCAAGTAGGTCAGCTATTCGGGTGTACGACGTGTTGATATTATTCCTGTGGCGACTCTACAAACATTCATTGTGAAATATGTTTAATAAAATATATTTTAAAATATTTTTTTTATAATGTGACATACTTTCTGGCGATAGTACATATGTATATTAAGAATATTTCCTATCGCTTTTGTAAGTTACAAAACGTAACCGTCTTTTTTAGATTAAAATGAAGCAACTTAATTTCGCATGTATTTATTTTTAAAGTAGCATATATTTATTTACAAAAACAACTTTTATGTGAAAACAAGAATAGAATGGTTATATGTATGTATGTATCTATACTGTCACTGTCACGACGCTTGCTGTCACTGTGTCAGAAGACACACTAAACTTCCAAATGTATTTGCAAATATATTAAAACGCAATAGTGAACGATGTTTCAAACAGTTCCGGCATTTTACGATCCGTAAACTGTGAAACGGGACAAGGTTAGACTGTTAGTATAAAACAGCTTTGAATGAGTATTTCAATTCATTCTACGTTAAATAAAACTGAGAAAGCAACAGTTAAATTGTTTGACAAGTCATTTATTTTTAATTGAGAAATAAACGTTCAACAATTTTTTAAAATAGTGCCGTCATTTTAATATATTAAAAATGTTGTTTTTTAATATTTTAAAATTAGGTAATACATTGCTACGCAGTTGGCTGTTTACTATGAATCGCAAGTAAAATTTTACTGAGTTCAATGTATTTAGAATCATTTTGATATAAGTAATATCTGTAAATGTTTTGCGAATTTACAATCACAAAATGATTTATGAAAAGACCTACCTAGTGAGAGAAATTTAGAAAAAAAATCAGCGTTAAATCAAGATTATCTTTGATTAATAAGTAAAATTTTTGGAATTGTCACATATTTTTTACGCAATTCTTCAAGCTTTCGTTACTATTACTTTTTTGGAAACCCGACATCTTCAAAGCTGTGAAAAAGTACGTAAGGATGGATTAACTTGTTTCTAATAATTATATAACTATATTGAATTATAATTTCAATAGCTTTGATGTGTCTTAGTCTTTTTGTAATCTGGGACACTATAAGAAACACTCCTTATGAGATATATAGGTTTTAACTAATGTAAAACTAAAAGTTCCTTTCTAAAACCTTAGCTTGTTCTACAAATTATTCGACATTTAACTTAAACAAGCATTTTGAAGGACTATTACTTAATTAAACGTGCTCCTTGATACTTGTACTGCGATTTAATGCAAAATTATTATAATATTATTGAAATAATGACTTGTACTGTGGTAAAACTTTCAATTTGGAACTAAATATTTTTACTATGTTTTAAAGTGTTCTTTCACACTTAGGACAGAAAATAATAAACTTAAATTTAAAAAGCGTATATTTTTTTTTCCGCGCCTCTGGTACGATTTTCCAGAGGCGCGGGTTCACATCCTGCTTCGTTCAAAAATTTTTATACGCTTTTTAAATTTAAGTTTAGTATTGGAACTAAATAGTTATCATATAATAGGTAGGTTTAGTGTAACTAAAGGAGTTATTTATACTTATAATATATTTGTAACCGATCGATGTTTGTACATGAATGATATATTAAAATAATCTTAGAAATCATTGTTATTAATATAATCGGTCCGAAAATGGTGATATTTAAATTTTTTGACTGTTTGTTTGTGCGTTTGTACGCGCTTATCTGAGCTTAAACGGCTAACCAGATTTTAATGCAGCTTTCACTATTACATTTTGGCAATCTTCTCTTAGCAATATTTAGTGTTTATTCAAATAGGTTAAAAATAAGAAAGATATATTAATTTAAAAATTAAAAATTGTTACAGCATTTCTATGCATTTAGCTGAAAATTTAGTCTTAAATATGTAGATATTTTCTTAAAGTGATAATGTTATTAGAACAAGAAAGTATATAATGTAATACAAGCGAGCAAAGCCACAGGCGGGTCGCTAGTGTATTAATTAATAATATATATGAAAATAAAAATACATAATACTTATGGTAGTATCAGGTTTTACATATATTTCTGCTTAAAAAATAGTATATGCAGCTTTCAAATGTACCTTAATTCAAACAGCTTTAAACGCACAGGTGCACAAAACATTTTTTATTTTGTCAGTTTTTAGCTTTTGTTTTTAGCTTTTAATTGTTGCAACTTTAAAAGGATCTCAGGGAATGATCTTTGTTAACAATCCAACCGGTCGAACTATTTCAAAAGGGTAACAAGTTTTATCCGGTTAATTCAGTATTTGCAACAGTACATCGTAACGTTTATCTTTCAAGGTCGGTCTTTAGAAGTAAGTATAAATAACATTTATGATGTTTCGTTTTGTCCTTTTAAATTTAAAGTTAAAAAACATTAACTATATAAAGCAAATAGACTGCGTGTAAACTTTATATAAAAGGTTATTTAAAGATTTTATGCTACAGATCACAATGTACAAGAAGAAGAAATAGTCTTTCAGTGAGAAGAATTATCGATGAAATAGATACAAGTCATTTTAGCATATTAAAGTTATCTAGTTTTGCAAATATTAATCGAAAAAAGACATTTGATTGTTATTTTAGTCTACTTGGAAAGAAAAGCACTAAATAAAAGGTTTATATAAGTACATACGTTTTAAATTTATACCAAGTTAGGTTAAACATAATATGGCGTTTGCCCTTCAAAATATTAACAATTCAATTAAATAGTAGTATGTCGCAATTGGTTTAATGAGATAATAATATTGTACGTATCAATTCGGACGGCAACTTTCACGAGTCAAGGTGAAATTCTTAGCGTGGGCGCCTACACGCGCAGTTGACTGATGGACCCGTAATTGATTATAAAAGCTACTTTTTACTCGTATATGTGTATATACGATACTTTCAAATAAGAGCTTTTTGTTATTAATATACTGTATAAATAGATATTATGCTAATTACAGTAAATTATGTTCTTATGCTGGATAGGTTTCACAGATAAAAGTGTGGTGATGTTCCTGAATAAAAAGCAAGATTCTGAGAAACTTTATTGATTTTTGAGATCAATATGTATTTCTTAAATTTGACGAAAGTTAGCATGATCGTAGGCACAGAAGGAGGGTGGCCCTTGCTCACCTCCATATAAATTAGAATAGTTTCGCCCACACCAGAAATTTTACAATTACAAATATATCTTGCCCTGAAGAAATTAAAAGACCCTTTACTCAAATATATCTGATCTAACTCTAATATATCTGTTCAAAGTTCGAAGTCCAGACCCCCTCCAAAAAATATCTCCAAAAACGCCAATGGGTGCGCGTACACGAGCCACAAACAAAAAATACGTAGTAACAACAAAATATAATACAATCAAAAGCATGTAAATTATAAAAATAATATAAAGTACATACAAATATAAAAAAATACAGAACATTAATAGAAATTAGCAACCTAGCAGGATTTGAACCCGCTACGTTCAAATTTGATATGTTTCTAAATTAATATTTCTCTTTCCCAAGTGTGTATTAATACTTTAAATACAGTAAAAATAGAAATTTATATATTGTAGAAAAAGTAATTTAGTCTCTTAGAAAAAGCCCGGTAAGTGATACCTTAGGAATACTCATTTAACACTAGGTATGTAAGCGTATCGTGTGTCTTATGAACTATCTCCTCGAAGTGAGTGCTTCGGCGATCAGATCGAACTACATGTAGATATCTAATACTATAGCAACCTTTCCTATCTAAGAGCTTAGTTTTCTTCTAGATTTTCGTGTTCACTATAATCGCAATAGTTCTAGATTCTATTATGGAGAATATTTTTTTTTATTTCGCGGTGTTGAGTTTCGCCACTCACCCAGTAATACTTTCAATTTTGGCAGAAAGTGGAGAACTAAGATCCTACCGACGTATATTTTAAGGCTGTTTAAACAAAAGATATTAATTTCCAGAATATTTAACAATTTAAGTAAGTACAAGACTCAATATAACAAGATATTCAATATAACATACTTAAAGCATTATGCTCTATGTGCAGCCTTACTTTACTTTTACGTGCTTTGTTTTATACGTTTAGCTCTATGTCATTGTACAGATGTTCCTTTGTTTTTTAAATTAATTATATCTAGGTATTTAAGCTAATTTAATATTTTATTTTTTGATTAACAAGTTGTTATAGGTAAAAATGTTAAAAATGAAACTGCATTCAGGAGAAAAAACTACTCATTGTAGACTACTTTTAAGAAACGATCTATACAAATATAACTAATTCCACTATAATAGTGAAAGTTGTTGTTGTTCGTATTCGTTTTTTATTATTTGATCGATTGGATTTAATTTTGTTCTAAAAATACTACTTTAAATATAGTTTTTTTATAACTGTGGGCTATAAAGCAAATATTAGTAGAATATAATTTCAGACGGAGAAGAGTGTCGTGAGGCCTGAAGAGGCCTGTCGTGGCCAGGATCACAAGCGCGTTACTGTAACGTAAAAGGTTGTGGGTTCCATTCTTACTCCAGGAAATGAAATATATATTAATTTATTTTCAAACTAAATATATGATGTTTTCATTTGTTCGGTTAAAGGAAAGAGCTGCATTGAGTTCTGTCATTCATCAGGCAATGTCTTAAATTCGGCGGAAAGTGGGGACGGATTATCTTAATGCTAGGTTTCTAAAGTCCCTCTGCCTACCCTGTCATTTTCGGGATACAGCATGAAACTAAAAAAAATCTTAATATTGTTTTTACAAGGGTATGATTATTAAAATAAATAGTACATATATTTTACCGGTACATTTTAGTAGGTTATATAATTTAAATAGGTGTAAAAGTGTTGAATGTACTTTTTATTGAGTTTTACAAGCTGTAATGTGAAATTTCCTAATATATTTTGTATGTATTTATTAGATGTGGCTGAAAGTGTGTGTTGAGTAGCGGAACTCATCATCAGATCGAAGAAAATATTTTAATCTCTTGAGCGGAACTCAAAGCCACAAACGCCAAATTTATAGTCGACAGCTTCATCAATAATACTAGTAGATATACAAAAAAGACAAATGATGAAAGTCACGTGTTTGATTGATAAGTGTTTAGATGAAGGAAGTGCCAAAAACCCGGGTATGATATGTTCACAAATAAAATGCATTGTCCGTATGCTCGTCTGTATATATAATGTTCTGGTATTAAAATTCCATTGGCATCTTTGTGTCAATAAATTTCTTGATACGTCAAGACTTAATGACGTTCATGTTATATGTACGTGATTGGCTTCCTGATATATTAGGGAGTGCAGTACAATGCTGTACTCATTGCAATTAATTGTGAAATATTTTAAAGTTTTTCTATAAGCAAAATTTACGACAAAGTATAAAATAACATAAATTCTATAAAGAAATGGTCGTAACCGTATCATTGCAAAGAAAATTCGATTTTGATTAAATAAGATAAGAGAGGCAGGGGAAGACCTCGGTTGACCTTTTAAAACCCAGTATCTATGATACTAAAGGAAGGTCACGTTAAAGGCATGAAGATCCCCCGGACGGCATGTATGACAGTGGACGAGACGAAAGAGGTGTACCGGGACCGTAGCTCTTGGCGCTTCGTTCTTTCTGGCACCCTCAGCAGAGATACAGCGTGAAGCTAAGCTAAGATTATATTTAAGAAGTTCTATACTATGTAACATTTGTATGTATTGTTCTAATTAATCTAATATAATGAAAAACTATACTTAAATTCCTTACAAAAATACGTCTTACGTCACACGTATTATACTCCCATTATCCATTGTTTGGGCTAAATACATTTATGATGCATAATGGTGATAGCTCTATCAAAAGTAGTTATCGTGTTATCATTTAATGCAGTTTGAAGCACTTCTTCAATCAAATTCCATTGATAACTTTTGTTATAAATGAGTCAATTTAATTTCATTGTGTTTTGAGTATATTTTAAGTGGGGAAAGAAAGTGGAACAGAGTGTCTTAACACTAGGTTCCAAAGTGTGAAGCTAATAAAAATACAAAATAAAATTGACCATATCTTAAGAAAAATAATCAGGGACGCAGTGCCCAAACACTAACTCTTTCATCAGAGAAGTACTAGACGTTTACAAGAAAACCAGGCGAAATAGAAAAGGCGAGTAGGTACGTGACATTTACTGTAACGTTTCCAAAACCCAGATGTGAGTTAACCGGCTTGATAGAACGGTCGACGACACCGCTTTCCAAACCTGTTTTGATAATGCTTGCTACATATTACTTTGCGACAACAATGCGACGCGTGTGAGTGATAATATGACTCCTTATTTAATTATTTCAATTCAATATATGTAGGAGTAATATAATTGTAATATTGTAATTGAAAATGGTGACGACCTTGTGGCTTTACATGTCTTGATACTTGATACTAATTGTATTTGGAATAAGTAAGCAGAGAAGAGTATTTTGTACATATTATTTGTGTTTTTATCGTATCTAAAATGTAATTTTATCTATTTTAAAGAACATGAAACCAGAGTCGGCAGTGGGAACTTAGGAGCCCACTGTTAAGAAACTATATCTATATATGTCTTTATTCGTCATGTTGTTAAGAAACAACAATTGCAGCAAATGTAAAGTGAATTTGATTAGACAAAGTGGCGCTGATATCCTCCACTATACATAATTCCTATACATAATTCTGTGTAGACCAACCAGAATGAAGCACTACTACCTACGTATAAAATATTTATGTATTATAAGTATTTATATACGTCTTTATTTTTTTATTATTATATTAAACTGATATTCTGTAAAGAGTGACTGAACTTAATTTTCTATTAGTGCGTCTTGAACACTGAAAGTTGGCTGCTAGCTTCCCAAACTCTGTCCAATGCTAAACGGAATGTACTACATATACACTTTCCGCTGTATTCTCGGGGCATTTCGTGTGTTGTAAAAATATAAAATACCACCACCACCATGTGCTGCCACCTGCCACTGCACTGCGACGGTCTCTATATAACTAATATTATATCCCAAGTAAAGCTCTAACTTACATTGGGGTCTGTTTTTCTGTTCACCAGTTTTTGGCGTTTGACACGCGTTAACTCTCATTAGATGGCTCAATGAGATCAAATCCCATATTAACAACAATATAACAAGGCTACATAACCTCACTTGCATGGACTATAATGTCAAATTTTAGTCATCCTATTCCTTATGACAATTTCCGGAAATACTCTCTTTGTATTCTCTACATTCTCCAAAGAAGCTATATGATTTATCGGTGTTCTTCTCCGCGTACGAAACGGCCGACATACATTTATGTCGTTTACTAAAGTGTCGCAATGGTAGAGTTTTATTTATGGAAAAGACGGCAAACTAGCGTACGGGTCACCTGATGGTAAGTGCTCACCGTCGCCCACGGCCCCGTGTAACTCCAGAAGAGCTACAGGAGCGTTGCCGTCTTTTTAGGTGTATAGGCACCGGGGCCCGGCATTACCTAATGCGAAACGCAGTGGCCAAAGCCACTACTTAACGCCGGTCTTAAATGCCGGGGGTGGTAACAATCCGGTCGAGCCTGCCCATGCGTGTTGCCATTACTAGCAACGTGACTCTACCACACGCACTTTAGTCGCCTCTTACGACACCATCAGTACCAGGGTGATCCTATTCTAAGCCGGGATCACACGGCAAAGCCGGGATCACACGGCAAGTAGAGTTTTATTTATATACAGTTATCGTAAAGTGCCATTTTTCCGTTTACACGTACTTCTGATTACTGATTAGTAATAACCTTGAGCTAATCTTAATTGTAATCATATTTTATATACCTTTTTAGTCATAGCGATATCATTATTGTGTCATTTAATGAAAGTACACGCAATTAGAGATTTATTTATATTCAGTTTCACACTGTATCCCGCTTATGGCAGAGCAGAGAGAATTGGGGAATTTAGTGGAAATACACTCTTTTTCCTCCCAACTTTCCGCCGAAATTAAGGTATTGCGTGTTGAGTAGCGGAGTTCAATGCTACAATATATGAAAATATTAAAGATTTCATTTCCTCAAATTGGAATTGAACCTACAACCTGTCGCTTTTACGGTCATATGCTTGTGCCCCTGCGCCACAATAAGCCAGCATTTATAAAAAAAGTCTTAGTTATTTAAAAATATAAAATAAAAAAGGCATAAACTTTTGTTGTGATGTTAACATTATATATTTGAAAGCTGATAACATTTAAATGTTACTTGACCAAAAAATATATTAAACGATTGTTACAATACAGGTTATTGTTAAAACAGATAAATGTAAGATCTCATAAGGAAAATTAATTAAATAACAAAATTATTATACTTCCTTATAGTTTCCCTTTTTGTTATCGGACTTTGAGTTTCTTTAATAAACAATATTTTTTCGTAACTTGTGTTGTTTATTTTAACTGTTATGTTACCAACTTGCATAGAAGAATAAGAATTGACAATAAAAATTACTACGATAAGTCATCGGTTTGAGATTTTGTAATAGATTTTTGAAGTCAAAAAAATTTTTTTTTTCATCAGAATCGACTCTACATTTTTATTTCAGCTTTACGCTTTATAACAGTATTAGCAAAGAGTGCCGAGACACCTCTATTTTACATTAGTGACTTGTCATTGGGATGATGATGATGTATAAAAATTGTATGTTTGCATATGGTGAAGTTTAAACGCATAATTTAATTGGCATTAAGATATTATTCAAGCTTCATTTTAAGCCGTTTTAACTCTGCATATTTTTATAAAAATATTAGCTGCTGCTTAGTAGGTACGTATATTAAAAATATGTCTGACATAATAAATATGTAAAAGCACATTTGTTTTTTAATATATAGTTTTCATCAATTATATAATATATATTTTTTACGTTTGTTTGTATTGAAATATTATAAAATTTTTTTTAGCCGAATTTAGCCGAATTTTGGTTACTTTATTTTTTTTTAAATTTTCCAGATTTACGCTGTATACTCCACATATCAGGGTAGGCAGATGGAATCTCTATCTACATATTAAATTATAATATAAAGTCACAAAGATACTTGCAACATAAAAAAATATATGTACCGTAAAAATGGAATCGCGTTAGCGGCAACGTGCAGCGCATGTCTTATCATAAGGATAAGTCTACGTAATTAAATGTTGTCAGTATTTAACAAAATTTTGATAAATTGTGATGATTATTTATGTTTTTATCATTTATTATGTAGGAACATATGCTTTTGTGTATTACAACCATTTTATTGTAGCTTTTATTAATAGCGTTAGGCAGCTGAATGTAGCTTTTACATGAAAAGTGAGTCTAGTTATCGTACGAAGTATTTTTATCAATAAGGCAAAGATAATATTTTATATATTTTTTTTCTTTTCATAAATAAATTTAAGGAAAATATTCTTAAGAGTTCTTCGTGTAATTAAATCAAGAATGAATGTACCAAAATATTTATACTTCTAATCAATATGTAACCGACTGTCTGCATGAAATATATATATAAAAATATTTAATGGGACGTTCATTAATGTAAATAAAAGGGGCCAAAGTATAGTGTTTTTTATTTACTTTGTCTGCCTATGCGTTTATCTCAGAAACAGCTAACCAGATTTAAACTCAGTTCTATTACATGTTTTTCTATTACACTATAATATTTTGGCTTATAAATAAAAAAGTTACGCCAATTTAAAATATTTAGTTTAACAAAATTGTTACAATTTTTTATTAATTTAAATGAAATTTAAGTTTTTAATGTTTAGATATTATCTTAAAAATCATAATGTTATCAGAACAAGAAAGTAAATGAGATTAGTTAATAAAATAGAATTCAATCGGGTAAAGCTGCGGCCAGGTCCCTAGTATAAAATAAAAACATATAATCATTTGTCATAATTTAATATACTTAATTATTATTTTTGGTATCTCTCAGTCTTTATAGCATTGAGTTAATGTAAGATTTAGGCAAAGACTAAATGCCGCGAGCTATTTAAACACTAGCTTACAGTTACATTCACAGTTGTATTACCATGTTCCGCTTGATAGTTCATTATTATTTATTTAAGATGTTGGGTACTTCAAATACTTTTTGCATAAAGAATATTTCTCAAAATGTATATCTAAGTGTTTATCTTAGTGTTTTGTGCGTCAGAGCGTTTGGATGGTGTGTAAAAGGCGCGGGTTCAAATCCAAACATTGACCATTTTATTTTATTTGTAAAATAGAATAATGTTCCTAGCAAAATGTGAAATGACATTTAACAAAAGTTATAATATAACGGTTGGCTTTCGTTCGTAAAGTAAAGCTACTTTTTTATGTTCGCCCCCATTATCCGCCAAAGATGAGCATTGCGTGTTGAGTGGCGGAACTCAACGCCGCGCTTTATCTCGTTACCATACGAAAGAAATAAAATAATGTATATTTAATATATATATTTTTTAATATATATTTAATAATTCTCTACTTCAATTTGGTTTCGAACCCACTATCTATCGTTTATAGTCACACGCTTGTGCCCCTGCGCCACGACAGGCCTTCTTTACTTATATCAATTTTACAAATAATAAAATGGCTCTTGTAGTCATTCTTTAAAATTACCTACCAAATCGCATCCACATTAGGTTAATTTTTTCATAGATAATATTGATTTACATAGTTGAACGAAAATAAAAGAAATATTCAAACTTTAATTAAGCGTTTTAATAAAAGTTATTTTGGTTAAAACTATGCAGTAGTCATTAACAACAACTCATTAGATGAATGTTGAAATCCTAAGAACATTACTTCATAGTTAATTTACTCATGATCGTCCTACTAGGCTTCTATCAATGAATTGACATTGAATTGTTGTTACAAACAAATAAATTAAAATGTGCTTTACATAAGTATTTTAATATATTTTAAAATAAAACCAAACAAGTACAATATACATTATCTTTACATATAGATATACATTATCTAAAATTGAATAAAGTGAGTAATCTGTAAGAAACAAATATAACTTTCGTCTCAGCAATAGTTCGTGTGTCACATTTCTTTAGCAAATTATAAAAAGCTGAGCAAACGTATAGTCATTTGTAAAGATATTTTTATTCTTAGATCAATTTTTTACGTGTCCGCGATTTCGCAGATTGCCCAGAATATCTCTGTCTGACCTCGGCGCTCTTGTGGATTTTTCTTGTTTGTATGTGATTATTCATATATGTATATTTAAGCAAATGCACCTAGTATTCAAATATATGGTTATAATTTAAAAGCTGTTTCAGCTGAATGCTTTAGTTAGGGGACTTCGGAATTTTACGGCAGAAAAGAAAGTACGAAGAGATATAGGCGATGATAACAGAAATACTCATTTTAGTAAGAAACTTCGTTATATTTCAAAAAAATAATTAAAATAAAACATAAATATTCGTAAAATTAATATTAATATATCTATTAGAACTTTATCTACACATAGATAAAAGCACTTGTTGATTATAGTCACTTGCCTGACTTAATTGGAAATATTATACCTAATATCATGTGTGTATGTATGTATTATATTATTATATCTATAGAAAACGTAAAACGAGTGCTTAATAAGATCTCTTCTTCTTCTTCTTCTTAGCTTCACGCTGTATCCCGCACTAGGCAGGGTAGGCAGAGGGTACCTGGGAACCTAGAGTTAAGACACTAAGACACTGTTCCACTTCCGTTCCCCACTTTCCGCCGAATTTGAGGCATTGCGTGTGGAGTGGCGGAATTCAACGCCGCTCTTTGCCTTATTCCCAGAGCGAAGAAATGAGACATTAAATATTTAATTTGAAAATATTAAATATTTCATTTCTTCGACTGGGGGTCGAACCCAGAACCTGTCGGTTACAGCGCGACACTCTTGTGCCGCGGCGCCACGACAGGCCTCAATAATATGATCTCAGGAACTGTATTCTTTTAACAATTTGTTTGTTTGTGTTTACAAATATACTCTATTCGATGCGATATTATTCATTCATAAACATCAGTTTCATTAATATTTTATGTGAAAACATATTATTATTTCAATGATACTCATCTACTCTATATGCAACTTAGTATTTGAGCCTTTTTATCTTAAAATATAATATTATTTATTATTCATATACTTTTTAGCTTTTAGTTGTATCCAGCATAGAGCAGGCAAAGGGAACGTAGGAAGGGAAACTTGGGAACCCAATCTAAAGACACTCAATCCCATTAAGACTCTTCCGTACCCCATTTTCCGACACATTGCCCCAACTAACTTGCGGAACTCAACGCAGTAATAAGTCTCTTTACCAGAGCAAGAAAATAAACGAACGAACCCGCAGTCGTTTACAGTCCCACAATTGTGCCCCTGCGCAGTTGATTTATACATAATATTTACACATAATTCATTTTAGTACAAGCAAAGTAAACCCAGTGTCAAATAAGTAACTTAGGTAATAAGAACAAATGGTTTAGTGTTCAAAACGCCTGGAGGGTATTTAGAAGCGCAGGTTCGAGTCTTGCTACGTCAATTTTTTTATACTTCTTCAACAAATGTTCTCTACATTTAGTAAGAAATAAGAATTTGAAAAATGTTTACATTTTTATTGCTTCCACGTAATTACTAATCATTGTTAGTTGACATTGCGGTTCCTATGACAGAATTCGATGTAGTTTACCTAAACAGGCGAAATCGGAAATATTTCAAATGTAATTATTTTCCGATTGGTATTCGTACCCATCGCGAGCAAACTAATATTTAAATATGTGTTTTTAGCAATTTAGCCCAAACTTTAAGGCTTTAGTACAATTATATTAACTTTTTGTCTTTATTTTAAAGAAATTATATGAAACGCTCCAAATAAATAAGTTTTTATAGCATTTTATAAAGTGTCTTTAATAAATAAATGAATGCAGAGAGTGTTGTTTTCAGTCAAAAGAACTCTCTTCGACGTCTTTTTTGACTTTACGATAATATTAAATTGATATCATAGTAGCTCATAAATAATTCCAACGTTATGCACATTATAATAATAGATTTTTCTGTAATAAATGTCAATGTCTCAAGTATTCTTTATATAGTACGCAGAACTTAACGCCACGGTTTCCTTGTTACCATAGCGGGGAAATGAAAATATAAAATATTAAATATGAAAATATTATTAAATATTTCATTTCTTCGAGTGAGGATCGAACCCATAACCTGTCGTTTACAGTCACACGCTTTGCCTCTGCGCACCGCGTTCCTTATTTTGTTATTATTTAATTTAAAATTATTTTATAATGTAAAAAGAAGTTACATTGGTACACCTGTATCAGCTGATGAAAGCTTATTATAAATACAGAAATATTTACCTCTAATCAACATACCTTACGTAAACTCTAATAAAATGCTCATTTACAAATGATTTTTTATCATTAAGCCTCTCGTAATCTTATCATTGCAACAAAGAAAAATAAATCGTTAATTATAATTCAATTACAAGAAGTTATATCGAGCGCATTTTATATATATCAAAAATATAGATAAAAATATATTATTTATATCGAACATATGTTTGTTTCATGTCAACCCACATTTTCATACATAGATGAAAGGTGTGACCCGCTAACACGATGTCACTTGAGTTAAAACCAAATTCCGTATAAATCATCGTCAATTCCAGTCGGGAAAAGTTGACTTTCGAACCTTATAAGCACACTCACCTTGCAACTTCAGCGCATGCACATAGGTATTTAGCCTGGTTTGTTTATGGGAAAAACGCACAGAAACACACACAGGGGTATCGCACTTGCACAAAATAGTTAGCACAACACGATTGTAAAACAATGATATTTTTGTAAATAGTCGGTGTAAGCTGACGTCGCGAGCGCGGGCCGGCGAGGTAGCGACTGCGCCGGCGCAGGCCGTCGCCGGCGAATCTAATTTTATCGCGTCAGTAATACGAGATAAAGCCGTTCTTTATTGGGGAACTTTTTATTCATTTTTTGTTTGTTTTATATGTGAAATCGACCAGCGCGATGCGTTGCTTAATCGGCCTTGTTGAAAGTTTCGTTATGAACTTTAGCATTTGATCAAGCTTTTGGTAGTCGATGTTGACGCGTTGCATCTATTGTCATTGCTTTCTAAACGGGAAGATTGTTTTTATTAACTTGCAGTTTCCGTAGAGCAATTATTGAAACTAAACAATGCTTTTCCTGTAGAAAGTAACCACTGCGAAAAGGGCAAAAAATACTAATATTATTATTCCTAATCAAACTTATTTAGTTTATAAATATATATTTTAATATTTTTAAGCAATGTTATTTTTTTGTCTCACTTTATGAATATAATTTTGTTTATAAATTTAAATGTGTGCCGAAGCTTGTACAAAATTGGTAAAATCAAACAATAATTTTTCAGAAATTTAAAAAACACATAAACAGAATCATAATTTGTTTGTATAAAACGTTAATTTTAATCTTTGATATGATTTTGTAAAAACAATGTACCGAAATAAAATTTGCTGCGACTGCACAAGGTGAACGCAGGCGCAGTCGTGGCGCCACGGAACTGACATACAGACCCTAACTCTAAAAATAACATTAAATTATGAAACTTGACTGTTTAATAATATTTATCTCACTATCTTAGCCCTACGCACGTTTACATCGGTTTACGATGCATATGGTTTCCGTTTATAGTTTTTTTATTATTGAAATTGTGCTTTTTATTGACAAATATAATTTATCAAGGGAATTCACATTTCTTTTTTTTTCAGCTTCACGCTGTATCCCGCACGAGGCAGGGTAGGCAGAGGGAACCCGGGAACCTAGTGTTAAAATACTCCGTTTCACTTCCGTTTCCCACTTTCCGCCGAATTTGACGCATTGCGTGTTGAGTGGCGGAACTTAATGTCGCGCTTTGCCTTATTACCAGAACGAAGAAATTAAACTTTAAATATTTAAATTGAAAATATTAAATATTTCATTTCCTCGACCGGGGATCGAAGCCAGAACCTGTCGGTTACAGTGACACGCTTGTGCCGCTGCGCCACGACAGGCTTCGGAATTCACATTATGTATAAAGATTTTGTGAAATTTGAATCCGCATCATATTTAACGATCTATTCAATTAATCCTTATAAGTAAATTCCGTTAGGATAAAATTTCAAACGTCATAACATTGTTTGTAAACAATTTTATTTATGTAGATGATCACTGTTTACCTCTAAAATTCATGTTAAAAATGACGCAATCTATATAAAGTCACGCGTTTTTCAAATAGTTATAATTTACGTTAACATCCAATTATAGAAGGGTGAATAACATATAATAATATTATACAAATCTTATAGGTCTAAGCGTTTGACCGTAAACGACAAGTTGTGGGTTCGGTCGCCACTTGAAAATGTGAAATAGGTATTTATTATTTTCAAAAATTTATTATTTATTAATATTTCTTCGCTCCGGTAACAATGAAAAGCGCGGAGTTGAGTTACATCACTCGTCAACACGCAATACCACAAATTCGCCGTAAAGTGGGGAACGTAACGCAGCGCCTTAACACTAGGTTCCCAAGTTCCCCTGCCATGTGCGGCACAGCGTGATACTAATAAAAAAATACAAATTTTATGATTATGATGATTTAATAAGTTCGTACATTTGTTCGTCTGTATGACACAGAGCATTAGTCAGCAACCTCCTCCGTATATATATAGTATATCCGAATCAATTATACACGAAGTGCAATAGAAAAATGGTTTATTTTTATTTAAAGGCCAAACATGACGATGTTAGATTTTATCTGTACGATAAGTGTAGCTGAAGGCTTTTTTCTATATTAGACCAGCCAAGTCTGGTGGTGTTTTGCAATATTTGGATCATAGTAATTATTATTTGAGATTAAAAGGAAAAAGTATAGATGTGAATAAGTTTTTGATTATGTTTAATCAGAAGATATTTCTTTTTGAACTCTGCTAAGTATTTTTTCTGTATTAAGTTCAGTTACTTTGTTTTTTTTTTTTATTTTTCAACCTATTTATTATGGTAGAACGAACCAAAGCGAAAATGCTACGCTTTGCCTAAATATGATAAACAAACAATTACAAAATTATAAAAAGCATCAAATATATTTCCGTAGCCTGTCGCAAACATAGTATAATTAAAATGTTAAATATTTGATAGTACTGTATAGCATAGTTTATATGTAAATTATGAATATTGCATAAAACGAACCGGAAGCGGGGGGCATATTAAAATTGTATAAAAAATATTCTATTAACAAGAATTGAGGCCTGTCGTGCCGCAGCGGCACAAGAGTGTGACTGTAACCGACAGGTTCGGGGTTCGATCCCCAGTCGAGGAAGTGAAATATTTAATATTTTCAATTTAAATATTTAGTGTTTTATTTCTTCGCTCTGGTAATAAGGCTAAGCGCGGCGTTGAGTTCCGCCACTCAACACGCAATGCCTCAAATTCGGCGGAAAGTGGGGAACAGAAGTGGAACGGAGTGTCTTTACACTAGGTTCCCGGGTTCCCTCTGCCTACCCTGCCTCGTGCGGGATACAGTGTGAAGCTGAGAGAGAGAGAGAGTAACAAGAATTGATAACCGTAAAATATTAGGTACAGCTTTACACTTTTTTATACAAGGTAGGGTAGGGAGAGGGAATTTAGTATTAAAACATCGTTTTCTTACTTTCCGCCCAATTTTAGAGACAGTCAGACGCTCTCCCTCTACGCCATTACGGTCTCACCTTAAATTATCATTGATATGAAATATGTAAATCCATTTAGAATTCCATTTGCAGTGTTGATTTACAAATAATTAACGTTTAAATATTAATAATGATGTAATAATCTTTTTATAAGCCGTAATCACAGTATGTTTATACAATATACTACACTAGAGCTATACTTTAGTGTACCATATATTAGGTGTTACAATGTACATACATAAATACATACATACATTTATCCCAAGTACAATTAACCCAAGTGTTGAACCCATGAACGTTGCGTTTACAGTTAGATCATTAAATTTTATGTCACAATCAGTCATTGCTTTTTCTCAAAAAAAAAAAGACAATATAGTTATAAAACTGGGAATAATTTATTTATCTAAGCTATAAAATAGAGATTAAAATATATATTTTTTTTAATTATAGTATTTTATTTTAAATCACGCCATTTCTCGTATGTGCGGGTACGCAGAGAAATAGGTTGAAACGCTCCGTTCCTTGTTTTCCGCTACTTTTTTTTTATTGTGTAGTATGATATTGGTCTTAGTTGCCTCTACAGCGGCACCGAGTTTTGTGAGTGGCCGAGCTGGAAGAGCACTGACTTTGGCCGGATTTCCGCTACGCTTAGCGTTGTTACAAAAGTATAGAAATAAGAATATTAAATTATTGTTTCTCCCGAGTAACAATTGAACTAACCGTCACGTTTGTCGTATTTTTTGTAGTACCTACATGCTAAGTTTTACCCGAGATTATATATATTTTCTATTCACTTATTGATTGGCAAGCTTCATTAACCATGTGTTGGAGTATTGCCGGCTCCGATAGCTTTCAACGGCTGTTGAAATATAATAAAGGTGCCAAAATTTAAGCTTTGTAGAATCCAAATACTAATTTAAATTTAAACATTTGTTACTGTATTAAATTATATTTATGACTCGGCTTCACGCTGTATCTCGCACTTGGCAGGGTAGGCAGAGGGAACTTGGGAACCTAGTGTTAAGACACTCCGTTCCACTTCCGTTCCCCACAATTATATTTATGTATAATAGTTATTACAGCTATTACTTCAAAATTAAGAAAATATAAAGGTATATGTGGTTTTTGTAAATCTAATAATATTTAAATATTATTAGTTTTATAAAAACCACATAAAAAAATATTGTATATTATGTTGCAAATTATTTTACAATTTGTTTAAAAACATTTTATATAGGTATTTCCATAGAGAAATTGTAGGCTAAAGCGGTAAATATTATGTTCATTTCGTTACCATAGCAATGCAAAACAAACAAACACGATACGATATTGACGGTGTATTAAACTTGTTTTAGCATTTATCAATAAAGGCCTTTACCTTGTGCCATTAAAACAGATCCGTGTCAGTTAAGAGTATAAATTCTTTGTGTAACAACATCATGGATCTTAATATTATGGATAAGCTACGCATTCTTAAAATCGACACTGAGTTACGACCAGGTATCAAAATGAAGCCAATGAGCCGGTACTACTTCACAAGTTCTACGAATCCAGGCGAACAGTTCTTTGTGTTCGCGTCGACGGCGGCTTGGCTCATTCGGAAAACCGGTAAGACGTTCGATCAACCTAACGAAGAGGACGACCCAAATTCTACAATCGCATCTATTCTCGATGTATTACGAGACAAGGATGTTAATGTAGACTTTTCGTCTCACAAATTGAAACAAGGGTACGGTGATCAAGTGTGTTTTATATTGAATGCTTTAGCAGATGAAGCGCTTAAATACGAAAATTTTGAGTGGCAGCAGCCAATAACAAATGTACCTGACAAAGATGAGGCACCAGACGACGTTGATCAAGTCGAAGACGAGACTGAGATAATTTTGGACAAAGTGGAAGAAGAAATGGCAATATATTCGGAGGAATCTGAAGGTGAACTGCTTGAAAAGGATGAAAAAGAGACAAGTACAAATAAAATACATGATTGGGAGGCGTGGAAGCTTGAATTGGAAAGAGTAGCGCCAGCCTTAAGATTAAAAATATCTGCCGATGGGCGAGACTGGCGCGCGAGGCACGCTCAAATGAGATCATATAAAGAGGAACTGTACGACAGATTTAAAACTACTGGTATGCAATTAAATAAGTTACATAGCAACATAAGCTCTGTGATGGACAAAATAACAGCAAGAGAGAATGTTTTAAATGAGCAATTTGAGCCTCTAGTGAGACAATATGGATCTCTTCTGGATGAATTGAGTAAAGTGACCAACGAACATAAAGATGTAAGTGTGGGGGTTACGGAAAGGCAAGAAATGTTGAACGAATTAACTAGCAAAGTGGAAATGATCAAACAACGAACAGAATCTCGAGGATCTTCCATGAACGATAATTCTCCTTTAGTAACTGCAAAGAAAGCCGTAGAGAATCTAAAGAAAGATATCCAAGAACTTGATTTCCAAATTATCATCCTCCTTTGGCTGTTAATATCAAAAGAGAATCCCAAGAGCAATAATTATTTGGCTACTGCTGAATCAAGAATTGTTAGTTCAGAGGTCTATTGAGTACCTTATTGTTTTGTCACTGCGTGTAGTATAACGGCCTTGACCGTCAAAGCCCGCATTTGAAATATACATAATCGTATAATTGGCGAGTTCATTTTATTTTGGAAAGGTAATAAAAATATTATTCCCTAGGGATGGTTAGAAAAAGCGTTGCCAGCATACAAAGTTGTTGCTTTGTTTTATATGAACTAAATACGATATATTAGATCTAGGTTACCACAGGCTATAACAGAGCCCCTTTAAAGTGGATAGGAAGTAGAAAAACGAGAATATTATTACTATAATATTTTAATGGAAGAAATTTGCAGTGGCTGAGAAATAATAAAACAACATCAATATCACCAAAATAATATTATTTTCTTAGTAAATGCAAATAATTTCATATTTAAATAAAACGAATTTTGAATTTGTAAAATAGATTTATTGACTGTGGTAAATAAAAAAGCGTGTGGTAAAACATATGATACATTAAACAATACTAATGATATTCATCATTGTTCATAAAATATTGTAATTATAAATATAAAAATATTTATCCATAGCATAGGTATAATAAATACCTTCCATGTACTATTTGTGCATGGAAGATATAATAAAAATCTTATGTAATAGAGCCCAAAATAAAGATGTTTTTTAAATTTGTCTTTTTCTGCCAGCATCAGATTTAAATGCCGTTTTCACTATTATATTTTGGTAATCTTCCTCCAAGATATATTTGTATTTGTTGTATTTAATTTGTTAGTAAATAAAAAAAATACATCAATTAAGAATATTTAGTTCGGCAAAATTATTACATTTTTATTCATTTAGCTGAAATTTTAGTTTTCAATATATATATATATATATATATATATATATATATATATATATATATATATATATATATATATATATATATATATATATATAATATTATGTTAAAAGTGATAATGTTATTGAAACAAGAAAATATTTGATATGAGTAAATATAATAGTGTAATCCAAGCGGGCGAAGCCCCGGGCGGGTCGCTAGTTTATCATTAAAATTATTATAGGCAATACATTTTTCAACCACTACTTGATAACCTTTTGTCAACTTTCAAAAAATATGCTTTCTCTTTCCTACTTAAAAGAAATGACAAGGATACTATTAGTATTTTTTTTTAAATTTAATATATAAAACTATTGGCTTTCTGTACCAAAAAAAACACGTCAAGGCTTTAACGTATTTGTAGGGGTAAAACCCCTGGGGCCAAGCATATATTAAGGCCGTGGTCCGAATTATGCTCACATTGCTCACAACGCTTACACTGCTAACGGGCGGTCCGATATTAGTGAGCGCGCTAACGTCTGTTAGCAGTACTAATAATACGGACCACTTGTGAGCGTGCTTACGGCTTTGACAAGTTAATATGGTTAATTTGTCAAATTCGCAAGTACCTAATAGAGCATTTTTTTATATAAATATGAGTGGAGTATGTGGTATAGCCGACGAAGATTATAAATTTCTTGTTAAAATGGTTGTATTCAAGCATTTTCCACAATTGAGGAAATTGACAAAAGTGACATTGACGTGAAGAATAGATTAAACGTCAAATAAACGTCAAAATAACACTAACGCTCACGGTGCTTACGATCTGACCCGTCAGAATTGTTAGCACTAGCCAGTGACGTCACAAGTGACGTCATACTATTCACAACGCTAACTGTGAGCAATAAAAACTCAATATGGACCCTCCGTTGGTGCGCTATGAGCGATGTGGGCTAATTACGGACCACGGCCTAAGTCACACGTTTTGACACTCCCCAAATATTGAGATATCACTTAATATAAAATGCTATATCTAGGAATTGTTAAATGAAAACCGTATCACCGTTTTTACCAGAAAAAATATTTTTATTTTTCATTAAACTATTTATTTATTTTTAAATAAAAACTTAAAATAGACAATTTAAAATTGAAACTTATTTATATAATATTTGGTATATAAGGAACATACAATGAAGAGAGAAAAAAATATCGTTTTTAGATTACATAAATAGAGAGTGAGAAAGAGTATTACCGCAAACATACTAGATATTACACATTGTTTTGGTTTTATCAGTTATATGTACATCTAAATACTAAGAACATAAAATCTGTATTAATATAATAAATATGCTTTATAAATATTACTTATTATGAATTGTCACATTTTCTACATTAAATGCACAAATACAAAAAACAATACAACAAAAATCACTAACACAGAATAAAATGACTAAAAATTGAAACTATTAAATGTATTTTTTTTTCAGTTTCACGCATTATCCCGCACATGGCGGGGATGACCTATAACTTTAGCAACCTAGTGTTAAGACACTCCGTTTCGTTCTCGTTTTTCTCAATTCAACTCAATGCCTTGATTCGTCAGGAAGTGGCGAACGGAAGTGTTTCAACTCGCTATGTGCGTGATGCAGCGTGAAACTAAAAAAAATACTACTAGACATACTCGGTGCAGATAAGTAGATAAACAGTATATATTATTACAGTTTCACGTCTTTTCCCGTAAAGCAGGGTAGGCAAAGGGCAAAATCTAGTGTTAAAGCATTTCGCTCTTTGCTTTTTGCTCGGGTTGTTTGTTTAACTGAGTGACTGACTGACATTTGATTTTTTACTATTCAATTATTTTCGACGTTACATTTCAATTTAATTATACTTTAATACATTAGGCCATACATTTATCGTTTTTTTTCACTTCACGCAGTATCCCGCATGTAGGATAACCAGAGGGAATTTAGTGTTTATATACTCAAATTTTAGTGTTTTGCAACAGTTTAGTGTTTATACAATAGTGTCGCAACTCAACGGGAATCGTACCCACAATCATTCCGTCTTCAGTTAGCGATGACCGCATAAAATTTAAATTAAATCTACCTCTAGTAATAATATTAATACAAATATAGTAAAAATGTGCCAAAAACCAATAATAATTGCTTCTACAATGAATTCAAAATTTTTATTTTATACTAAAGACTAGGAATGTGTAGTGGAATTTTGAATAGTTTTCATTCATTAACAAAGTTCTAAGAAAATTACTAAATTGTTTCATCATCGCTATCTATTGATTTCTAATGTCAATTGTACAGTACGATCGACGAGTTGTGGCCCGCTTGCAAGTTAGCTGTAGATGATTATGATTTTGGGATATTTTCTTAGTTTTTCTTTTATTCTCCAGAGACAAATGCGTAAAAGTTCACCAAAACCTAACTTCACTTGTGACCATGACTCGTCAACCGTACTGTAGTAGTTTAGTTTTTTTTCTATTTTGCTATTTATGAATTGGCTACCATTACTATGAGGCAATATGGTAATTCTACAATATTAGTCAATATAATTTATATATATTATATATAAAATTGACTTAATTTAATATATTTTTTTATAAAAATGAATAAACAAAAAACAAACATAAAAATAAATAAAAAAATATTAAAAATAGCCTCTAAAATTAAATAAATAATTATGTCCATTTTCTATTATTATGTCATGTTACGTTTTGGTATCTTCAAAGGTAACATTATATTT
Source organism: Eueides isabella (assembly GCA_019049475.1). Taxonomy (NCBI): domain Eukaryota; kingdom Metazoa; phylum Arthropoda; class Insecta; order Lepidoptera; family Nymphalidae; genus Eueides; species Eueides isabella. Next base: position 3,861,470 of record CM032408.1, on the reverse strand, counting down.
CCTTTTGAGGTCATCCATGAATTCCTGTTTCAATAGGGCAAGGCATCTGAAATATATGAAAAATCGTATTTAAATTAATTTATGTATTGCGGCGTTTAGTTCCGCCATTCAACACGTAATGCCTCAAACTCGGCGGAATGTAAGTGGAACGGAGTGTCATAACACTAGGTTCCCAAGTTCCCTCTGCCTACCCTGCCATGTGCGGAATACAGCGTGAAGCTGAGTGAGTGAGAGTTATTTATTTATTTATTTATTATACTTTATTGCACACAAAATAAGCAAATACATAGAATAAAACAAAAATATGTCCTCAAGAAGGAAAATAAAAAATGATGTATATATTTTTTATCTATTAATAACTTGCGGTAATTGTTACTTGAGTACGTACATTTTTCAATAGTCACTACTTTTTATTACCTTCACGCTGTATCCCGCACTTGGTAGTACAAGCATCGGAAACTTGGGAACCTAGTGTTAAAACACACTGTTCCTTTTAAGACACTTCTGTTTTCCACTCTTCATATTAAATTGAAAATATTAAATATTTTATTTCCTCCAGTGGGGATCGAACCCACTACCTATAGGTTAGAGTCATGTTTGTGCTCCTGCGCCACGACAGACGTAATAAAAGAAAAAGAATATATATACATATATACATATATGATATCCTCACATGCGGTAGTGCGGGTCGGCTCTGAACGCCGTGATGTCGGGCGAGGGCGCGTGAGGCGTGTGCACTACAAACGCGTCGGGGAGGACTATCGCGCGGTATCCCTGCGCGCGGAGTTCAACGCTGTGAGACACCTATGGGTTAAATCACTTATTTATTTATTTACATTGCACTTGTAGCTTTGTATGAAAAATTTTAGCGTTATTTAACGCTGTGCTGCGTAGTTATTATTTATTACATATAAATTAAATAAAAAATGTCATTTTGGAGGCATAATCTTGTGACTGTAAACAATAAGTTGTGAGTTCGATCCCCACTCGAACAATTGTAATACTTAAATTAATATGATAATTTCTTCGATCTGGTGACAAAAGACAGCGTTGAGTTCCGCCACGCAACACACAATTCCTCAAATTCAGCGTACATTTAATTTCCAAGTATCCCCTGCCTACTCTGCCTGAATAACAAAAAATACTACCTTATTCCAGCCAAAGCCTGAAAACCTAGTGTCGTATTTAGGCACTGACCGATGAACTACCAGATATGGCTCGTAATCAGATTGCCAATCCACCTGCAACATATAAAACACAAAAAATATATATTGTCAGGTGTTTCCAAACAGCGCCATCAAAAGGTACAGGGCATTTGCTCGTTGGCTCTCAGAGTGTACGGACGTGTTGTAAGAATTAGTGTTAATCATTATTAGGGTCACCTAAGTCGTTTCTAATAAATTCGATCGTCGATTCTCTTTATTTAAATTGTAAATAGACGACTGTGTTTTCATCAGTATTGTATTTTTTTTTATAAAATTCCACTTCTGAATATAAAAATATAGTAAATAACGTAATATATATATATATATATATATATATATATATATATATATATATATATATATATATATATATATATATATATATATATATATATATATATATATATATATATATATATATATATATATATATATATATATATATATATATATATATATATATATATATATATATATATATATATATATATATATATATATATATATATATATAAAACACACAATACACCATTTAGTATAACTAGTATTTCCAAGAGCTTTAGGCCACTTTCTAAATGGAGAACACGAGGCACTGCTGGATGTTGTCTAGGAGGCACAGGTTCAAAACCTGCTGTTAAGTACTTACACGATTTTTATTTAATATTTATCTTCCCTAAATCAATTATTTTCAATTTAAATATGTAACGTTTTCATTTCGTCGCGTTGAGTTCCGTCACTCAACACGCTATGCCTCAAAATTCGGCGGAAAATGGGGAACGTAAGTGGAACGGAGTGTCTTAACACTAGGCGCCCAAGTTCCCTCTGCCTACCCTGCCATGTGCCGGATTCAGCGTGAAGCTGACTAAAAAATCAATAATATTTCAAAAACTATAGTGAACTAAAAAAAATACCTCATACGGTGCAGTAGACGTGGTCCACTTGGTGTAATTAGTTGCTCTATGCCCTTTAGGCCACTCTCGGACCCTGAACGGCCCCACATCACCCCCCGAGTGGAGGATGGAGAGACGGGAGAGTAGCTCTTGTTTGATCCTCGGCGGTGACGCTCGGTACCTTTGCGTTTCGAATGCTGGTACCACTAGACACTGGAAATGTGGTTGTTGTGTGGTTGAGAATGGGATGTTATGGGAAGTTTTTCAATAAATTTATTTATATTTATTATATATATTGGCTGTCATGGCGCAGCGGCATAAGCGTGTGACTGAAAACGACAGGTTGTGGGTTCGATCCCCACTCGAAGAAATGAAATATTTAATATTTTCAAAAATTTTATATTTATTTTTCAAATATTTAATGTTTTCATTTTTTCACTTTGGTACAAGGCAAAACGCGGCATTGAGTTCCGCCACTCAACACGCAATGACTCAAATTCGGTGAAAAGTGGGGAACAGAAGTGGAACGGAGTGTCTTAACACTAGGTTCCCGTATTCCCTCTGCCTACCCTGCCATGTGCGGGATACAGCGTGAATCTGAGTTATTATATACATAATAACTCAGCTTTACTCAATGACTTTTTTCTATAACTATAATGAATGTAATAATATATCATTATATATTTCTTACTAAGATCTTTGTCTAACCGTGACTAAAGAATATTGCAAAGTATTCGAAGCATCGGGTTTTCAAACACGTATAAAGAACAATATACGGAATTAATCCGGTTAAAATTGTTTCATTTACTACAATTTCTTGATTAATTTACCTGAAATTTTAGACTTTAATGTATATATATTATTATTTTATTATAAAAAAAAAAGTAATTTGAGATCTGTAAGTAAAATAATGTAATTCAAGCGGACGAAGCCGCACGTGTGAAACTGACCTTCTTCTGTGGATAGGGATTAATTAGTTTGGTAGCAGTTCTCAAATGTTCATATAAACCGGCCATCGGAACAAAATCTACGTCCATTAGGAAAACGTATGGCGTATTCACATTTTCTAAGGCGACATTACGTAAATAGTTCACTGGATAATGGACCTGTGGTTGAAATAAATATTATCTTATTATATCAATTTGTGGGCAGATGTTTAAATATTTAAATGTTAACTCTGCCATGTGCAGGATACAGATAAAAGTAAAAAAAAAAATGCCATTAAAATTATTTGTTCTCTCTAGACTATGAGATATACATATTCTATTTGCAAGATTATTAAGTTGACAAAAACCAGCTAAATTAATAATGCACATGGCAGGGTAGGCAGAGGGAACTTGGGAACCTAATGTTAAGACACTCCGTTGAACTTTCGTCTCCTACTTTCCGCCGGAGGCATTGCGTGTTGAGTGGCGGAACTCAACGCCGCGTTTTGCCTTGTACCAGAGCGAAGAAATGAAAACATTAAATATTTAAGTTGAAAATATTAAATATTTCATTTCCTCGAGAGGGGATCGAACCCACAACCTGTCGGTTACAGTCACACACATGTGCTGCTGCGCCAGGACAGGCCTCAATTAATAATAATAAATTTAATTATTTAATATATTACAATTAATTGCGGCGTTGAGTTCTGCCACTCACCTCAAATTTGGGAAACGGAACGGATTGCCTCAACACTAGGTTTCTAAGATCCCTCCTACCCTGCCACATGCGGGATACAGCGTGAAGATATAAAAAATACATATTAAGTTATAAATATATGTTAATAGAATAATTACCGAATCATGTTTAAAAACAAGATGGTATCCAATATTGTTTCTCGAGCTAAGCGTTAACGACCAATCGCGTATAAAGCTCTCAAGTTTCGCCACTTCGCAATCCGATAAATATATTGCTGCGCTCAAAGGACCTGTAAGGAAATAAGTATTGATATACTTTAATTTTTAAGGCATAAGGGGTACAGAGCACATATACACTCAGCTTCACGCTGTATCCCGCAGATGGCAAGTAGACAGAGGGTTAAGACACTTCCATTCCCGACTTTCCGCCGAATTTGAGGCATTTCGTATTGACTGTCTGGATTGGATTTGTATTGTTACCAGACCGAGGAAGTGATAACATTAAATATTTCATTTCCTCGAGTTGGGATCGAACCCACAACCTGTCGTTTACAGTCACACGCTTGGGCCCCTGTGTCACGACACGCCCTTCTTTGTTTCAATGGATTGCCCATTGTACTTAGAGTGTGTCACATAGATGCTTAGAATGTGTCATGTGTCATATAAAGTTTTTATTTATTTCTTTTTATCACGGTGTAGAAGATATAGTTGTTACAGCTGATCTATATCTATACGTATAGTAAAATTGTAAAAATAAAAATATGATTGTTTTTATTTGATTGTTAGTTTATCTGTGCGTTTGTTTACGCTACGGCTCATAATCGGCTTAGCCAATTTAATTGAAGTTTTCACTATTGTATTTTGGTAAGAAACATCACTTTTCAACATACACATTGTTTACAAAATATTTTTTTCTTCAATAAAAGCAAATAATTTATATTAATTAGTAAATTAATAATTCTATAGTTCAAGTGAGCAAAAGCCGCAAACGGACGGTTTTTAATACATAAATAACTAATTTTTTTTTTCAGCTTCACACCGTATCCCGCACGAGGCAGGGTAGGCAGAGGGGCCGGGAGAACCCGGGAACTTAGTGTTAAGACACTCCGTTCCACTTCCGTTCCCTACCTTCCGCCGAATTTGAGGCATTGCGTGTTGAGTGGCGGAACCCAACGACGCGCTTTGCCCTATTACCACTAAAAAAAAACATAGGTAAATAACATACATACCATCCCAATTCTTGACTAATCGTTCTAAAAACTGCAATCTGTCCATGGACAGTTGCAAAACGAGCGTGACGTCGAAATTATCAATGTTTATGTAATTATAGTCCATGTAGTAAAGATGGGTTCTGAGTTTAACGCGCTGTGCCGCTCGGAAACTTAGGCATAAGTCCGAATGATTCACCTGTAAAAACATATTCAGTTTCCATATAAAATCTAATTTTACTATGTTTCACGCTGAACCCCGCACTTTGATGACTGAGCGAGGCATAGAATGTCGAGCGGCGGAGCTCAACGCCGCGTTCTTTTTGATACTGGAGCAAAGTAATAAAAATATTAAATGTTTAATTCCCTTAAGTGGATTGAACCCTCTACACTCGCATTTCCAATCGCACGCTTTTGCTACTGCGCCATGACGGGCTCAAATGTCAAAATTATATACCAAGACTATTATATATGAAATATATATATTATTTATCATTTCCCCTAATTGGGAAACAAACCTGCAATCATGTAAGAACAATGATGTAAATTGATTCGCTTTTTTAATATACTAATAGAAAAGACAGAAAGTTAATGATGTTCTCATACTTTTTACAGTGTCCGGCTATGAATGTTATTTTCACTTGAGGGAAATGATTATACTTTAATCATTTTATTTTCTTGTTCTATTAGGTTAGGTTAGGTAAATACCCGTTAAGTCTATCTCTCAAGACGCAGTCTTTAATTAATTAAGTGGTATATGTACTACGCGGGAAAAAGCGTACACTAAAAATGTGCTTTTATTTATGTATACGCTTTAGAAGTTATATTTCTTTGGCATCATTAAAAAAATAGTTTTTAATTGTATGCAATTAATAAATTACAATAAACTTGAATTCCATGAATTCAAATTGAATTTATTATGAAATTTATTTATTTACTTTTAAAATGTGGAATAGCCAATAACTAATATTTAACATCAATAATTTAATAATATTTAGTACTAATTATGTTAAATAATATTATTTAAATGTATATCAATAAACAATACATACCTATAGATAGCCTTGATTGGGCTACTTGAAATAGTTTATAAACTGAATTTTTTACTAATATTTACCAATAGTAGTAGTAATATATTTATTAAATTATTAATCAATGTCAATGTCAGTAAATATATTAATCAATATCAATAGTAAATATATTAAAGCCATAATTGAAGAAATTAATTAATGAAATATATTAATCAATATGAATAGTAAATATATTAATCGCTCTGGTAATAAGACAAAGCGCGGCGTAGATTTCCGCCACTCAACACGCAAGTGAAAGTGGGAAACGGAGTGTCTTAACACCAGGTTCCCGGGTTCCCTCTACCTACTCTGCCTACAACTGCCTACTGTCAATAGTAAATATGTAAATCAATGGCATGTCAAATATTTTTCACTAATATTTACAAATAATAAATATATTAATCAAAATGTTGAATTTAAATCACTATTGAATATAATTTATCAGCAATTATATAAATCGTACTTATATGAAAACAGTGAACAGAGGTGACCGCTGCAACTTCACACGACTGCGACCGCTGCAACTTCATACTGTAACTTTTGTGTGACAAATCTTAAAATTTCACTCTCATTACTTTTTTTTAATAACGCGCCTAAAGAAGTAAATCTTAAAATAAATAAATAAAGTGCTAAACAAAATACCTTATACGTCACAACCTCCTTTTGTGAACAACGATGTAGTTTCTCCCTCAACAGATTCCCATCAAAATTGACATAGGACTGGTGGATATTTCTGAAATATTCCGCGTCTCGTATACGAATACTGTATTTACTGGGCGAGTTCCAATGTATTATCTAACAACAAAAATATAATAAATATGTAACCGATCATTGTCTGTACATGGAAGATATAAAAAAAAATCTTACAGGTCACGAAAACTAAAATAGAGATTTTTAAACGCGTTTTGTACGCGCGTTTTGTAACTTAGAAACGGCTACGTACAGTTCTCACTATAGGGGCATTTCACGCCAAGCGGACAACGAAAAAAAAGTCAGATCGTGAAATTTGTTCATATTCTGTTTAGTTATACTTCTAGTGAACATGGATGTGCACACCCATTTTTTTTTGTGTACTTTATTGTCGAGTTACGAGCTTTTGAAAATTAACAATGTATGAGGAATGCATTTTTTGGATGCTTATTTTTTTAATCAAACAATTTGTGACAAAACTTTATAAACACTGTTTCTTAAAGTTAAAAGTATGCAGTATTTAATTTTTTAATTAAATTCGAAATTCGAATTTTTTTACTCATCGTAAACCGGAAGTGAAGATTTCAAACTGATATTTGAGTAACTTCGACATATTTTTTTATCAATATTTTTTATTAGAATTATAGCGTTATAAATACTAATACTCGATAAAAAAATTAAAATGTGAGATCTAATAGTTTCAAAAGCTTGTAACTCGACAATAAAGTATCCCACCAAAAAAAAAATGGGTGTGCACATCCATGTTGACGACCTGACTTTTTTTTCGTTGTCCGCTTGGCGTGAAATGCTCCTATTATATTTTGACAACTTTCGTTTAACATTTAGTGTTAGTTTTACTTAAATCTATTAATAAATAATAAAGTTACATCATTTAAAATTTTTAATTTGGCAAAATTACTACAAAATTTTTATTCTTTTAAGAAATTAGTTAACATTATATTGTAATTCAAACGGGCGAAGTCACTATCAATAGTATTATATATTTGTGGGTATTTATATGTATAAAGTGTAAATGAGCCTGCACATGGCAGGGTTGGCAGTGGGAACATGGGAACCTAAGCCTGTTCCTCACTTTCCGCCGAATTTGTAGCATTGCGTGTTGAGTTGCGTTGAGTTTGCCTTATTACTAGAGCAAAGAAATAAAAGCAATTAATATTTAATTTAACCTTCTAATATCTTCGTTTCTCCTTTTATATTACATTTTAAATACCTTCACACTCCTAACATCTTCCTTATAACAATTCTTAGCCAACGTCTGCATTGACATCTGAACATTATATTTACAGCTAATGTTAAAAACTATTTGCGGGTTTTTCTTTATTATTGCATTGATCACATCTTGGTCGGCCAGTGTCGTTTCTTTCAGTCGTTCCAAGTTCTCCTTCACAACTGTATGCCATAAGTCTGTCCAGTCTGTATTTTGCCTTATTTTGTGTAAATTTAGTAACATTACACCGGTATTGAAACCTCGTCCTAGAGCCGGCCATCTTGTTTCCTTGTTTGTGTACCAGTTGCTTTCGTTTTCTACTAGACCTATGTACTGGAAAAAAATAATTTGTTGCTATCGAAAATGGATAAAAAAATATCTTTTCGTCATTCGATTAGGTTTGCTTTTTCATTAAAAATTAAATTGATACCGATTTATTTTGTTAATCAATTTATAAAAGGAAAAGTTAAATTGGTAAGAGAGAGAAAATAAAATTTTAATTGAAGAAATATATAAATATTCCCATGGGTGAGATCAATTTTGGATGTCATTTTAGGAAACTTATTTTCTCTTTCCTGTAAATACGTCTTAACGCCGTTATCTCACAATATAATCAAAAACGGCGTTAAGCTACCATTAAGCGGCGTTAAGCTACCAGTTAATACCAGTATATAACATTTAAGTAGATATTTTTTGCACCTTTCCAAAAAAAATACCGATAGTTAATTAATTACCTGACCGTCAGTCATATTACTAAACATATGCCACAGCTCAGCGACGTCACATAGAAATGTTAGATCCGAGTCCAGTACAATCACTTGCTTCAATGTATTCGGCAATATACTGGGGAATAATAGCTTCACTAAGGCGTAAATACCTGAATAATGACTATTTGGTATCCATTTAACTTCAGATAGACGATCTTGGGCGTTGTAACATGTGTATTTCACTATGTTTAAAATAATAAAGAAAAATCTGTAGTATTATTATTAAGAATTTTCTCCTCCTCAGCTTCACACTGTATCCCGCACGTGGCAGGGTAGGCAGAAGGAACTTGTGAACCTAGTGTTGAGACACTCCGTTCCACTTCGGTTTCCCACTTTCCGCCGGAACGGGGAACTCAAAGCCGCAAATTAATTATTTTTTAAATAACTATTAATATTAAAAAAATCTTACAAAAAATTAAGTCGTTAGTTCATGATGTGACGGTAAACTTTGTTTGTGGGTTTGATCCTACTCAGGTCAATTATTTTTAATTTCTCAAGTAAGAATACGACTTTGATCTTCTCCACTCAACACGCATATCCATCGTTCAGCTTAACACTGTATCTGGCACATGGCAGAGTAGGCAGTGCAAATTATCTACATTCATATTTATATGTCTTCTAAATTAGTAAGTAGCGGTAATTTTAGTTAAATGATAATTTCTTAAAAGTTATAGAAAAATTAAACAGGATCTTTATATCTTGTTAATATTTCTCGCAGAAAATATATAAGCAACTATAACCAAATCTTTAAAAACATATGTTTAATATAGCTTTGTTTAATTTTGAAAGTTTCATATTTTCGAAATATAATGTTATTCAAATATCATATTATTTAGAAAATATGGGCTCTGTTGACATAAGGCGGGCTTGTAAGCGTGCTACAGTGGACGCGACAGGTTGTGAGTTCGATTTCCGCTTGAGGAAATTAAATATTTAATATTTTCACTTCTTCGCTCCGATATATATTAGATCCGTCACTGAGATAAAATGCCTCAAATTGAGTGTCTTAACACTATGTTTCTAAGTTTCCTCTGCCTACTCTGCCCAAGTGTAGGATACAGCTTGAAGCAGAAAAAAAATCATAAATATTTCTACAATTCAAATATTTAAACATGTTATAGAGATATCTTAAAACAAAATTATTTTAAAATTCACTACAAACTAAAAAAAGAAAAATATATTCACCATCTGGCAGATCCCAAGTATCAAAAAGCATATTAATAGTGTGCATTGAACCCAAGCCAACTATAAAATGAAAATGTATGGGGTTCTGACGGTGGTGTAACATCGATTTTAGCATTGGCGTTATAATTCTAGTACATTTCCCCATACATACTAACGCTATGTGAACTGTTTCGCACGGAGTTCCTGACTTGTCTGGAATCTGCAATTATAGCATTAAAAAAATATTTGAGGACCTAATGTGGGGCAAAAGTTCAGTATGTGACTGTAAAGAAAATAGTTATAAAGTCCAATTTCCTAATGAGAGAATGAAATATATAATATTTTAAGTCCCACCCTCTGTAAACGAGGCAGAGTTCCGTGTTCTGTTTTACTATTTCACTTGCTATGTCGTGAGAAATAGGCAATAGTGGGTTACTTATTCTATCTGTATATTGCTCTATTGGTTGATTTGAGGCCTGCATGTGACTCTAAATGTAACAGGTCGTGGAAGTCGATCCCCACTTGATGAAATAATATATTTAATAATTTCATTTTAAATGAAACACTTTTAACCGGATTAATTGTCGCGTATATTGAATGGTATTCATTTTAGGAAACCTGATGTTTCAAACACTTTACAGTAATCCATAGTAACGGGTAGACAGGTGGCATTTGTCTGTCATTTGATATAATTATAATATCAAACTACCGCCAACTGTTTCTTAATTGCATACTAACTGCCTGGATTCTTGCAGCGTGAGCTTACTGCATCTGGTCCTCAGGTTTGGTGTGCTTGAGACTTTACATTTTTTTTAAGAGTGGTGGAAAGGTGGTTTCATTTAAAATGTGTAACAATCGCAAAAATCAAATATTTAATATATATTTTTTAAATATTTTCTTTTACCTCTCCTGTTAAAGAGGCAAAGCATGGTGCTGAGATCGCTACTCAACTTGCAATGCTTTAAGAAGTCAGTGGCAAGTCAGTAACAAATTAGTATTAATAAGAAGGAAGGTCTTAACACAAACAGCATAAGTTTCTTGAGCCTAGCCTGCATGGTGTTAAAAAAGAAGCAAAAGAATACAATAAGAGAAAATATCTTCTCACCTGAGGTACCTGATAATGGTTGACTTTCATAACAAAATGTTGCATATTATTTAAAGTAAGCTGTTTCCTAATAGCTCTATTTCTTGTTTCTAGAACATCTATTCTTGTAATTAACCACCAATAATATATTATTGAAACTGCAACCCATATACCTAATGGTACACCTAGCCAGGGTCGAAAAAATAGACAATTGAAGACATTTTTTGACGAAAAATTCATTCTTATTAAGACATTGTTCCGTATTATTGTTATTATATCATATAAATGATTATAATATGTGCTCGATGGTCAGTTGAAGATGCTGTAATACATAAAATACTTGTATTAATAATAATATAAGCAACCAAAATACCTTATATTGATTGAAAAATATCAAAAGATTGTGATTAACGATTATGTTTAATAACATTTTAATAATAAAAAAGTATGTATTTGTAATGTAAACACTAAATAAATAAAGAAGTATTTATTTAGTGTTTACGGTATTATCATTAACAAATATGCGTTATATAATACGAATTAAATATTTTATTTTCTTAAAAATGCGATAGAATTATAACCACCAGAACATTTCAGTTAATTTATTAAAATTAAAATAAATTTCATATCGGTTATTAAAGGCTAATAAATACCAGCGTAAATGGTTTTTTATTATTCACAATTTAGACTACAGCACTCATTTTAAACTGACTATAGAAAAAAGATAATTATTATAATTTAAATAGAAATTTTAATAAATAAAAACAGAATCAATTAAAGAATTATCGAAATGTATTACTGACTTCTGTCATGTATCAATTAATTATGACTGACGGTAGATATGTCAAGGAAATTTGTAATGTTGCCATGTATAGTGTAATAAATAATTTTAAATTAAACAATAAAACATTAATATTTTGTTTAAGGCTAACCTCACGGTAATGATTACAATATGATAATTATAAAATAATCTAGTTTTCTAACTTATATAAAAACATTTGCTTAAATTTATGTTCTCCTAAGCCCGCAAACTCTACGGCTTAAGCAGTAGTTTTCTTTGTTATGAGACTCTTGGCGTTATTAGCGTTATGAGCTCTACACTTATAGCTTCTTAACCTTTAACTATAGACGTTTTTTTGTCATTCTCCAGGTTAGGGGGTTCATCTAGGAGCATATTTGCCACATACATACGTCTCGTTCGTCGACTTCTTAAATAAATGGAATACTTCGTGTCAGTTTCGTCAACTCCTCCTCTAATAGAGTTGCAAAATTGTATCCTGAGTTTATTTGTATTGTCAAAAATAATAAGTTGCATTCTACAAGTTAAGCCCTTTCAAATGATACTTATATTGGTGGGTTGCTTTGAAATATGTACACCGCAATTTTGTGACAGCGACCATATTGGACGGACAAAAATACCGAATTTATATAAATTTGGATCATGGATAATAAAGAAACATACCTAATTTCAGCTCATTCGAAAACCGAGAAGTAAGGGAAATTTAGCTTTCATTACATGCAAATTGCAATTGTAATTTGCATTACAAACAAATAAGGTGAAATAAAATAAATCATTGTCAAAATGAAATATTTATTTGTAATCATATTTTTATTTCGGTAATGGTTTTGTACACACAATTTTAATACATTTAAATAAAAAGTTTAAAATATAAAAACATCACACTAAACTTTTATAGTAACTTAGTTTGCATGTCATGACTACTGAAATATAAAAAAAGAAGTAAGAAATACCAAGCACAAGTTCTTGAAGCTTAAGTTGAGCATTGTATTTGTGGGAATGATCAATAAAAGTCGAGAATAAATCTTTTTAATCAATAAAAAAAAACAATCAAAACGTTTCTAAATTCTTTTACACGTTGCATCCTCATAATGTTCACTCTTGTCGTTTGTGTTAATAATGAATCGTACCGTATATCACCAAGAAGTTACAGGAAGTCTAATACATTTTTTCATTCTTACACAGTCTTTACTTTGTATTTCTAATAAATCGAAAAGAAAATTAAAATGCTAAGGATTAAATATACAAGAAGTATAAGCTGGTGAACTAACCAGGCAAAGGATGTGAAACAAACGATAGACGTCACATCTACACTAAACGTGTACTCCCACTCATACAAAGCTCTACTTAGATCTCAACGACTGTACATTGTTTTAAGGTGGGATATTAAACATAAGATCAAAAGTTTTAGCAAAAAGAACTAATAAAAAAGTATGATATTTATAAAAAATATATTTATATACTAAAATATTCTAACTCTAGAATTATATTCAATTGGATTAATATAAGTTAAAAGCTAAATTTCTATTTAAAACAATTAAATCTTTAAAAGTAAAAAAAAAACACATTGTAATTCTAATTAATTTCTGTCTCTCCTGCCCATTGTCTACTTGGCTGTGGTTGTTGAATTTGTTGTGGTTGTTGCTGTGGGTAAGCTAGTGGTTCATTATTTTGGTACTGATAGGGATAACTATTGTTATCATTCGCTACATCGACGACCTTGTCATTGTCATTTGAATCCGGAGTATCTTCTATTGTATCTCTCTTATATGGTATCGAGTCATCGTCAGAAGTCATCTTCATTGATTCCTCGGGATCAATGGGACGAGTTCTATAGATAAAAAAAATGAAATAAATTAAATTACAGTATGGTTGATGTTGGAAGTTAGCCGTTGGATTTTAGGACATTTTCTTGATTTTAATAATTTTGTTACCATGTGAACAGTGGGCAAAAGTTCAGAAAACCTAAGTACAGCTCTTTGATCACTGTAACCGACTGAATAGATGACAGTGTTAAAATGTTGATCAGTTTGAGGCCAGTTGTGGCTCATGGGCACACATTTTTTTTCAATCTCACGCTATATGCCGTTATATGGCAAGATAGGCAGAAGGAACTAGCGAGCCTAGTTTTAATAAAAACTGTTCGTTTTCCCACTTTCCGCCGAATTTGGGGGTTGCATGTTGAATGGCGGAACAGAACGTCGCGCGAGCCTTGTTATCAAAGCGAAGAAATGAAAATATTAAATAATTAATTTAAAAATATTGAAATGTTCAATGATATTATTATATTTATAGTAATTTTTATTCAATTATTACTATTAATAAGAAATTTATATGAAACCAAGTAAAAATACTTACTTGATCGGAATAAAATCGCTCTCATCTCGTTCCTCTTCTTTTCGCCTCTTGAGAATGCGCCAACCAACACAAATGAGTACCACCACGATAGGTAGCATTACAGCACTAATGATACCCCATGTGGCACCCAATGTACGTGAGGAATACTCCTGGTTACCTATAGAAAAAACAAAAAAAATAATTATAAATATCACCTTTTAGTAACTACGTAAAGCCCGACGATATTAGCTTTCAATTAGATTTTAAAAATAGTACCTTAATACCTTTAAAATTATATTTGTAATTTTTATTTTCTTAAATTTACTGAAACAAATATTAATAAATTCGATATAAATAATAGAATCGATATAAATATTCACACTTGCAACCTTTTATATTTATATAATATCTTGGCAATATTTATTTTGTTAATATCACGATTACTTAGATTAGGTAATTATTTACTTTTTTTTCATGTTGCAATTTTGGTATTGATGTTTGACTACGATAAGTGCTATCTACGATCTAACACTTTATCTAAGGAGAACAAATAAAAACGTTACCAACCTGTTATATGTTCGAGTGACCCAATTTTTTGTATACACATTGATAAGAAAGCAAGTAATAAAAATGAATAGGGTAAAATGAAAAACACATCACATGACCGAGAAAATTTCTATTCCACCTGACTGTAGTATTTTTATTCCTTGCTTTCTTATTTTCATAATAAATATTTAAAAAAATCAGTCTAAATTATTCTACCATTAGTTAACGGAACAGAAATTTCCTCTTTTTGTGATATAATTCCGACTTAATAATTGTTTATTTATCTTATATATTACTATTATAACAAATATATATTAGCAAAAAGGACTATACCAACAACAACAATGGACGAAATTACAATACTATAAAATCTCATAAAAAGTCAAAGTCGATCGATAAATCTACTCTCTCTTGTGACTCTTTCTTGTAAATAATTGTACACTAATATTAGTAAAAATACTAAGTATTTTTATTTAATAATCTTATCTTTAAACTGTTTAAAGAACACATATACTAAATTATAAGTAATTAAATGCCCGTTTCTTCATTTATTGTCATTCTTTGGGCATTGATTTCTAGTTTCAGTGGGATATATCGTTTTCATCGTAAATATTACGATTTGTTTAAATAATCAAACCATAGTTGAACGACTGCTAAACGTTGGCATTTCTGTCACAGGAGGATCTATGAGAGTTTCAACTGATTTGCCTCGTTGAGGCGGAAGTGTAAACGTTTTGATTTCAGTAGGTGGAGCGCTTTTAGGTGCTTCAGGTAATCCAGGATTGTTAAGGGTATTTCTTGGACTATAATCTGGACTTATTGGTGGGGAGTAAATTTCTGAATAGGTAGGGGAATATTGTGATGGTATTGGACTATACTGTCCTTCATATTTACGAGAATAAGGATCTTCTGATCCCTCTTTGGTAGAATAACCGGAATCAGGCAATGCATGGCGGCCAGTTTGACGCGGCTTACTTATATATTTAATATCTTTTGTCGGTCGTGTCAAAGTTGAATCTCGATTGGATTCAGTTTCAGATGGAGTTGTTAAAGATAATAAATCTTCTTCAGATAAGTCCCAGGGTTTTTCAGGAAATTCAACGTCAGGAGCGTTGGGTAGTGGTTCGTTAGTGCGGTAAGTTTTGTCATAAGCGCGGCGTTTTTTAGATTTATCCGATTTATTGGAGTCACTTTTATTTGAATCTGGGTAACCTATTCCTGAACTGTCACCGTCTTGAGGATCAGAGGGCGGCGGTGGAGCTGACCTACTAAGCATTGCAGCTTTAAGGGGAACTTCTTCAGTGGGTGTGTCTGGTAATTTAGGTTTTATATCAGACTCTTGACTACGTAAAGTAGAAGATTTCATAGTATCAGTAATATTTCCCATTGAAGCAGATCTAAGATTAAGACGTGACGCGGATTTGGAACGCGGTATATCCTCGAAGCGGAATCCCTCTTTGCCTTCGGATTTCGGTTTGTACCAACACCAGAACCAAAATAGGCAAATGAGGAGTGCTAATGGTAGAATAATTGCCACTATGATGCCCCAGGTCAAAAATAGGGCTCGTTGTGAATACTCCTGGTTACCTGTTCATAGAAATATAACTCTTAATATCGCACAAAATTCCTTATATCGAAGTTGAATATATTAAATATGTATTTTTATCCAGATGATTTCAATTTTAATATTACTTACGTAAACACTCAGTGTAGCCGTAGTCGGGTACATTCCATCTGCCGGTTTCTTCACAAATACGACGTTTGTCTCCGATTAATATGAAGTCTTGATTGCATTCAAAATTTACCTTAATTAAATAAAAGTATCGATTACTTCTTTATAGACATATTTTAATGATTTTTGCAAAATTTAATTAGAAGTAAGCTTCAAATTTAAAATATAATAACATAATTTTGAAAATATAAAAATATAAATTTGTAACGTATAAATCTGGTTACTAAGAAGCTAGAAATTTCAAAAAAAAAAAAATATCTGCACAAAATGATGGACACTGGAATTAATCAATTAAAAATATAATGCTTACTGTTGTACCAGGAGTGAAGAAGAAATTACTCTTTCTGCCGAAGCGGGGCGTTTCCAATATTCCGCAGCTGATTACTCGCCGTGCATTTTGCTCTTTTATATTAGTCTATAAAAAAACAGTCTTTTAAGTTTTTTTTTCTTAATAAATGATATCTATATATATTTTGTTAACTTCAATTATTGATTATGATTTCGCAAAAATATGTATACAAATGATTTCTCCATCAACATTTGTACTGCAACTGATGATTTTCTATGGGTATTCCCTTAGTATAAAAGACCTTGCTTGGTCATAATTACATAACAATAGACATCATAGATACGAATGGAGTGGGGACACGCAACTATTTAATATAAATACAATAACTTTAAAACAATATTGATTCAAAAAATTACTCCTTCAAAAATTTATTACTGTTGTATGTTAAAATCCTAACTCATAGCAGAAAAAGAAAATTATTTTTTTGCGAGCAATCTATTAGCATCAGACCTTTAATCATTAAGTATATTTTACAAAATATTTTAATTTTTAATGAATCGAAAGAGTAATATCTACTGATTTTTTTTATGAATCATGTTCTATGTAGTTTGCTAAAAAATACTTATATAAAAACACCAGCTGACTCATACAACAAGGCTATAATATTAAAATACCTTTTCTTCGTGATAAATGCTGGTTAATAGTTATTTTCCCACGTTTAGTAGCGTTTGCATTTATTTACACGTAATAATAAGATGGCTTAATTGCTCTTTGATGTATGATTAAGATACAAGTTTCGCTCAGAGATTGTAGGTACAGTTTCACGCTGTATGCCCGCACAAGGCAGCATAGGCAGAGGGAACCCGGGAACCTAGTGTTAAGACACTCCGTTAATATCAATTTAAGGCATTGCGTATTGAGTGGCGGCACTTACTTTTGTTAGTTATTTAAAACCAAGTAAAAATCTACATTTATGAGCATATCGTAATTGTGCTATGACTATCTGTATAACTATACTAACTATACATATACTTACAATAGATGCTAGATAGTTCTTTGTAAATTCCGCCATATCTCGATTCAAGGTCATACCAAAGTCATATCGACATTGGTACGAGTCTTGGCAAATTTCTACCGCCCTCCCGACATCTTGAGACCTATTTGTGGGTAAAAAGTCGGCCGGCTCTCGTATGAAGTTCGGTACAAACAGATTGTCGTTGTAGTATGCGGCCGTCCGTCCATACTCCCTTACGAACATCGCAACGCCTATATCCTTTTGTTCTCGATCGGTAAGTTGCCCTGTTGGACAAAGAGAAAAATATCATGTACTTTTTTAAATCATATGATATTTAAAATATACATAGTAATGTAAATAAAATTGAAGGATCGGTCTGTGAATTTTAAATAAATGAGATTATTACAAGTACGTACTCTACACCTTACTCTAAAGAATACATAAACTAATAATTTTAATTATTTTCTGTCTTTATGTTTTGGTTTTACCATGCACATAAAATTGATTTGAAAAAGATATTTCTCTATATTATTAAATAAATATAAAAAATATAAATATATAAAAATAATATAGTTCAGGCGCACATTGTCGCGGGGGCTGCGTACCTACGCGGGTAGTATACTTAGTTCATTAATAAATACTCAATAATGGTAAATTTAAAAGTAATTTAAAAATCATTTAATTTTTTTTAAATGTTCACTTCATTATTTTACTTTAAATTGAAAAATAAGTCACTACATTCTCTTAATTTATCTATTTAGTAGCCTTACAGAGGTGTAGTCATATAATTACTTACAATACTGTCCGAAGTCTCTGTGTGCTGTTTGGAAGTTGTTTATGTCGACAGGAGCAATAGTGCCATCCGGTCGTGTGAAGTCATCATTAATATTTAGCGACCAGTTACCGAATAGTCCACTGGTTTGATTCTTGAAAAAAAAAATATTATAATTTTTGTATACCTATGCAAAATTTCTAATAGCATATTTGAGTTATTTCTGTGTGACAAACATAGAAAAAATATTACTTTCACTTCATTTAAAATAAAAATCCTAAGTATGAGTAAGTAAGTAAACGTAAGTGTAAGTGTAATTTATAAATTCTTTATTTCATTTTTAAATCTAGGAAAATAAAACCAGTGGCCTGTCGTGGCGCAGCGGCACAATGGTGTGACTGTAACCGACAGATTGTGGGTTCGATTCACACTCGTAGAAGTGAAATATATAATGTTTTTAATTTAAATATTTAATGTTTTCATTTCTTCGCTCTGGCAAAGGCACCACTCAACGCGCAATGCCCCAATTCGGCAAAAACGGGAGAACAGTAGTGGAACGAAGTAGTCTTAATACTAGGTTCCCTCTGCTTACCTTGCCGTTTGCGGGATACAGCGTGAAGATAAGTGAGTAAGTACAAAATAGAAAAAAAAAATCTCATTTGATTAAAAAAAAGGTGTTAAGTATGACTAAGTAATCGTAAGTAAGTGTATATAATTTAAAAAGCTTTTTTTAAAATTATTTCGTTATTTGTATTTTTAAGTATAGGAAAATAAAACGAAATTCATTTTACCATATACGTCCACGGCAGATATACTCTGGCACTCATGAATCCCTTGTTCTCTATAACTTCTATTCCTGCTCCGGAAGAGAACATTATGACGATTTCTGACTGATTCAATATGTACATAGGCTGATATACTGTCACACCTATGAAAAATAATATAATTATAATATACATCAATTCATACTGAAAAATCTTTTTGTTTTGTGTTAACACACATTATGCAGCACAAGCTTGTAAAATTTAATAATTTAAAAAATACTGAAAATGTTACCTGGGAAATATTGCACTCTCAAAGCAGATCTGTCAAAGTAAATCCTCTTGTTATCTGCGAATACATCCAATCGATATCTCCACTGAGCGTGCTGTGGTCGCAATCTTACCTGAAAAAATAATATTAATCAAAACGAAGCAAAGAAAGCTTAAAAATATTAACAGTAGTCTTACAGTATTTCATACATACCTAATAAGACTTAGGTGTTTTATTGCAATTTCCGCATATTGAATGTGTTAGTAAAGAATTAATCACAGTTGAAAAGAAAACAGATAATTTTCTAATGAGAGTGTTAAATATTTAATGTATCAATATTATAAAATACTATATTAAAAAATAATTTAAAAAACGTAAGAAAGATTCATGATTTTTAAAACATGTAGCTTACCTCAATGGGCACGGAGTTGTTGGAAGCTGCCACTATAGAGGTAAGTATAGTAGCATTAACTTGACCATGAATATTCCTGGATGTTTGTTCAAAACGACCTTGTACGTCCAGTTTGATTTGAGGACGATCGACCCTTACGAGAACGTATTCACCTGAATAAAATGCATGTTACTTAAAAATTAATTCTAATATATTGGCATTTGCATAAAAGCATATAAGATTTAGAGGAAATTTTCAGTACACTTTTTGTTTCCATACTTCTTGTTCTATAGTATGGAAATACAAAAGGAAAAAATATAACTAGTGCGTTTATTTATATAGTTTTCATACCTTTTCCGTTGAATGTGTATTGTAGACCATCGAAAGTAACAAAGTGAGGATCTCCAAATATACCGGCGACTGCTGGTGCTTGGTACGCCACACAATCTTGTGAAGGACGCCGTTCAAACCTAAGTAATTAAAAATGAATAAATAAAAATAAATTTCACTAAGTAAAGGACTCAGACGGTGTTTTTTAAAATTCTTGTTAAGAGATATTAATATAACACATTAATTATATATTCTGTGAAGCACAAAAATTACCAGACAAATTTTAAATATGACACTTATGAAAGATCTTTTCTTTTTCTTTTGTTTTGACTTAATTTCATATTTTTAACAACTAACCTGAATGTTTCACAACCTACTGCCTGTTCGTCTTGCCACATGCAGCATTGGTAGAACGGTATCATATCGTGGAACCAATGAGAGAGGGATGGCACCTAAAACATCAATGAATAAATACAAATATCCTGTACATAATAATAAAAAAAAACCATCAATGTTGGTCTAAGAACAAAAGCTACAAGATACTATTATTGATACTTTATTTTTCTTCAATCTCAGAAAGTATATTTTAGTATTTACTTTATATATTAATTCAGTTACTTCTTACCTTGTTTGCCTCATTATAAGGTGTAAAACCAAAATCATGAGAGCGATGAGGTCTGGAACCCCACATTTGGTCATAAGACAACATCAGAAAACCATTTTTATCGTAGCAACACTGCTGACCTGAACCTTCCGCGCTACGAATAAAGATATGAAAATTAATCCAATGTTACATAAAGTTAAATTTGTTTAAGCAATTTAAGGAGTTCACAAGTTACAAAAGTTATCTAAATAATATATTTGCTAAATTAATAAATGAAGCCTGTCCGTCTGATGTATCGGCACAAATGTGTGAATGTAAACTCGACAGGTTGTGTGTTCGATCTCCATTCGAGGAAATTAAATATTTAATATTTTCAATTTAAATATTGAATGTTTTCATTTTCTTCACTTTGGTCACATGGCAAAGCGCGGTATTGAGTTCAGCCACTTTACACGCAATGCCTCAAATGTGGAATGGAACGAGAATTCGCCGGAAAGTGTGGAATGGAACAAAAGTTCCAAAGTTCCTTCAGTCTACCGTCTA
Source organism: Eueides isabella (assembly GCA_019049475.1). Classification (NCBI taxonomy): domain Eukaryota; kingdom Metazoa; phylum Arthropoda; class Insecta; order Lepidoptera; family Nymphalidae; genus Eueides; species Eueides isabella. Next base: position 3,840,152 of record CM032408.1, on the reverse strand, counting down.
CCCTGCCATAAGCGGGGTACAGCGAGAAGCTAAAAAAATATAATTTGTACATTTTGAAAATTTCGTATTACCTAGGAGCACCACTCCTGACACAGTGAATAGCGCCCCAATGATATCTACATGTAGGATTTATATCTTTGTCACAATCCAAGTCAGGCATGAACCGTCCTTTATCTAATAGTGCATGTTCCAAAGTGCATGGGCACACCCACACTTGAGCAGCAAAGTTTTTCAGGAAACGGTCAGTTCTTAACCAGTTATTACACATGGACTGAGGCCACCGCTGACCATGCAATCTTTCCCATTGCGGGGCAAAGTACCAACCAAGAGGAATAGGGCGACTCCATAGAATACTAGAAAGGAATTGAAAGATTATTAAATTGCTTTAAATAACACATACTTATTTAACGAGATTGTTAAATATTTGTTCCATGTTCATTTGAAATTAATAGGCATAGAGAAATAAAAAATTGTTCAGTTAAATATTTGATCCAGGAGTTTGTTTCATGTATGTATTTTCTATTTAAGCAATATACTTACGGTGAAATAGGTACGTTCTTAAACACTTCTGGAGTAGTCAAATTAATTTGTAGGAATCCAAATTGCATGTCATTATGCATTATGTTATCTCTGTTGCGGAAGTTCTGCGGATTTATGACATATTCACCAGTATTTGCTACACCGATTTCAATCATGTCAATATATTCCAATTGAGGTCTAATCGTCACCTCCTTGTAGCCCCACAAACTTATTTGTAGCTGAACATTCGAGTTACTTGTTAAGTTGTATCGATCCCAAGTTATTCTGATTTCAGGAGGATATCTCTCATGAATTGCATTGTCAGGGAAGAAAATTTTTTCAGTGGCTGTCGCGGGAGTTTCTACAAAAACAGGCAAATGTAAATATGTAAGGTTTATGATTTAGATATTATTAAACACACCGTAATGGTTATAGAACTTATATTTTTTTTTGTGTATACTACGATGGTGGCGAAACACACGGCCCACCAGATGGTAAGTGGTTAGTTAAAAATATTTGAATTTAAAAATAAAATGTCATATTTACCAACGAAATATTTTCCCTTCCATTTATAAGGCTCATTGTTTATGGAAATTTCCAATCTGGCATAGCCGTTATGCCAAAAACGTGGCTGTACGCAAATAGCCCTATTAAAATCTACCACTGCACCAATAACTGACTCTGTATCAAATCTGCAAGTAATTCGATCGTTCGGTTGGAAGCAAGGGCCAGTGATGTTAACAATTGTTCCGCCAAGCATATTACCACTCTCAGGCGCGAACATAAGAGGTAAATTTGCTCCGTCTGAAATATAATTTAAGAGATAGTTAGATTTTTTTTTAATTTTGACAATTTTATTAAGTATGTATAAACAATTATCTTACCGATATCCTTATTGCATGTGCCCATCAGTATTTTTTCATCTATCCTGAAAATATGCCTTCCAGGGAAGTCATTAGCCCAACCTCTTCCCGTGAGATCTCTGAGTACAGACGCCTGGGAGTATGGTTTGTACTCATAACTACGCGTGCCGTTACCGGCGTTAAATCCAATCTAAAAATATCATTATATTCATAACTTTGTGTTTTTAATGCCCTGATAAAAAATATTTTAAACATGGATTCGTTTTGAAAACTTTAATATTCTATATAAAACAAAGGGTGGACGATGGATACAGCGTGAGCAGAAAGAAACAAAGTACTTGAAAAAAACGTCACAAAATAGACGCAGTGGTTTACGCTAAATTGTCAATTGGCCAATAAGTAAAATTATGTTACTTATTTTAGTATATACAATCAAAACAATTGCTATCAACACAAAATGTCACAAAATTTGTCGCTAAGTGTGGAGCGACGTCTCTTAGCACTAGTTTCAGTTTGCCTTGGTAGGCCAGCTTGTTATATAAGGGAGGAGGCTTTAAGCTGGTACTAAATTAAAAAAACATTGACTTACGTAAGCCGGTACACCACCTTCACCAGTAGTGGTATCACCACCAGCTTCAGTATGGGAACTCCAATTTATTTCTAAATAATTGAAAATTGCATAAGTAAACACCTCATCAGTTGCTAGTACCATTTGAAAGGTGTTAGTCTGAAATAGATTAAGGATAAAGTAAGTTAATGAAAATGTACTTTTGGAAAAACAATGTAAAAAGAAAAGAATGTAATGAAGAAAAATCATATTTCTGTTAAGCAAAACTTAATTTGAATTTTTATATATTTTTTTTAAATTATTGAAGTCTTATAAAAAGTATACTCACAACGAATAGGGAGTTGTCGATACCACCGGCAAACGACATATTCTTCCATGTGATAGTAATAGCGTGTTTTGGGAAAAATGTTTCCGAACCAATCACACCCTCTCGGATGTCCCAGGTAATACGTTCTCTCATCTCAACACCAAGTTGATCAGTACGGGTCTTAAACAGATACAACATATTTTAATACATAAGAAAAATATTTGTGATACGTTAAACAAATTGTGACATTTTAAACAATATGATCCTAAGAATTTCTTTTTAAAGTACAGGGCAATGATTTTGTTTATTTGACATCACAGTGATTTGGCCTTTGGGCTTTTTTGTCAATGTGATATATAAAAAAATGTACCTGTAGATCTCTGTCCATACGGAAGTAAACGCCAGGCCTCCTCTGATCAGGGTCTTCTGGCCTCTGATTTCCAATACGACATTTGGTGAAAAATATCCCAATGAAGGAAGGATCGTTGACGTTAGGCCAGTCTCGGACAGGGAAGGAGAGAGGGTAGGTGTAGTGGTCTGGTGGGTCACTAAAGTAAATGTATCCGTTCATTGAAAGCTGAAAATTAACATTTATTAAGCATTAAAGTAATAGACACAAAAATATACATTATTTTAAAGTTATATTTATTTTATTGTTTACTTTTTGTTAATAAATAATAACTCACCCTAGTATAATTGAATCGGAAGCCAAAAAACGGTAATTGGAAATTGAAATTTTTATGAATTTGTGGCGTGGATGTGTGAATATCTCTTTGGTAGTCCCCAATGTTCTCATTCCCACCTTGGTCGTAGAACCAGTAAAGGAAATTCGATCGTATTTGCTGCAACCTTTGCACCGTAATGACGTACGGCTGCCCATTGTTTTGGTAACTTGTCGAAGGTAGCACTCTACCATCGATGTGAGCTGTTTAAGAAAGAGATCATGAAATTAGTAACATTTTTTAGTTATATATATGTGATGTCTATGTGTGTGTGTGTGTGTGTGTATGTGTGTGTGTGTGTGTGTGTGTGTGTGTGTGTGTGTCTGTGTGTGTGTGTGAGAGAGAGAGAGAGAGAGAGAGCAGACACAAGAACAATTTAGTAATACTCTGACACCAAATCACTTCCTTAGCCCAACCTCACTTTTCTTTCCTTAATATTATCAGTCTGCTTTTTTATTATTTGTTTTTTTAAATTATCAATACTTTCTTAGGTTAGAATTGATATAAAATGCAGCCACTGAAAAAATACACACAAAAACACACAAGTTTAAGCAGAATACATATAGTGGAAAGGCTACGCCAATACTGGATACGCTATTTCTTTTGAGGTTTCACCCAGTATTCCGCACATAGTAGGGTAGGTAGCGGTAAACCAGGAACATAGTTTTAAGATACTTCGTTCCGATTAAAAGTCTTCCATTACTGACTTTTCGTTGCCTACTTTTGGTGGAATTCGACCGTGCTTTTCACGGTACCAGAGCAAAATGAATAGTTTATTTCGAACCCACAACATGCAGCATTGACAGTCGCACACTGGTGCCTCTGCTCCACGACAGAGCCTAGATAGTTTAAATGAAACACTTTTAAACGGATTAATCGCGTATATTGAATGGTAAACATTTTTGGGAAACCCGACGTTTCGAACACTTTACACTAGTCCGTGGTCACGGGTAGACTAAGGTGGCATTTGTCTGTCAGTTGATATAATTATTATATCATACTACTTCTAACGATTCATTAATTGCCTCGTAATTCTTTAAAATTCTTTTAAATTTTTTAATAGTGGGTCCCAGGTGGCGGAAAGTTTCCAACCATCTTCACTATTGAAATTAGAATTCAAAAACATCCTAATTTCAATAGAGAAGATGGTTGAAATTAGGATTCAAAAACATCCTAATTTCAATAGAGAAGATGGTTGGAAACTTTCCACCACCTGGGACCCACTATTAAAAAATTTAAAATCCCCAGCACACCACACTAGAGGACCAGATACAGTTAGCTCATTCTGCAAGAATCCAGGGCAGTACGCGAGGCAATTAAGGAATCGTTGGCGGTAGTTTGATATAATAATTATATCAACTGACAGACAAATGCCACCTCAGTCTACCCGTGACCACGGACTACTGTAAAGTGTTCGAAACGTCGGGTTTCCCAAAAATGTTTACCATTTAATATACGCGATTAATCCGTTTAAAAGTGTTTCATTTAAAATGTGTAACAATCGCGAAAATCAAAGACATTATTATGAGAGCCTAGATAGTTTGCTGTTTTGGGTTGAAGCAGTGAGGGCCAGTGCTAATGTATTGTAAGTAAGGAAGTTATAATATTTGTATTTGAATTTGAATCTATAATAAAATGTGGATACACAATCTAACATTCTTGTTTTCTTCAGATTATTTAAATACTTGCTGTATTTAAGTAACATTTAAAAATGATCTGTTAAGTTATATTTACTTCTTCAATCAATATCTAGTTTTTTGCTTTGTTCCGTTCCTTCATCGTATATATAAATAATTTATTTTCTAATGTACATTGAAGCCTTAAATAGCTTTAGACAGTATCGACGCGTTTCGATAATGTTGATAAGCTATCACTTTTATATCAAACAAGTATTCGTAGTATTATAAATGATGTCAGTTTTGTTTGCTCGTTTTAGTTTTAATACCTATGCATAGGTACATACTTTGTAGTCATTACGTCCTCCTCAAAGGACCGTTTACTTACATAAGTAAAATGGCCACCGGAAATTAATAACTAATTTTCTTTAATTTGAATTAACTTTTACATTTAATATTTAGATAAATCAATTGCAATTATAGCGTAGTTGCGTAATGTATAAGAAGTGAAAGTATTGCACTGGTGTAGGATTGACTGTTACACGAACAAATTTATATCTTTAATTGAATAATGGGCAAAAATTTGTAACTTTCATTTATTTATCAATGAGCTCTCTCTGTTTACGTTGCGCATTGTCTTAGGATAGCAAATTGGTAAAAATACTTTTATTTCAGCTTTACTCTGTATCCCGCAGATGGCAGAGTAGGCGGAAGGAACTTAAATACGTTTGTTCCACCCCTCAACATAGTGCTTTTACTAGAGCCAACAAGTGGAAATATTAAATATTCCTCGATTAGAGAACGAGCTTACAACCTGCCTGCCTAAAGCCTGTATAGAAAATACTCCAAGAAATAACATCAAATATTTAATTTAAGCACAATATAATTTAATAAATACATAAATTTATGTAATAATATATAGCTTATTATTGTGTAGATTTATGTATTTATTTATAGTGATGGAAAATATAGATGAATATGACTAAACTTTTATATATTTTGCATTGTTAAGCGTAAATCTCTTAATTTGCTTATTTGGTTACATTATAATATTTAGAAGGATATGGAAAGCTTTAGAACAATTCCCGATCATAGCAAACACTACGACAAAGAAAACTTGGCAACATAGTATTAAGATACTCCGATTCCATTGAGCGTCGAGTGGCGCAACTCTACGCTGTTTCGTTACGACCATGGAAATTAATGTATTAATCAAATTTAAACAATTTTTTTGTTTAATATTTTCATTGTCTTCAGTGGAAATTGGACACACAACCAGTTGTGTCACCCTCGCGAACTTATGGGACATGTTAGTAGGACATTAGAAGATTAAGATATATTTTTTGTGTAAATTCATGTAAAAGAGCAAACTTTACTCCGCATTTTTGATGATTTAATTACGTTCAAGGCAAATATATTATGTTGTTTAAGGGCTCTGAAGAATCTGGTTTAGGGGAGTCCCTATTTACATATAATATATATATATATATATATATATATATATATATATATATATATTTACATATATATATATATATATATATATATATATATATATATATATATATATATATATATATATATATATATATATATATATATATATATATATATATATAAATAAATATATTTTACATAAAGCTTGGCAGACGCAAACAGTATCACAATCAATATAGTAATTTATAAAAATCTGATGGTTCTTATCAGATTTTCATCAATAATAATCAGGAACCATATCCTACACTTCTGTAATATTATTAGTAGAAATAAGGTTTTAATGAAATATTGACTCAAACTCAAAAATTTCATTAAAATCGGTCTAGCTGCTTATAAAAAGTAGAATGACATCAAACATATGGACAGAAAAACAATAGGTATAAAATATTCAAAATATATCATAAGTCACAACAATTGAATAATTTTCTACAAGGTGTGTAAATTATTTATCATTTATGTTGATAATGGCCACACCTTATAAATTATAACCGAGCTAATAATAATAAGAAAATATGAAATAAAATAAAATTAGTACTATATTTTAAATATGATATTTCAATGGAAAGTTAAATTTAAAGCAATTCTTCTCATTACAAGTATTACTTGTATACTAATATATGTCGTAATGACGGAATGTACTTCTAGGAATAGTGAATCATCTTAATATTCTTATCATTAACAGTAGGACTACTGTTAATGATAAACAAAACCTAGCTAAGGCTATTGGATAAGCTTTTGGAAAGCTCTGAATATTTGGTATAAACAATAACGTATATTGATTTAATCACAAATATATCATAATGAAAATTGACCCAATGGCATTTTTTTATAAAATTGTTATTATAAGTTACTAATATATTCATTTGGTAATTTTTATAAGTCTTACTCAGAAAGTGTAAGTGGCAGTTATAAAACGAACAACACATACACATATATACATATATTTATCCCAGATGTTTTATAGAATTCGTAAAGCCTAACCAAAACACCTTTACGTAAATGATAATTCAACGTAGCTGGTTGGTTCAAGCTATGAAACATAAGCAATTAGGTAAAGATAAGGGCCTCGTACTTTATCAGGCATGATAAACTGTAGGTACTCACCGTTTTGAAATTTATTAACGTTAAAATAAGAATGATTTCATCGCTTAGTTAACAAAAGGATCAATCTTTTTGGGTCACATTGTAACCTACTTTAGAGATATGTTCTTAGCTAAATATAAAATTAGGTCTATACGTCATATTTACTATAAATTTTAGCTATTATGAAATTATTACATTTTTATTAATACTGTAAATAAGGCACGAGCGTGCTGTTATAGTGACTATCCTTAATTGAGGAAATGAAATAATTGATATTTTTATTTCTTCGCTCTGGTAACAAGACAAATACGATGCTGAGCTTAAGTCGCGTGCTTGAAAGCTTAGTGATAAATGAGAAATGGAAGTGTTGTAATGGGAACGGAGTGTCTTAACACAAGTTTATCGAGGTTCCTCCGTCTACCTTGCCATGTACGATTATAGAGTGGAGACAAAAAAGAGATGAAAATTGTGAGCATGGATGGTTCTTATAGTTTCAAGCTAAAACTACTTATGGATGGATGAATGGATGGATGATGAATGGATTAAAATGAAACTTTATAGTAATATATCTTACATGCATATTTTATTACTATCTATATTTTGTATAAATTGGCTGAAATATAACAATGAGCTTAGGCAGGTCTTAGAATTACATATCAAAATTTTCTTCGATAGAAGTAGCTTTCCGTTTATTAAAGTCTTTACGGATGATTGTTTAAAGTTTTTTACGTATATACGGTAATGGATACGAATTGATAACATAGTTTCTATTGGTGGAATTACTGTTGTAATGCCACCAATAGAATCTACGTTATCTTTTTTTATTTTGGTTATTTATTGGTTAAAGGAAATCACAAGAGGTTTTTAATTTAGATAGAACGTTTTCTGTAATTTAAAAACATAATTAACTGACAAATCGTGGCCGGCCTTATCAGACAATCGGTATATTTGTTTTTTTCTTACTTTTGACTATTTTCTCCCCGAGTGGGTCCCGGAATGCACATAAATTCAGAAAACCTAACCTCAGATGACCATTCATCAGTCCTGTACCGTTCTGTGCACGCGATTAAACGAATTATTATCAGCAGCTTTGCTTATTTTTTTTATTTAATATTGGATGAACAGCTTATGAATGAAGATGTGACTTTATAGAATCTAAAAGTTCAATGCCTCATTAGACATTCTCGTTATCTATTTCTATAAATAATATATGCAACTTTATAAAAGATTATCTATAAATATGAGATCGTTTGTTTGTTCAGTGACTTAATATCACTGAGTCACTTGTATTACAATTAGTCACATCTACAAACACTTATAGGTGGTGCGTACTTGAAATGCTAAGATCTTTTCTTTATTAGTTTTCTTTTTTTTTTACGTTTTCTTTATTAATTTAGTTTTTTGCTTACATTACTAAAAGTTCAAGTTTTGTTAGCAGTGTCATGAAAATATCGTACTTGTGATATGAAATTGTTTTTATGGAAGAGACGGCAAACGAGCGTACGTGTCACCTGATGGTAAGTGATCACCGTCGCCCACGGCCCCGAGTAACTCCAGAGGAGCTACAGGAGCGTAGCCGTCGTATAAGGTGTAAGGGCACCGGGGCCCGACATTACCTAATGCGAAACGCAGTGGCCAAAGCCACTACTTAACGCCGGTCTTAAATGCCGGGGGTGGTAACAATCCGATCGAGTCTGCCCATGCGTGTTGCCATTGCTGGCAACGTGACTCTACCACACGCACTTTAGTCGCCTCTTACGACACCATCAGTACCAGGGTGATCCTATTCTAAGCCGGGATCACACGGCAAATTGTTAAATTCATCTGATTAAGATTAGCAGGAGTCATGTATTCTTAGGTAATATATCTGAACATCAAATATAAATAATATTTGCATACAATCGTAACTTCTATGTATTTCTAAATGTAAATTCCTTAGTTACGAATGTACAAAAGAGCTATAATTTTCAATCTTCTTATTTTTTTTTATGGATAGACACGGTAAACGAGCTTACGGCTCACCTGATGGTAAGTGTACGACCCCGAGTAACACCAGAGGAGCTACGGAAGCGTTGCCGGTCTTTAAGATGGATGGGCACCGGGGCCCGGCATTACCATATGCGAAACCACTACTTAACGCCGGTATTAAATGCCGGGGGTGGTAATAATCCGGTCGAGTCTGACCATGCGTGTTGCCATTGCTGACAACGTGACTCTACCACACGTACTTTAGTCGCCTCTTACGACACTATCAGTACCAGGGTGATCCTATTCTAAGCCGGAATCACACGGCTAAAATCTCAAAATATAAAGGAATATCACTAAATTTACGTACAAATTCATATTTTTTATACATTCTTCTATATACATATAAATACAAATGATGAGTAATCCGATTACACCATGATTTGTCTAAGCGTTTTCAAAAGTTTTCTCTGCTACTTAAATATATATAACATGCTTAAACTACCACTTACCATATTCTGTGTTCGTTATGGAAGTAGTGCTGGGAGAATTGAGCACTTGACGTTCGTTTTGTACATCACTCGATCCAAAGTCCACAGCTTGCAGGTCAATCGGTGTATCGTTTATCAACGAGCCATCTATAGACTGATATTTTCCACTTTTCACTTCTAACGGTTCTGTATTACCTATAAGTTCTATGTCTTTTGTATTGTTAACATCTATGACGTCATCTGGTACAACTTCTACATCGCCACTGACCGCACTTTCAGAATTTAATACAGTTTCATTGTCTGAAGCAATTGCACTTACAGCTAATATTAAAATACTGACAGCTAATTTTATATAAACACCCATTGTTTTTACACTTTCACTATTTCAATCACATTATTTTTTTATATTTCTTATCTTATTGATAAAAACCGCGACAGGTGCTTTCCTATTGTAGTTAGGAACTGGAGTGGTATTATACTGTGTGCTGTACTGGTCGTTATCTCGAGTAAATATGATAAGATAGCAAATAGGAACGTTGGGTGTGCCAAATTCTTTATAATAATCATCAGCCCTCATAAAGGGCCCCCGTAATAGTGTTTTATGCTTAATAATTTCAACTACTTAATAGATGAAAATATCAAATATTATATTTTAAATAATGATTGTCAGTAAACTTCACCTTCATAATTGTTGAAATAAACAAAACATGTAACATAAGTTATTTTCAATCTACTATAATTAAAAATATATATAGAAAATGTTATATACAATTTTATCTTGTTCTTCCGCACTTTCTCATGTGGGTCAGGCAGATATCATTCAGAGCTAAACGAAATAGATCAATACATTTACATACATGTACTTATCTTTTGTTTATTTGCCCTCTGCGCGAAAGTTATTGATAGAGAACCTCTAGTATCGATTTGGAATTATGCAGCATGCATTTATGGATAAAACATATTCGTTGTATAGAAATACAACGAATATAGGTATTTTTGGAAAACTCTGAAACTCCTGAACGGATTTCAAAAATTTTGGTGTCAAGAGATCGGGCTTGCGAAAGCTTAGGATCTGATTGATATTTGATATATATCACGTCCGGGTCCCTCACCCAGTAATTGCGCGTTTAGTAATTAAAGAATTTCTCGCTAAATACGCATGAAACTTTAAAATGTGTGTATGTACATTTTTTATATACAGACACTGAGCCAACGCGACCCTACGAAACATGACAAAAAGAAAGAAATTCTATAGACAAAACATATTTAAATAAGAATTGTTTTTTTTATATATGAAATTTTCAAAATAATTTATTTATAGATATATAATTATTAAAATTACTTGTTTAGGTTAGTAAAAGAACGGTTTTCACACAATTGCAAAGTTTCACTGAGACAACATATGTTTTAGATGATTTGATAATATTCAATGCCTCATAATTTTTTACAAGTCGAAACATAAATGTTTTCAACGTTTGTTAGCCAAATTACGAGTATATGCAAAAGAAACATACACTTATGTTAGTATATCTCACCTAGGAGTTACTATACATTTCTATTTTCATTTATATACTGATCATTCTAACGTATAATACGAGTATAACTAAGTACGTAGCGCAGGCGGATGTTTTAATTAATTAATGGCAATTTAATTACAGTTATTATTTATGTTTACAGAGTTATTTAATAAACATTTCATTAATCGATAAGTTCTCTATCGACATTGATGAATATGTAAGTCATATGAATACTAATAAACAAACACATATGAATACTAAATAATATCTGGGTTTTGCTTCGCAATATTAAGATGATATAAAATTTCGTAGCCACATTTAGGCTTCAGGCATTTTTTTAAGTTTTATTTTAATGTTTTAAATTATTTGTATTAAAAATAACTCTCACCGTGTCTTATCCGGCCTTAAAAGATTTTGGCAAAGTACAATCGTACAATCTATTAAAACACCCGCGTGTCACAATTGAGCCGCACATCACTTCCATCTGCTCATGACTGCATACGATTTGTGCTGTCAAATTTTAGGTCAAATGTTTATTCTTATAGTAAAGTTGATTGGATTATATTGAATGTTTGTTGAACTTCGTATTCTGTATATCGATGGTTACTGCTAAATTCCTATATAGCAAATTCTACATGACACATATGTTTTTTTATGAATATACGTAGGTATATTATCATTTTTTTTAATAGTATAAAAATGTACGAAATACGTTATATGTTAGGATGTAAGTGTAGGCAAGAGTATGGAGTCTTGAATATTTCACATATTTGTTTGTGGTAATTGTTTTTTAATTATAATTCACTTTATTTTTAAAGAGTGAGAAAATGCTTATGCATTTTCTCGCTCTTTAAAAATAAAGTGAATTATAGTTATATCAAACGTATACGTATACTTTTATTATAAATGATTGACATATTGACATATGTCAAATAAATACATACATATCGTTGGTCATTCTAGAGTAGCTTTAAGGATGCAATGTAAAGCATTTCGAGGCCTTACCTCTTGCCTGTGGTTGCAGTCACTGCCCACAACTACGGGGGAGTCTTTGGGAGGTCTCCTGAAGACCTGACTATCATTTAAATTCCGATCTTCATGTGCAATGATAATCCAGATTTTAGCGGGGAACGCAGAAGTGCTACGATTGCTCTCGTGGTGTTTACTATTCTTTTGACGTGGGTTTTATCATCTACTATAATTAAAAAAATATTTAGACATTTAACATCATGAGTGTTCCATTCACAATAATTCTAAGGTTGTGGGCAATTGAAAGGTTAAATCGCCTTGGAATTACATTGTTTTGACAATCTTAGTTGGCGACAAAGATGTTGGAGCGGATACAGATCTTCGCTGGCATGCTCCAGTTGGCTGCTCCATAAGTCTGCTTCAGTCTCCAGCTTAGTCTCTTACCTAACCTTTTCTGTGGCCCTATTTAGTTTGAACTTGATACATGGGGTGCGAGTGACCTACCAGGAGTAACGGAGGCGACTTCTTTTGGAGTATTACAGCGAGGTATTGGCTGCTGGGTTATGCCGCCCTGAAAACTTGAGATTAGTATCTGGGGCATGTGGTCTAGCCTGTCTACAGGTCTCTCAAGGGGCTCAGTCTAGTTGGGCAGGTAATGAACCAGGTGGTGGTGGTCAGACCTAAGAGAATCAGGAAAATCTTCTGAAGATAATTGGATGAGACAATTGTGTGTGTACGGATAGTGGGTGGGCACATCCTGTTTAAATATTGTATATATATATATATATATATATATATATATATATATATATATATATATATATATATATATATATATATATATATATATATATATATATATATATATATATATATATATATATATATATATATATATATATATATATATATATCTATATATATACATATATATATAAAGAATAGAAAACCGTTGTGTTGAACATTTTCGTAGCTATTTTATTAAATATCAAAAATTAAATTCAATTCCAATATGTTTTATCGTACTAGCTATTATTGATAAAACCACTTATCATAGATAATGTGCTTCGTAGATTAACTTTGTTCCATGTAACGTTACCCAAAAAGATTATTTCACAAGCAATTTTTGCTACAAAGGAATTTAAAATGTATTGCAACTAAATTAGAGTGTAAATTTATTTGATTTCATTTTAATTATTTTTATTTTTTGTCTCATGAGCAACGATTTGTGTGGCGTTTGTTTTAATAAGAAGCTATTTCCTGTTAGGAAGCTTCTTACTCATACCGGATGTTTTTGTCCGCATCAATTCCCATGATTTTTAATCGTATCTTTAATTTTCTTTGTCACTGCATACTCATCACGATCGACAACCATCGTTAAATCAGCAAAGATATTATTTTTTATAGTTAAACTGATACCGTTATTTTATTATGTATCTAATAATAATGTTTCAAGCCTTTTTATATTTTTTTCTACATGACCCTTTTCGTGGCGTGACGTATGGTGACGTAAAATAATTACTTAGAGACAAAAATAGTATCATTGTATTGAAACAATCGTGAGTTTAAGTCCAATTAAAAAAAAAAAACCTCCTCAGTATTATTAAATTTTACCACCAAATAATCAATGCATTCTCATTCGAAAAAAATCTTAAGATAAGTCAAAAATATTCTTTTCATTTACTGATCTGACTGACTGACGTAAGATAAGTCGCGTTTTTGTTTAACATGTATACGTACAAGAATTAGTTGCCTGACAGTTTGTAAAGGCAAATAAAACTTGCATACCGAAGAGCTAAGCGTTCAGGCGCAATAGTAAATATTGTTTGCTAAGATACACAGTTAAAGTATATATGTATAATAAACTAAAGTAAGTATATACCTACTTTTATTTTAGCTTCACGCTAGATAAGAGCATAGTAGAGTATACAGAAAGACAACGGTCGCTGGTCGCCTAAGCTGGGCCTCCCCCGGGCAACCTGGGGTCTCACCCGGCTGGGCTGACCGCCCAGGTGGCATAAAGCTCATCAAGTAAAAACGCAGGTGCTTGTATTCCCTCGGGCACAGCCCACCCAAGGACGCGCTCGTCGTAACGAGCGGAGATAGATACAGCGGAAGAGGGCCTATAAAGCCCTGCATCCGTTCCCCTGCTCACGGGCAGGATGGCAGACATCAAGTCAGAAACACAAGACAAGACACATGATTTTTTGTTTTGCATCATCTTATAGTCTTCAATTTAAAAATACAATAAAAAACATTAAAATGTGTTCTGTATTTTACTTCTTTTGTAATTTCATATGATTTATTAAAAAAAAAAGTAGAAAAACTTTGGCGAAATCTGAGGTTATGTTATTGTAGTCTTTAACTGTGGAACCTTAATAATGTTTGAATATTATATTTTAATAATGTATACTAATTCACTTATAATTTAAATTTATTTTAGTCGAATTTCGACCAATGGGCGACCACTAGAGAAAGATAAATCCTCAATAACCGATGCTTTTAATAAAGATAAATCCTTAATAAACTTAAATATACATATACCTCTAGCTACTAATCATCGAGGCCTGTCGTGGCCCAGCGGCACAAGCGTGTGACTGTAACCGACAGGTTGTGGGTTCGATCTCTACTCGAGGAAATGAATTATTTAATATTTTCAATTTAAATATTTTATGTTTTCATTTCTTCGCTCTGGTACAAGGCAAAACGCGGCGTTGAGGTCCGCCACTCAACACGCAATGCCTCAAATTCGGCGGAAAGTGGGGAACGGAAGTGGAACGGAGTGTCTTAACGCTAGGTTCCCAAGTTCCCTCTGCCCACCGTGCCATCTGCGGGATTCAGTCTGAATCTGAGCTACTTATGATCTGTATTCTGTCATAACTTGATATTATAATTTGTTTCTTCTATTGACCATGTTGAACAGCATAGCCTGCTGAATGTCCTGCCTTAACATTCTCATTCACTTACTTTTACATCTACCGTAACGGCGTGTCTTTTATGAAACGTCAAACCATTTTTATTCTTTAAGTGAGGCTTAAAAGAACATTTCTCATCGCTTTAAGATCTGGTAATTTAATTTGCAGTATTAATTATATTTTATAAATTTTATACTTTATTTATACATTTTTCATTATTACTAGACATTTAGTATTCGCTTTATTTCAAATATAATGATATTCTATACATAAGAAAGTAGAATATTTTTTAAAAATTTAAATGTATCAGGATTTAAAATTGAGAATATAATTGAGAGAAAAATAAGCGAATTGTAACAGTAAGAATTATAAATCCTTAAAATGTTTATAAAAGCTAAAATCTTTATCTTTTATCATTCGTGCACTGAGATGAAGATAAATTAAATAATATTTTTCTACTATTATAAATAACTCATCGGTAGTCTTTGCCGTGTGATCCCGGCTTAGAATAGGATCACCCTCGTACTGATGGTGTCGTAAGAGGCGACTAAAGTACGTGTGGTAGAGTCACGTTGCTAGTAATGGCAACACGCATGGGCAGATTTAAGACCGGCGTTAAGTAGTGGCTTTTGCCACTGCGTTTCGCATCGCAGGTAATGCCGGGCCCCGGTGCCCATCCACCTTAAAAGACGGCAACGCTCCTGTAGCTCTTCTGGAGTTACACGGGGCCGTGGGCGACGGTGATCACTTACCATCAGGTGACCCGTACGCTCGTTTACCGTCTCTTCCATAAAAAAAAAGGGACAGAAAAATTCTAGACTTAAAGTAACCATTGTTATTGTTTTTAATATGTTCTAGGGGTAAATGCCTCCAGATTTTTACCACTGTCCGTTTACCAAGACCATTTTTCTCAAGACGAAGTGGAGGAATAAGATTACATTATTCCTTATCCTATATACCGACTTACCATTAATAAAAAAACATTTTAATATATGGATATATTTCAGTGTTTCATACGAAAGGATGCACTCCTTTTTTTTGATTTGACCCGTTTTGTTTTTTGCTTATTTATACATATATACTATCTGGACATAGGAGATATGCGAGAAAAACTGTAAAGATTATGATTTTTAAAATTATTTGTCTATTTGACGGTGCGTCTGTGCATGCTAATCTCAAAAACTTCTTAAAAGCAATTTAAACTAACTGTATTCCGGCCAACTTTCCTTAACATGTACTGTTTATTTTATTTCAATAGGCTCATAATTAAAAAAGTATAAAGTTTTTTTATTTATGATCCGGTTTATTTTTTTTTTTCATGAAACGGTTAACAAAACTGTTTTATTGAACTTGTTGTTATATTAATTTATAATTTTTATCTGTAGTCTTTAGAATAATAATGTTTCAGATTCGCAAATAAATAATTGCGTTGTACCTACAAGCGGGCTAAGTCGCGAGCGGTAGACTAGTCGTTTATGTATTTTATACTACTTGCATAAATTCACTAAAATACATTACATTTTCTTAGCTCTAATAGCAAAGCAAAGCGCGGTGTTGAGTTCCGCCACACAACTAGCAATGGCTACGATTGAGCGGAAAGAAGGGAGCGGAACGAGGTGTCATAGGTTAACACTAAGTTCCCAAGTTGCGTCTGCCTACTCTACCATGTAGGGGAAGTGGGTAAAGTTGAAAAAATGAAAACATAGATATAACCGAGTGTTTTAACACTAAGTTTCCAAATTTCTTCTGCATGCCCTGAAAATTCCCTCTGCATGTGCGGGATACAGCGTGAAGCAGAAAAAAATGAAAAGATAAATATAACAATAGAAAAATTCTTATCAAATATACTTTAATTAGTTTTATTTACAAGATATACTTAAGACGTATCTAATCGTGAAACAATGGTCTCTGTGGAGTGCAAAATATGCACACTGCACTAAATACAAAACCAATATAACTTTACGAATAACTTGTCCATATAAACAATAAAACGAACGCTGTACATTGATTGCAAAACCGACGCACTATATTTTACTGCACCTACACAATACGCAATGGAATGCGATGTTATAAGCTAAAGTTAATGTTAGTTGAGACTGTATCGTATAATAGTGAAAGTAAAATTAGGACTCGTTCGTAAACTGGAAGCTGAACGTTTTCTATTTATGTCAGATATAAATTGACGGGTAAAAAGTGGTATTTCAAATTTCTTTTATTTTTGTTTAAAAACAGGACTCAGTCTATAAATAGATACTTTTATATAAATAGAATAGTCAGTTAATCGTTACGAAGAATATTTTTAAACTGCTGCAGTATATAGTTTACAGTTATGGATAATTTAAAATTGATTGAAACTAGCGTTATTAATGATTATAAGATTTTTAATTATTTTGGCGAGATTATATTTTTAAAACTTCGTAAGGACACAGTTTACATTGAATTGAACATTATTAGTTTTTCAAAATATGGTGTAGGTATTTTCCAGGTAAATAATGTGCGTAAAATAATTTAAAGAGATGCTCAATATTAATAATTTATAGACATCGAAACTCTGTAAATGATTATTAACGAATTATGAGAAATATTAGTAATAATTTTTAAGTTTAACCGTAATTTCATTTATAAGGACTTTGGACTTTTTTCCCTAAAAAGTTACACAAACGCATACTTCTAACGAGCTAAATATATTATAAGCTATCAAGTGAAGAAACAGGCTTAGCACTCACATACAGTGCGTTCGTGTGCACTATTGACTAGCATCCATATAAATAACCACATGCAGGACCTAAGGCAAGTCTGTTTCTATTGTCCGTCGACTGCAGTTTGCATTCTGTAACTGTTATTCGTTAGTTTTCTTAATTTTGCTTAACCAAGATGCCTTGCGGAGGTTGTGGTGATAGTGAGTATTATACGTTATTAACGTAATATTTATTTTATTTATTTATTTTTTAAGGAAACAAACAGTACATTACAACAAATTAACTAATAACACACTTAAATTAAAACAGAAACCAATAAAGTTTCCACAGCTTAATATAAACGTTTTATTATTTGTTCAATATTTTAATAATCTTTAGCTCTTATTTATATATATATATATATATATATATATATATATATATATATATATATATATATATATGTATATGTGTATATATATATATATATATATATATATATATATATATATATATATATATATATATATATATATATATATATATATATATATATATATATATATATATATATATTTATTTATATATATATATATATTTATTTATATAACGTACAAGCTTATATTAAATACTCGTCCCCTATGCTACGAATAAAGCATGAATTTAAACAAAGTTAACCTAAAATGCCGTAAAGTTGTAATTCAATTTATACAACCCCTTTTATTACAGCTGTCTGGATGACTGCATGTTACATTCTGTTGTCTGTCATTTTGAATTTATTTTTTAGTATTTAAATTTTTATATGTTTAAAATTTAGATTTTCACTATAGTCGTATTTATTTAAGTAAAATTTGTAGATGTTCTAATGGAATATTATTTGTATAGACACTAGTGCTATATTTTGCAAAATTTATAACAAATGTGGCAAAATGAAGAAATAGATCTTGTAAATAAAATTGTTTATTTTTATCAGACTGCAATATCAATGTAATTTTTAAAAATTATATTGATATTGCAGTCTGGAATTTTTGAAAATAAAATAATTTATTTCTTCTGATTACTTACATTATACGAAAATATCTATTAATTACTTTAAATCCTATTATTACGTTATTAGACCATACTATACAATATTGTAATATTTATTATACTGTACGGTTCATTTTATTCAATAACGACTTGATGAGACAAAGGAGATATATAAAAATGTTCTTATGAGAACAAAAATGAAAACATTTTAAATATTATTTCCAGACACGCAATATCAATTGTATTTAGTCCTCGAGTTTCATCTCAAGTAATTGGCCCGATCATTAAATTGATTAGTGTAAGAGTATTCCAGTTGTACCGGTTCCACAATTTTCAATACCCCACCGCTGAATGATCTGTTTGACTTTGAACCACACTTTTATAGCATAAGATGCACTCACGTACAAGATATTTTTTTATTTTTTCAGCTTCACGTTGTAACCCGCACATGTCAGGGTAGACAGAGGGAACTTGGGAACCTAGTATTAAGATACTCCGTAACCTACTCTATGCCAAATGCCTCGCATTGCCTGTTGAGTAGCGGAACTTAACGCCGCGCCTCGCCTTGTTACCAACACGAAGAAATGAAATATTAAATATTCAAACTGAAAATATTAAATATTTCATACCATCATAAACCCACAACCTGCCACGTTTACTGCGCATACATACGCTTGTGCCCGGCGCCACGACAGGCCTCGAACGTATCCATGATATAATTAAAATAATTTCTAAATTGGTAAAAATTGTAGCACACGTTAAATATTTACAATATATCTGTTTGAACATCGATATTTTATAAAATAAATACACCATTGTAATCATAAATACCGTTTGTAAATTACTTTTTGTAGTTGGCAGTTAGTTTAGTATCTAATATTGAAGGGAGTAGTTGTTAGTTTAGTAATATTGGAGGTAAGTCTATAGCGTGCATTTAATTACAGTTATTAATTACAATGTTATTCCCGCTATAAATATTTATAAATAATTTATTTTAAGTATTTAAAAAAAAAATATTAAAATAAGGAAATTCGAACGATTTTTAACTAAACGAATAGCTAAACTATGTATTTGGGTAAACAATTGCATAGACGCAGCTGGAACAATGGTATTTACTTTGTTGCAACGGCAACGTTTGTTGTTTACGTGCAAACCCGCGTATGCTTAGTAATTGACATACCTAGCCATCAAATTCTTCTGACTAGAAACGCGACGGTTGTGACTTCGATTCCCACTTGCAGCTGCACTGATACTGAGTCAAAGCACAGCGTTCAATTCTAAAATTGAGCAGAAGATGGAAATCAAAGTATCTTAATATTAAGGAGTAACAGTGTAGGCACTGCTATACATAATATAACAAGGAGATGTTAAAAAAATAATATCATATTACTTTATTAACAGATTGCAAGTGCACTACAACGCACTGCTGTCAGAGCTGCAAGTGTGACTCTTCCTGCTCCTGCAGTTGCAAGCACTCCACTGACACCACTTCTACTACGAAAAAATGAAACACATACAAACGACTAATACGTAGAACGTAGAAATATCTCTTTATAATATTGTTTACAATATTGTGTACGCATTTATTAAAAAAATCTGATATAATTTTCCTTATTACAGTCATTTCCGTTATGAAAAACAGCAATTATGTTTACTTCGCATTTAAACATGTGTTGAATCGTTTTAATGCCAATATATACAATTATGGATAATTTTCAATTTTATATTAATTATTATATATATTGAGTAATAAATAATGGTTAAATAAAGAGGTATATTTATAGTATACATTGACTTTTATTTATTTGCATTATTTTTTAAATAAATAGGTTACTTCTAATATTCTGGAAAGTTCTGTTAATTCATGCATGTCCCTGGAACAAAGATCAAAAAATATTAAAGCATATATAAAAATTACGTATGGAGTTTATCATATGGGGGAGTCGACAAAATTGCAATCGAAACCTCCTGTTTATTTTACCTTCACACTGTATTCCGTACATAGCAGGAAGGCAAAGGAAACTTGGGAACCCTGAGAAACTAGTATTAATACATTTCGTCTCCATCATAAAACTTTCGTTTGCAATTTTATAATATTTATAAGCAATAAAAATAATATAATAATAGAGCTTTGTAGTAGGATTTTTTATATAGTATCCATATAAATTTTAAAATCAACGTGTTTTTATAAAAATAAACACATTGTATGTGTTTTGGTGTACTTAATCGAAGTTCGACTTTCATTACATACAAACGTATCAAATACTTACTATAATCAGTAGCATATATATATTAGTATATTTATTATTTCAGCCCTCTTAAACCAATTGACATAACCTAACTCTTACTTAACAGCTTCTTAAAATTAAATTAACCCTCCTGTATATATTGATATGCCCCAACTTTGCAATAATAATATTACCGTTGAAATCAATATTCTGACAGTCACAGCCCGGAACGCAGCTCTCGTACGTGTCACATGCTGGTTTCCATACTGCAAATAGAAAATCCTTTGTTTTGTTTTACGCAATGTGAAATCGCAGTAATATTTTTATATTTTTTTAGCTTTACGCTGTATCCCGCACGAGGCAGGGTAGGCAGAGGGAATCCGGGAACCTAGTGTTAAGACACTCCGTTCCACTTCCGTTGCCCACTTTCCGCCGAATTTGAGGCATTGCGTGTTAAGTGGCGGAACTCAACGCCGCGCTTTGCCTTTTTACCCTTATATATTTTTTTTTTAATTATTATATTAGGTATATAAGTCCTGTCGTGGCACAATCTTGTGATTGTAAGCGTGAAAGGTTGTGGATTCGATCCCCACTCGAAGATGTGAAATTTGAATATTTTCAAATGAAACAGTTAATATAATTATTTCTTCGCTTTGGTAAAAAACAAAGCGCGAAAAACAGATTCGGTGAAAAGTGGAAAATGGGCGGAGCATCTTAACACTAGGTTTCTAAGTTACCTCTGGCTACCCTGACATGTGCGGGACATATATGTATACATTCTAATAAAATTATTATATTATTATTTTTTTAATAATATGCAGTAAAAGTATTGAGATTTAAGGTCGAAAATTATATTATTATTGTTCTTATAATAAATTTATATAGATTTTAAAAATATATAGTTATCAGAAAAATAATAAACCAGAAAAAATATGATATCACACGTTATATTTTAGTTTTTAATTTATTATTTATTTATTTATTAGTTTATTATATTAATAAAATAATAAAATTAAAACCGATATTATCCCTAAAACGAGCTTAATTTAAATACTAAATGAAGTAACGTTAACATCAATACTTACATGCAGGACCATCTAACACTTTCATCTTGAATTTCAGCTTTTATCATGTGTAAATGTTCTTATAAAATGATAGTCGATAAACGTTCAAGCCGTTACGATGATTAACAAATTATGCAGTTTATTAGAAGTGCAATGAACCACGCCTCATTGGATAACCGTAAAAAAATATCATAAAACCTTTGACATTGATGTTTTTTTAATAATAATAAAGAAATAATGTTATACAGACAGACTTACAGAAATATATTTTCCGTCTTTCAATAAGGTTAATGTCACGATAAGTCAAATCAGACCAAGCTAAGTATAAAATATATAGTTTTAAATGAAACGATGTTTCCCGATTAATCCCAATAATTTGTTTAATTTAAAATGTTTTTAAGTAATAATCGCCGTGTGATTCCGGCTTAGAATAGGATCACCCTGGTACTGATGGTGTCGTAAGAGGCGACTAAAGTGCGTGTGGTAGAGTCACGTAGCCAGTAATGGTAACACGCATGGGCAGACTCGACCGGATTATTGCCACCCCCGGCATTTAAGACCGGCGTTAAGTAGTGGCTTTGGCCACTGCGTTTCGCATCAGGTAATGCCGGGCCCCGGTGCCCTTCCACCTTAAAGGACGGCAATGCTCCTGTAGCTCCTCTGGAGTTACTCGGGGCCGTGGGTGACGGTGATCACTTACCACCAGGTGACCCGTGCGCTCGTTTGCCGTCTTTTCCATAAAAAAAAATCGCAAAATTCAATTATGTTATTAAATACATTAACTACAATAAACATATTTGATTAAATAAATACATTCAATCAGTTTATATTTTATTCTTCCAAGATTGATTAAGTAAGAGGGTATCTAACCATATACCTGTTCGTATTTCTACCTTAAGCATAAAAATAAATACATATTAATTAAGAAAAAGCGTAACTTTATTACTATCTAAACGCGGCGATTATGATTGCGAGAGATCATATATGATACATATAGGGGAAATTATGATTAAATTGTATACTCTTGATGAATAAATAAATATAAATAAATACTCATGATGATAAGCGTTATTTTAGTCAATACTGATAAGCGTTATTTTAGTTAAGTACATTTTGAAATTAGAGGTACTTCTTAAGATTTAAGATCATCATTATTTTTTTATTTATAATAAAAAAGCAACTAAATTAAATATTTGAATTGTTTATGTACTAATCATTTTACTCACTCACTCAGTTTCACTCTGTATCCCGCACATGGCAGGGTAGGCAGATGGGACACTGATACTTAGTGTATTTCTTTCGAATTTTAATACACTATATATAAGACACTCCGTTTCGTTTACTTTTTTCCGCCGAATGATAAAATAATCATTTTAAAGTATATAATACTATTAGCTTAAATTGATAACGATCATTCAACATTGATAGTACCCTACATTTTAGAAGGTAATAGTATAGAATTGATTGTTTATGTTTTTTTTAAATTTCAAACAAAACAATCCTGAATGTCATCAAAGACAGAAAAACCAAGGCAAGCCTACCATTTGTATTACTAACCTTGCGCCTGTTTCATTGTTTTTTTTAATATAAATTGTAAAGTATAAAAGCATTAAAAATCTAAACCTGATCATAGTCTAAGATCATCTCGTCTATCGCATCAACTAAGCAGCAGTTATCTGTTAACAAAACATCCAAAATGCCAGCTCCAGGTGAACCCTGCAAAGGTAAGGAATTCTTTCGAATTTTACTTACATATATATGTAAGGTTTATACGGGTTACAGATACGTGTGTTTTGTTAATATATCTACATAATTCAACCGTAAAAATTTAAATCTAGAAATATTTAAATTTCATCTATTGTCATTAAATAAAAGTCATATACTTGACTTGAAATATTTATTTATAAAAAACGAATATTTTTCACATAAAATTACAATTAAAAATAAATAAACTTATTATCTAGTTTTCGGGCATGATTTTCTTAGCTTCAAGCTGTATCCCACACATGGCAGGCTAGGCAGATGGATCTTGAGATCCTAGTGTTAAAACACTCCGTTCCGTTCTCCACCTTCCACCGAAGCAAAGAAATAAAAATAATAAATATTTCATATTCTCGGAGAGATATCGAACCCACAACCTGTCACATTTACAGTCACATGGTGCCACTGCGCCACGATAGGCCTCAACACTAAACTAAACACTTATTTGTGTTTGCAATATTTGGACCTTCTAGAGCCATAAAGTTTACTTTTTTATTCAAATTTAGATTCCTGCAAGGATGCCGCTGACTGCAAAGACGACTGCAATGCTGACACCTGCAGCACCGAGTGTACCACCAGTGGTAAGCAATGAAATAAATGAATATAATACTTACGTGCAAATCTATACTTATAATAAATCTGTAACCCATCACTGTCTGTACATGAAAGATGTATTAAAAACAATCTTATAACGCGAGCGAGTCGCTAATTTTAAGTTTTTAATATAATTCTATAATTAATAACAATTGACACAATCAAATAGTTGATAATTTTTCAAGTGGTGGTTGTTTCATTCTTAATTAAATTTAAAAATATTGTTTTATATATTTGACAAGTTAGCAGTGCCTTGTAAAGTGGCCAAACAGCTGAAAATTATGTCTATACTGATATCTCTTTGAGTATTAAAATATATATTTTTTTAGTTTTAAAATTTTTGTTAAGCTATGTTTCTTTTTACATTTATTCATTATTTTTGCTTACAGGCGGTTGCTGTTAATTCTTCAAATGCAATATTTACTTCGCGTGTCAAGGATGCTGCAAAATGTTTAATTTGATTTAGTTAAGATCGCAATAAATCTTTGGTGCTCCCATTTTCTTGTTTATATTTCCCTCACGTGTTGAATGTCTTATAAACTAAGCAAAAATAACGTTTTTGTTATAAATACATTTAAATTAAAAATGCCAAGTAAAAAAATGTGTTTAATGGAATACGGGAAAGATTTTTTGAGGCCTGTCATAGCACAGAAGTACAAGTATGAGACTGCAAATGCAACAGGTTGTGTGTTCGATCCCCACTCGGGGACATGAAACATTTTATATTTCCAATTTAAATATTTAATTAAACAAGGCAAAATGGGTAGGTAATGTGGGTATGGTAATTTATAAGCTAACATATTTGTTGTGAAAACAAGAACATTGACTATTATCAAAACTTGAAATTTCAACTCCTAAAATCTTGAATCTCGCTCTTTGCCACTTTACTAAAACGAGGGAATGAAAATATTAAATATTTATTTTGTTTCCTTCCGAACCCAGATACTATCGTATATACAGTCGCACGCTTAGACTAATGTGTTACACACTCTCGTTAATGACAGGGTAATATTTATTTTTTTCGCAAAATTACTTAGTAATTAAGTTCTTTACTCTATGTACTGTATTTATTATAGCAGGCAAGGGGACCTATTGTAAATGCTCCGATACTAAGATTTCAGAATTTTTTTGAGATATTGCGTGTTGAGTAGCGAAACTTAACCTCTGTCTACCAAAATGGGTTAATGATAATAGTAATTTAGTCCGAGAGAAAATCGAACCTATAGCCATTCAAGCTACAACCAGACATTGTTTCAGTAAGTTTTTTTTAAATAAAATTCACTATTTAGGGTCCCATAATTACAGTAATTAAGAAAAGAGATACCCTTAAGATTTTTTTAAATATATCTTCCATGTACAGACAGTGATCACTTACAGAATTATTTTGAGTATCGATTAGATGACGTAGAATATTATAATAAAACAGATATAGAATAATTCATTTAAATTATTAATTTAAATTATAAACATTATTCATTTGAATTATGTACTAAGACATATTTTAAGTACCTACCTCGTTTTTCGATTTACTAATTAATTTAACCCAAATTATGTTCAAAGTGAAATAATATTTGCCAATATTTCATGTTTGTTGTTCTTGTTATGATTTCACATAAAATACGCTTTATAATGGGGCTATTGTTTTTAGTTAACTAAGAAAATAATAACATATATTTTATTGTTGTTACTTTTTTTATTATTATTATTTTATTTATTATTTTATTTATTATTTTTTTTATATATGTTTTTTTTGATAAAAATCCCATCTGGGGACAAGTGCCCCCTTTTCTCGAAGTGTTTCGTCGTTTTTTTGAACTTTCATAGAGTTGGTGTCCAATGTTCCAGATAATTTATATGCTCAAGATATGTCAATAATAGACTAATTAAATATACAGTTTCAATTGAATAACTCAAATACTTTAGATTTTATTGATATGTAAAATACGTCAATTCCGTCACTGAGACACTCACTGACACACTGATGATCATCAAAATGTTTGGCTACTTCCTGTAGTCCTAGAAAGCTGAAATTTGGTTTGTAAATTAAGTTGAGTATACAACCAGCAAATAATCATAAACTTATAACTTTCGCCCGAACCCTAAAATGAGAGGTGGACGTTTGTATGAGACGTCAAAATGTTAAGGTACTTCCTGAAGAGCTAGAAATCCGAATTTGGTATGTAAACAAAGTTCAATATAGGTACGATATACGAAAAACCACTACCGTGCCCCCGGATGACATTATAAATTTCGCCCCCATCCCTTAAATTTAGGACTGGAGTAAACTGGGGTGGGGGTGGTGTGGTGGTTGTTGGAAGTTTGAAAAATAGTTTCACCAATTAGAATTAGGACATTAGGACATGAAAGTTTACATAGGACTGTAGACAATATCTAAAAAAACTTTTAATAAGTACTTGTAAGAACCTCCGTCTTATTCAAGAGTCTCATATTATATTTACGCCCTTCGACGACGAGCTGAGCAAATCGACTATGAGTATTTAATCAATACTATAAGATACGATACTAATGTTAGGTAAATATTTAAAAAAAATATTAAAAATACCTATTTCATTTACAAACAACAAAAGCGTGATCTAAATCAAGTTAATGATACTGCTGATGTGCAAGAAGTACGTCCCAAAAAAAGAAGAATAAAATAAATACTAAAAAGACTGCCTAGCAACTTATAAAAAGAACTGCAATCCCATCAAAAACATTTTATGTAAAATGTTGCCAAGACGACCACATAAGTTTAGGCCTGTAAAAAAGATATTAGAGCTCATGTAGAGCTTCTGAATCTAAAAGGCTTAACTCTACCGATACAAACTTCACAAACTCTACATATGAGTTTGAATGTATGGCTTGGCTTGGTGGCGAAACCTTCAATATAATGGATACAAAATTTCATGATAAATGGTTTTCACTTCATTCACTTTTATCATAGTAATATTACAATATATAATATTAATATATTTACTTATTACACTTGGTGTATATCATATCATGATAAAAATATTCTTTATAATATTTTCAACAATATCATAGATTATTATTCGAATTTACACTTAACAAATGGATTTTCATATGATTTTAAATTAGAAATATTCTCTAAGTAAAAATATTTTTTTATATTAGCATAAGTGTTGTGTATGACAAATGTCATGCAGAGTTTATCGCTCCGGTTATCCTCAGGTACCAGGCAGTAACTTTAATGTACCGGTGGTAAATTGTTTGACGTTCAAGAAATCATGCATTTGAGTTAAAATTGAATTGAGTATGCATTGACTTTAAGATGGATCGTAACTTTTTTTTATTTTTTTTTTCAGCTTCACGCTGTATCCCGCACTAGGCAGGGTAGGCAGAGGGAACGGAAGTGAAACATAGTGTTATGACACTCCGTTCCACTTCCGTTCCCCACTTTCCGCCGAATTTGAGGCATTGCGTGTTGAGTGGCGGAACTCAACGCCGCGCTTTGCCTTATTACCAGAGCGAAGAAATGAAACACAAAATATTTAAATTGAAAATATTAAATATTTCATTTCCTCGACTGGGGATCGAACCCAGAACCTGTCGGTTACAGTCACACTCTTGTGCCGCTGCGCCACGACAGGCCTCATGTCATGGATCGTAACGATTGTAGGAAATTTAGATGAAGTAAAAAAAATATACTTTTCAACAGCTCATTTATTATATTATGCAATAAAATAAAATAATAGTGACAACGAACGCCACGGAGAAGGCCACAGGGAAGCAGGTCTCCAGTATACGAGACACACGGGTACCGGTTGACGTGCGCCTTGTGTTTGGTCTATCCATATTGATCTAACAACAGCCGCCTGTAAAATAATAAAAAAATACAGTGGCATTACGTTATAATCCACTCATAGCAAGGCAGAGGGAACCAGGAAACTTGGCGGGAACTTAATAGGAACCTAATGGGAACTTGGAGGAACAAGGAACTGGGAACTTAGATACTCCCTTCCCATTAAGGCACTTCCGTTCTCCAATTTCCGCTGAATCGTGGATTCATTGCATGTTGAACGGCAAAACTCATCGTGGTTCTTGAGTGTGAGGAAATGAAAATATTAAAAATATAATTTCCTTGATTGAGCATCAAACCCACAACCTGTCGAGTTCACAGTCGTACGCTTATGCCACTCACGATTTGTCAAACTGATTTTTTTATAGCTGTATGAAGATTTTGTTATAACTGCTATTGTGGCATTAGAAATATAGGGTATGAAAAAACGCCGGTTTTTGTTTATTTTTGTAGGTTCCCACTGTATTCCGTACATAAAAGTTACCAGAGCAAGTAAAAGGACACATTTCATTCCGCCGAGTGGTAATCGAACCCACAACCGGTGCGTTTAGTCAGTCGATATGCCTGCGTCGTATTATTATTTAAATTTTTAATAGTATTTTATTACTTTCTACTTATGTGGAGAGTAATAGAAACCAATGACTTAGGCATTTGAATATACAACGAAATTTATAAAAATAGTCTCAATAAACTTGATAATTACACTCGTATAATTTTAATTTCATTTCATTTTTTAATATATTAATATAAAAATAAAATATTATATTAATTATTTATTTTTCATAGTAATTTTATTGTCACCAAGTAGTTCACATACCTTGAGAAGTGCAGTCGTTACAGCCTTTGTCTTTGCATGCACAGCTGTCTTTGCAAGGTCCTTCTTTGATGGGAGTCGACAAAAAAGTTTTAATAAGTAAATTATTTTTTATATATAAACAATAAATAAAATAAATAAGAGACCTCTAGTCGTGCAGGGCTACAAGCGCTTTTAATATTTTCACTTCACTGCTCTGGTAACAAGTCAAAGCGCGGCGTTGAGTTGCGTCACTCAACATGCAATGCCTCAAATTCGGCGAAAAGTGAAGATCAGAATGGGGTGTCATAACACTAGCTTCCCAAGTTCCTCTGCCTATCCTGACATGTGCGAGATGCAGGAAATAAATGTATTACATATTTTAAATGAAAAAAAAATTTCAAGATTTACCTTTACACGGTTCACAGGGAGAAGGCATATTGACTATTGAACGGAATAATCTTATGCGACTATACCTCAATTGATAATCAACGATGTTTTATATGTTTGTAAAGACGTAAAAACATCTCAAACTATAACTAGAGCAAGGCTGAAAAAATTCTATTCATCATTTGGCTGATGTAATGTTCGATAACTGCATTTACCAAAGGAAATAAATACTTGAAAAAAAAAACCAATGTTCTATTGAAATTGAAGAATCATGACAGTCTTCTATTGTCGACGTCTACACTATAATGTTTAACTGTTAGAGCATTTTTACTTTATTTCTAGAAATTCTTAGATTGATATTGCGTACATTTTTGATACGGAAAGAAATATTAATTGACGCATCTCGATTAGTGTTTTTCACATACTTCCTATATGAAAAACACTAATCGACCTTTAACTACCAATAATATCTCATTTGGTTACGAGAAAGCAATTTTATCTGTGTTATACGTTGACAGTTTACAATTAATCAGTGCAGTACACTATCAGCCACTTCTCAAGTAAGAATGTTGGTGCCACAAATAATTTGCATTTTTTTATTCTTATTGTATCTTTTATAAAGCAGGATCAAAGTGAACGAAAACATTGTTTGATTCTAGTTAGTCAATCTATTGTAACATTTCATTATTGTTAGTTTTCTAGCATATTATAGGTTAGCTACCATTAGATGGGGAGTTAGTTTTGCGGCTAAGGAGCCAGAAAAGAAATTGAAATATTCGTTTACTCTTTCCCATTATTTCAATTCTTTACTCCTCCCAAAGATTGCTTATAAGAGAGCCTTATACTGTTATAAAAGTATAGTAATTCGTTATTAAATTCAATATTGTATCATTCAGAAGTTATATAGTGATCATATTATAACTTAAACTAAAACGGTTCAGCTTTGTACCTACATACATTAGACAATTTATCAATTTATAGCACATGAATCTACCAGAAATCATAATTACGATTGTGGTTGCGAAAAAATAGCAGTCGTTTCATTTCCGTTTCCAAAAAAATATGACAGATGTAAAAACAAGTGATTTTATAACGGTTTTTTATTCCATTAAATTCGTAGTAGGTGATTTTTCCATTTTCCGCACGAATTAAGCTAGTGATGATCACGGAAAGCCTTCTTTTATTTCCTTAGTTTTTTGACAGTCAGCCTTCACTTCATTTAAGAAGACAATATTTATAACATAAAATTAATTTCATCTTCATCATTCTATGCCGGATGTCCGTTCGAGTTGCAAACATGGCTGCTGTAGGCGTATCGAAAAGTAAGTTATTATTTTTTCATATATTTATACAATATATTGTACAATTGATAGTAGCAAGATTTGCCACTCAAAACGTAATTTCTAACTCATTAATTTCTAATTTGATCAGAAAGAAAACATAATTATTCAGTACTAATCATATATACGTTTAAAAATGTACAATAGGCGTTAACAAATGTTGTGCTTTTTTTACTTGCCTGTTTATATTGCATAGCAAATATTCTCATGTAGACTTTAGTTTCTTTTAAAATGGATGGATTGAATTTGTTTGTAAGTAAAATGTTCTAATAAATTTATCGATAAGTTTCAAAATTTTAATATATATAATAGTGGAAATTTTGCTGTGTGATTCCGGCTTAGAATAGGATCACCCTGGTACTGATGGTGTCGTAAGAGGCGACTAAAGTGCGTGTGGTAGAGTCACACATTGATAGAATTGCCAGTAATGGCAACGTGACTCATGGGCAGACTCGACCGGATTATTACCACCCCCGGCATTTAAGACCGGCGTTAAGTAGTGGCTTTGGCCACTGCGTTTCGCATTAGGTAATGCCGGGCACCGGTGCCCTTCCACCTTAAGGACGGCAACGCTCCAGTAGTTCCTCTGGAGTTACTCGGGGCCGTGGGCGACGGTGATCACTTACCATCAGGTGACCCGTACGCTCGTTTGCCGTCTTTTCCATAAAAAAAAAAAACTTTGAGGCCCGTTGGCATTGACTGTAAACGTGATAGATTGTGGGTGCGATCCCCACTTGAAGAAATTAAATATTTAATGTTTCCCTTTCTTCACTCTGGTAACATGGATGAATTCCGCTACTCAATATACAGTCAGGTTCGGAACGGAATGTTATAATATTAGATCCCCAAGCTTCTTCTTTCTTCTTCTTTAAAGAAAATTTCGAGGCAAAAAAATTAAACAAAAAAGGTAGGCAGGCACCTCGGCTTGTAAAGCTGAAATTTTCTTTTAACTTACGTATTGAAAGCTAAAATCATCCAAAATGAAACATTTTAGCACGAAAATTAAATATAACTACTACCTTATATTCATTATTTCAGATGCAAAATCACAATTAGAACCAAACTGCCCACCGGATTGCGAGTGCAGGAAGCTGTGTCCTCCCGATTGTTCATGCAAGAAACCAAGTAAAACCAACGTAGGGAAACTCATAGTAACTGCTCTTGGCATAATGATTGCTATCTTTGCTACTTATATGATAGCAATTACTGATTCTAAATTATATTTAGTATTTTGGATTTGTTATTCCGTTTTGAGGAGACTGATGGTCAGATCTAAAGCTAAAGTAAAGACTGGTTAGAAAACACTGAAACGTCTATTTAATGGGCAAAAGTAATTATATTTGGAAAGACAGTGCAAATAAAAATAGGATAGATGTGCTTCTTTAAAAATGGTAACGGGTTCCTTTAAGGATAATTTTAATGATAGGTCTAATAACTTATTTAGTAAAATTATAAAATTTTGTGTGTATAGTATGTCGCATTTGCTTTGTATGTTGCACTGAAAGAAAAAAAGACTTGAATATATTTAAAAGATTTTTTGTTTGTATGAACTTGTATTAAAAATAAATGTTATATATTATGATTGATTCATTTAAAGATATTTTAACAACTAAGGTACACTGACTAGGTATTTTATTATTTTATTGTATGATTTTAAGTGTTTTGATGCCATTAATTATAATATATACAAAGTGTTGTGTTTTAATTGTTTTATCAATCAGATAAAACTCTCTCTAAAAGCTCAGCTTCACACTGTATCCCGCATATGCCAGGGTAGGCAGAGGGAACTTGGGAAGCTAGTGTTAAAACACTCCGTTCTGATCTTCACTTTTCGCCGAATTTGAGGCATTGCGTGTTGGGTAGCGGAACTCAACGCCGCGATTAGAAGTGTACCAGAGCGAAGAAATGAAAATATAAAATATATAAATAGAAAATATTAAATATTTCATTTCCTCGACTGGGGAAATCAGATATAAAAGTGTTTATGTTTACGGAACAAAAAATACTTCAAGCAGTTTTTCAGATCTTGATAACAGTATTTATTATATTGGCACTACTTTAGTATTTTCCAATATAAGTATTTCTTTAGAAAATAATGAAGTCAATCTTAAATAACAGTATTTATCAATTTTGTACGTAGTTTCCGTAGTGTAGCGGTTATCACGTGTGCTTCACACGCACAAGGTCCCCGGTTCGATCCCGGGCGGAAACAGTAACATTGTATTTTTGCACTCTAATTTTTATCATTTTTTTATGTTTTTGTTCACTGTGTTTTTTTGATACGACAAAATTATATGTACAACATATTTTTGTCGTAAAAGCTTAGTAGTGTAATAAATATTATAATTACCGAAGTTAAGCCCAGAATAACTTCTCCATTTGTACGTTATGTTTTGAAAATTCTCTAGTGACGCGATGTTCTTCCATCCTGCCCGTGAGCAGGAGATCGGACTCGGGGCTTATGGGCCCTCTTCCGATGTTTCTTCTAACTCCCCTCATTGATATGAGTGCGTCCTTGGGGTGGGCAATACCCGGGGGGATACGGACCCCTGCGTTTAAAGTCGCTGGTGTAGGGGAGAGAGATTCATAAGGGAGGAATGACGTATATGCCATCTGGGCGGTCAGCCCAGCCGGGTGAGACCCCCGGTTGCCCGGGGGAGGCCCAGCTAAGACGACCAGCGACCGTGGTGGCAGTCTCTAACGACAATAGAATTTAATCAATATAAATAACTGTCGTGGCGCAGTAGCATGCGTGTCACTGTAAATGCTACAGGTTGTGGGTTCGATCGCCACTCGAGGAAATGGAATATTTAATATTTTCAATTAATTAACTAATGTTTCATTTCTTTGCTCTGGCAACAAGGCTTATCGCGGCGTTGAACTCCGCCACTCAACACGCAATGTCTCATATTCGGCGGAAAGTAGACAAGGGAACGGAGTGCCTTGTGTGATTATCAGCTTATGAATGTAGTATGTTTATTCCTATGTGACGTTTTTACAGGCAAAAATTTTTGAACACTTGTTTTTCAATTGATTAAAACTTCCCAACGTGCCATTTAAAATTTGAATTAGCATCGCTGATGATTTGTTGATTGGCTTAAAATATTTAATGTTTCTTTTCCTCGCTCTGATAACTAGGCCAAGCACGGCGTTGAACACCGCAACTCAACACGCAATGCCTTAAGTTCAGCGGAAAGTCGGAAACGAAACGGAGTGTCTTGACACTAGGTGCCCAAATTTCTTCTGCTTGCCTTGCCTTATGTTGGTTAAAAATACATATAATAACAATACCTAAGCTTAAACGAACGAAACCACGCTGGGTTGCTTGTATAACCTTCAAAATAAATCTATTATCTATTATTTTCCTTTGTTTAACCATTCTAACTGTTTCGTCAAAATACAATAACATTCAAAATCTGATTTCAAACTTCGTGCCCCCAGTCACGCTCTGTAAGCCGCAAACAAAATAAATCAAGAACACCATATAAAACTATCTAGTACTTGTAATTGAGACCAAGTCGATGACATTACCAGATAATTACAGCGCTGATGCATTCTTTTTTTTTTGGAAAAGATGTTTTAGGATTATTTTGGTTTCTGGTTGACTTTTAGTTTTGTTGTCTTGAGGTTGTTCATATTGAAACATTTTTATTGCTGGTACAAATGTTTTTCTTTAAACGCCTGATACTGAAGTCTTAGTCAGAAACTAAGGTTGTTTTTAATATTTAAACAGTGTGAGATTATAAGCAAAAATATTTAAGTTCAACTAATAAAGTATTATGATGTACATAACAACATTGAGGCTTTTCAAGTCACAAGTGCACAAGCGTGAGCGCAACAAGCTGTGGGTTCGTTTCCCACTTAAGGAAATGAAGTATTTAATTTTTCCATTTCTTTATCTGGTAACAAGGCGAAGCGCGGCGTTGAGTTCCGTTACTCAACACGTTATCTGAATTATCTGAAACTAGAGAACAGAAGTCTTACGGGGAACGGACACTAGTTATGTATACTAAGATGTAACTCAATACAGAAACTTAGAAAGTCTCCGGTCTGTATAATACATGTATTGCGGATAAATGAAACGTAAGATCATTAATCCACTCCATGTTGAATGGAATATAGTGACTCATTGCAGCAATATTTATTATATTTCATTAGGTCTCAGGTTCTTCATACAAAATTAATATTTAGCATGTGTACTTTTGTACGGTCAGGTAAATGGTAAATGTTGGTATTTCAGGAATCACTTGTTGAATTTTTACTCTGCACTGCACGAAAATTATAATATGATTATTACTTTATGTATGTATGTCTATTCCTATGTGACGTTTCAATGTTCAATCAATAAAAACTTCCCAAGGAGCCATTTTAAATTTGTATTTAATAATAAATAAAAACTTCTATATTTCTGGTGCATTCAGAATTAATATTATTTTTATATAACTTGTAATATTTAACAACGAAAATAATACTTACCTGTTCACGCAAAGTACCTACCTTAGTTTATTTTATAAATATATTAAATAAGCAAAATATACCTATTTCATATAAGACAATTTAAATGTTATATTAATTTAATATTATAAGAAAATAATTAAATATTTCCTTAGATTTAGTTATAATTTTTTATATCTTTCATTGAAGTAAATGTAATGTAATTCACACCGGTTCCGAGAAATGTTATTACAATCTAAAAAGTTAGGAAATACGCGATCGTTCAACTCTCGCATGGCGGCTCTAATTGTTGCAAAAAGCCATGATTATATATCAAGATGTATAAAAAGCGTTTGATACTATGGACATCTAAAATATTTTTTTAATAAATATATGTGCGATTTCTATTTAAAATTAAATTATTTGGAAGGATTGGAAGAAAGGAAATAATTAATCGGTCAACGAAATCTCACTGTATTAATATATTTAACAAGTAAAAAAAAAATAATTACAAAATTCTGTGTGACCCAGAAGCTAAGCTAAGCTTTATACTTCTTTTATAAAGTCGAAAAGTTTGAACCGAGCTTAACTGAGTATTGACCTTGGAAAAAATATTTATTTAAGTATTTATTTATTTATTTTATTTAATCAAAACTTAAAACTATCATTACAGGTGAAATATATTTATTTTAAATAATTATTTACAAATAAAAGCCGTAGTAAGGTTATATGTAGTCGCGTCATTCGTTTTGATGTACCTCAGAGGCACTCCGGGTATTTTGAATGTCTTGTACGCCTTTTAGTTGCCCATGAAGATGACGCCGTACATTTTAGGTAGGTAATCGACAGTTAAATATCATACCTATAATATTTAATATAATTTTATTTATTAACTATCTTAAATGCACATGTAGCCTCTGCCCGGTTTTTTCTACGATAAGAGTAGTTATATCTATACATTTAATAAAATTATAACCACCTCATGTCAGTACATTATAGATATTAAAATAAAAACTAAGATGGAGGATCTTCATACAACCAATAGAAGCTAAAAATATGATTAACAAAATTTTTGTCTGTCTGTCTGCTTGTTGTCCACTTTTCACACAAAAACTACTGGACGGATTTTGTTATATAGCTATTAGTCCTCGCTAACATATAGGCTATCTTTTTTTTGGAAATTCGCTCTTTAATGGGGTAAAAGGGGTGGGGGTAAGTTTGTTTGAAACTCAGTCAGTTTTGAAGCTAATTCGGTTAAAATTCATATTTGGCTATTTGGTTAGAAATTAAGAATGACGCAATAAGGATTTTTGGAAATTCTGCCTTGACGTTTATGGTATGGTAGAAGTTAAAAGTGTCCTGATCAACATCTATGAGAAGTGATTATTTTAAAGCTCTGGAGTCCATCTGCCTACCTAACTGGCATGCAACACCAAGAGCACGGCTTCACTTTAAAAACATACGGAAATGACTCTATTATAATAGTTTTTTATCTTCTGTTAGCGCATACGCATCCCTTAGCGAGACAAAGTTTGGGGGCACCAGCTAGTTATGTAATAAAGTAAAAGGAAATAACTAAAAAATGAAATTGAGGCCAGTCGTGGCGCCATGGCACTACAGGCCTCATGAGACTGAAATATTAAATACATTTATTCAAATTATATATTGTTTTCATTTCTTCGCTGTAGTAACAAGGCAAAACGCGGCGTTAAGTTCTGTCACTCTACACGCTATAACGGGTCAAATTCGGCGGAAAGTGGGGAACAGAAGTGGAACGGAGTGTCTTAATACTAGGTTTCTAAGTTCACTCTACCCTGCCTTGTAGGGGATACAGCGTGACGCTGAAAATTTAATAGAATAAATAATAAAAATTACTTCTGGCTCCTCGCTTTTCTAACAAGCTTAAATGCGCCGTAGTTTCGCGATTCAAAATGCAATATCTAAAAAATGTGACTGTGTATGAGGACCAAGGTTAGGTTATGCATACAACTGGATATTTCTTATACAACCAATAGATTTTGTAGTTATTGATGTACTTTATAACAAAATCTATGGACCATAAGTTTGTAGTGAAAGAAATAATAAATATAACTTACCTTAGCTTCATGCTATATCCCTAGCGGGGTAGGCAGAGAGAACAGAGCACCAAACGCTACGGTCTCGGCATAACTCTTTCGCCTCGTCCACTGTCATCAATCTCTTCATACATGCCCTCTGGAGGGTCTTCATGCTTTTTACGTGACCTTCCTCCAGTATCGTCGATACTGTGTTTTCGAAGGTCAACCGAGGTGTCCCCTTCCCTCTCTTACCACTCACTTTTCCTTCATAAATCTTTTTTACCATTCTTTCTTCACTGATTCGCTCGACGTGCCCAAACCATCTGAGCACGTTCTTATTCATTCTCACTGTGACATCCACGCTAGTACCTGCCATTCTGTGTATTTCTTCATTGGATATGCGATCAGATATCCGGCGAAGATATCGCATTTCTACAGTAAACATCTTTCTTACATTCTTCTTCTATAATACCCACGTCTCGCTGCCGTATAACAGTGTCGATACCAACACTGCATTGTGTACGGCCAAACGCGCAGCTATGCTGACGTTTCGCCGTCTCAACAATGCAGCTAAGGCACCGTTAACTCTGTTACCGGCTGCAATATGCCTTTCCACATCCATTTCGTATCTTCCGTCTCCGCTAAACATACTTCCCAGATATACTACGTCTTTCACTTGTTCTAATATCTTATCATTTACACTGATCTTGCAAACTGTTCTTTCTTCATTTCTTTCAAATACCAGAACCTTCGTCTTATTCGCATTCAGGCTTAGATCATTATTCGCGCATCCTTCTTTCAGAGTGGTAACCAATGCCTCCAACTCGCTTTCTGATGATGCAATAAGCACTGCATCATCTGCGTACAGCAGGCAATTTATATTCGAGGTACCTACTTTCATTCCCATGTCATTTTGTCTCACTAAATGAAGACTGAATAATTAAGAATAAATATAAAATACTAGGTTTTCTCTGCGTATCATGATTTATGCAAGTTACAGCATAAAGCATGATATATCCTAATATTACACTAATTATAAAGTGACCTTCAGAAAGAGAAATTGTACTAAATTATATATATATGTAGAAATTATTGCAAAGCAACCAATTTGCCAAAAGAACTTTATTGAGAAGCTAAACTCTAAACAAGATTTTTTTTTAACTTCAATTAAACAGAAAAATATTAAAAAAACAATAGATGGTTATATGAATATGAATATATTATAATAAATTACCATTAGAACGAATTTTATTACCTTTTCATACAATTAAAGAACCTGAGAGAGAAGTAATATAATTAACTTCTAATTAGTCATAAATTAAAGATTATAATCTTCGTAGATATTATGTATAGTTAGTAGTATGGATTCGTTGGTTCTGGCGCAAGCGCCAGAACCAACGAAGAAGAATACGTTCCTTTGGAAGTGTGTTGATGCGTCGGAACTAAAAAAAAAAAAAAAAAAGGTTTAGCCCCCCATTTGAATCGATTGCGCTGGGTCTCAGAGCTGTATTTCTAACCGTTCCAAATATAGCTTTTCGATTAATTAAATCCTACTAGTCGATTCGCTCATTAGTCACCCTCATTAAGCTCTCGCACGGCCTAATCGCTCACTTCTCCGAATTGCTAACGACGAACCTACGTCACAGTGCAATGCTGCTGTCTCTTTCTTGCATTACTCATCACCTAACGACGTCACAGTGCCTGTCTCTTTGTCGCTATGTTAAATAATAAATACTTAATGCAATTTCTCTGATTTTAATGTAATACAATATTTTGTTTATTAAAACTTCCCATTTCATATATATATTTTCATGAAATCTACACAGTTCTATTGTATTTTTTATCATACAATGTTTGAAATAATGACGCGCCGGTGAAACAATATTTTGTTTTATTAAATAGTTCTCGATTTTAATATATTTTTTTATTTCTTTTTTAGTTGCTATTGTGAAATTTTAAATCTGTTGTTTGAACAGAGTTCTAATGGATTTTGTCATTATTACTAATGGCGTTAGTTTAAATATTACCGTTATCATTTGCGATAGTCTAATCTGTTTGTTCATTTACATTGTCTTAGTTAGTATAAAACGAATGTGTTTTTTTTTTTAATTCATCACTAAGTTGTTCAGTGTCTTCTTGTTAAGAATTGCTGTGCGAGTGTTGTCTAGCAAGTGCTAACCACATGGATACCATTATGGATGTGAGTATTACTTTTTATTCATGTTATTCTGTATTTTACTGTGATTTTTTACAACGTGTGTTTTTTACCACTCTCTAACGTTTTTTAGATAGCGTAGAAATTAATTTTATTTTTATACTCATTTTCCTTTGTATTTATTGTTGTAGCTTACGCGCTGCGTGGGTGAGAATAATGCAGAATACGAAGAAAACACGTATAAACAGTATTAATTCTCAACATCTGACGATGAACGTATCTCGCCATACCCTATCAAGAAACGGGAGAGATCAAAAAGCAGTGACTCTCTAAACGAGTTCTTTCAAGAACCTCCGAAGATAAAAAAGACAAAACTACATTCTTCATCGGTGGGGCGAGCGACGAACGATGGTACCTCATATATTACTACCAACGAAGATGATAGATCCAATGCAACACATCTCATAAAAATTGAGATATTTGAACTGAAAAAACTGGTTGATATACCACCGGAGGAGCACTGGAAACATGCAGATGTCAGGGTCAAATATTATAACAAGAAAAATAACAAAAATAGCCACCATCAAATTACGCGAAAGTTAGTACATAGTATTACCAAAGAAATTTCTAGTGCACCAAACCTAAAAAAATATCACTTTAAGCAAAAAGACTAAATAAATTATTTTACTAAAATTTTACTTTGTTTTATTTTTATTTGAAAGGCATTTTTAATAAAACCAAATAATATTTTTTTACATTAACATTTATTACATAATAAATAATGTTTCATACATATTTTTTTACATAATGCTATCCTTATTTAAAATATTATAAAAGATTTAAACATATTGTTTAACAGAAGATCATTATTATTATTTGTATCTTGATTAAACATTTCAACAAAGTTAGTGAGAGACATACCTCTACGCTTAAGATATATATATACAAGACAGTATTCACCACAAAAAGAAGAAAAAACATTTTGAATTATCTTATTGCTATATATCCATCTACTTGTATTTCGCTTTAAAAATGATAAAGGATAACTATTTGCTTTTCGACCAAAAGTATCAAAATATTCTCCAATTCCATTTGTACCTATGTAAATTGCTATCCAATGTGAGCCTGGTTTTGTATCAGGATCTAAATTACTGATCAAATAAACAGGAGTTGACATATGAACCGGCAATCGATTAGCAGCAAAAACATTTGACGTTAAGGTAGGATGTATTGTTTTTAAACATTTACTTATCTCTAAAGTATTCATGATATTTACGTCTACAACACACAAAAGTTATCAAATATATATAACATATGAAATGGAGAATGTTATTTTATTTCTTTCAAGAACCTCCGAAGATAAAAAAGACAAAACTACATTCTTCATCGGTGGGGCGAGCGACGAACGATGGTACCTCATATATTACTACCAACGAAGATGATAGATCCAATGCAACACATCTCATAAAAATTGAGATATTTTACTACCAACGTTCAAAGACATGATGAGTACAGCTTTGGTTATTATGTCAAATGTTCATATGATAATAAGCTTTCTAAATATGTTACTTATACCGGCGAAGATTGTGCTAACGTATTTTTGACAAGTTTACATAAAGATATAGAAACTATTTGTAGAGCTAATTCGTTTCAAAAATGTCCTCTTCCTCTATT
This sequence comes from Eueides isabella, assembly GCA_019049475.1. Classification (NCBI taxonomy): domain Eukaryota; kingdom Metazoa; phylum Arthropoda; class Insecta; order Lepidoptera; family Nymphalidae; genus Eueides; species Eueides isabella. The sequence goes on along the minus strand of CM032408.1, from coordinate 3,799,103 downwards.
AGAAATAGATAACAAAACAATACAAAAAGCTTCTATATGTTACATATGTGAGAGTGAATTAAAGGATGAACGATATATCGATCACGACTGGCATTTAGGTACTTTTATAGGTGTATGTCATGAGAATTGTAGCAAAAAAAAATCATAACACCTCATTTATTCCTATAATATTACATAATCTGAGCAATTACGATGCTCATTTTATTGTACATGCATTAAATTTTGTCGAAGGTGAGGTACAAATCATTCCACAAAATAAAGAAAAGTATATTTCTTTCTCAAAAATTCTGAGTGTAAATGGTAAAAAGGTTAGTTTGAGGTTTATTGACTCTTTTAAATTTTTATCGAGTAGTTTAGATTCACTAGCTAAGAATCTTAATGACGATGAGTTCCGAGAAACGAAAATACAATATCCCTCCGATAAAGACTTTCAGTTGTTAAAGCGGAAAGCTGTGTATCCATATGAACATATGACTTCGTTCAAATCATTAGAATTATCATCTTTGCCATCAATTGAGTGTTTCGCTAGTACATTGACTGGTGAAAGCATTTCACTTGATGATTATAATCATGCTCAAAAAGTATGGTCTCATTTCCATTGTCAAAATATGGCTGACTATTCTAATCTTTATTTAAAAACTGATGTAATACTTTTATGTGATATTTTCGAAAATTTTAGAAATGTTTGTATGAAGACTTACGATTTAGATCCTGCTCATTACTATACCGCTCCAGGGTTAAGTTGGGATGCTATGTTAAAATATAACAAAGTTGAGCTAGAATTATTAACAGATTTTGACAAAATTGCTTTCGTCAAATCCAGTATTAGAGGAGGCATATCGCAATGCAGTAATCGCTATGCAAAAGCTAATAATCCACACATGAAAACTTTTGATAGTAATGATCTTATTTCATATTTAATTTATCTTGATGCAAACAATTTATATGGGTGGGCTATGTCTCAATACTTGCCATTGTCTAATTTTGAATGGGAAGATCCTTATGTAAATTATAATGTACCAATCACCTCTGATATTGGATATATTTTAGAAGTAGATCTAGAATACCCCGATAGCTTACATGATGCTCATTCCGACTTTCCATTGTGTCCAGAAAATATTTGTGTAGGTAATTCAAAAGAATCTAAATTAGTTACTAATCTATATAACAAAAAAAAATATGTTATACATTATAGAAATCTTTTGCAATGTGAGAAATATGGTTTGCGAGTACAAAAAGTTCATAGAGTATTAAAATTCAAGCAAAAACCTTGGTTAAAAAAATATATTGAATTAAACACCCAATTACGAACTTTAGCAACATCCGACTTTGAAAAAGATTTTTATAAGCTGATGAATAATTCTGTATTTGGAAAGACAATGGAAAATATCGAAAAAAGGGTAAACGTAAAGTTATTAACACATTGGAAAAATCATGGAAAAATCAAAGGTGTTTAGAGTCTCATTGCTCGCCCCGAATTCCACAGTCTTTCCATTTTTTCTAAAAAATTTGGTCGCAGTCCAACTTCGCAAAACTAAATTGTTTTATAATAAGCCCATATATTTAGGTTTTAGCATATTAGAGATATCAAAGATTTTAATGTATGACTTTCACTATCAATACATGAAAAATAAATTTACTAACATAAAATTGTTATATACTGATACTGATAGTTGTTATCTTGAGCTACACGTTTCAAGCCTCTGCCAACTTGTAAGCTGGTTAACAAAGAAAAAAAATAAGTTTTAAATTCAATATCTCACAAATTTAAACAGGAAAAAAAGAAATAAATAAAAAAACATTAATAATCATTATTATTTACTGCTTTTCCACACTTTCACTTATGTTGAACAAAGCTTTATCAAATTGTGAATCAAACTTTGACTCAATACTTGTGAATTTATCGTTGAAAACTTCCACAGCACATTCAGCAATCTCACAAATTTCATCCAATTCCTTGTCAGTCCAGCAATTACTTTCAATCTCCTGTTCTTTAGTAAAAAACACACTAGTAACATGATCACAGTTCGACATTTTTAACTACTATTTAACTCAACACGAATTAATGTAACGCAAGACGGTTTAAATGTGAGTATGTTACAAACGTTTTTGGTTTTTATAGATTCTTTATAAATAAACAAACCAATGCCATTAGTAATAATGACAAAATCCATTAGAACTCTGTTCAAACAACAGATTTAAAATTTCACAATAGATTCTTTATAAATAAACAAACCAATTAGACTATCGCAAATGATAACGGTAATATTTAAACTAATATTTAAACTAATGCCATTAGTAATAATGACAAAATCCATTAGAACTCTGTTCAAACAACAGATTTAAAATTTCACAATAGCAACTAAAAAAGAAATAAAAAAAAAATATTAAAATCGAGAACTATTTAATAAAACAAAATATTGTTTCACCGGTGCGTCATTATTTCAAACATTGTATGATAAAAAATACAATAGAACTGTGTAGATTTCATGAAAATATATATATGAAATGGGAAGTTTTAATAAACAAAATATTGTATTACATTAAAATCAGAGAAATTGCATTAAGTATTTATTATTTAACATAGCGACAAAGAGACAGGCACTGTGACGTCGTTAGGTGATGAGTAATGCAAGAAAGAGACAGCAGCATTGCACTGTGACGTAGGTTCGTCGTTAGCAATTCGGAGAAGTGAGCGATTAGGCCGTGCGAGAGCTTAATGAGGGTGACTAATGAGCGAATCGACTAGTAGGATTTAATTAATCGAAAAGCTATCTTTGGAACGGTTAGAAATACAGCTCTGAGACCCAGCGCAATCGATTCAAATGGGGGGCTAAAACTTTTTTTTTTTTTTAGTTCCGACGCATCAACACACTTCCAAAGGAACGTTCCAAAGTAACGCCAGAACCAACGAATCCATACTACTATAGTTTTCGTATATTATTTATCACTTTTGATATTTTGTGGAGTAAACAGAAAATATTTATAATTTTAAGTAAATTTCTCCGGAGTTAGTTTTCTATTAAATATTTTAAATAATCAATTCCATCTGTATATGGTTTTTTTTTAAAATTCGTGATTTATCTAGTTTATAACCTTTTCTGGTAAAGGCATTGAAACTCTAATGTTTAAGACACTCTATTTTCCGTTTTCAACCGAATTAGAGACATTGAGTGACAAATCTCAACGTCGTGCTCTAGATGAGAGTAGATGTCACATAAATGAAAATAATACTACAATTGCGTAAATATAAAAACATATGCCTCTGTTTCATATGTTGAGGCCTATCTTGGCGCAGCGGCCCAAGCGTGTGACTGTAACTGACAGGTTGTGGGTTCGATCCTTATTCGAGGAAATGAAATATTTAATATTTTCAATTTAAATATTTAATGTTTTCATTTCTTCGCTCTGGTACAAGGCAAAGTGCGGCGTTGAGTTCCATCACTCAACACGCCATGCCTCAAATTCGGCGGAAAGTGGGGAACAAAAGTGGAATGGAGTGTCTTAACAGTAGGTTCCCAAGTTCCCTCTGCCTACCCTGCCATGTGCGGGATACAGCATGAGTGAGAGAGTAATATATCATTAGCATTACCTGACTGCTTAAAACATTCGGCTATTAAGTTTTTGCTCAACCACATTATCATCATCTCCGGCAAAGCTGTGCAAATTATTTAAATCTAAATTGAAGTAGTTAGTGCACTGGCTAATTAGCGGCCTCATCTCAAACGACAATTGTCGACTTTCTCAAGGGAAATCTTTACTAGGGATATTCTGTAAATTGTTTATATATATATAGGAATTTTAGAAAAGAAATTAGAATCATTTAAAAAAAAAATACGTATAATTCCCGCATTCTACATTTAACAAGTCAAATAAATGTAAATATACTTTTTATATGATCCCAAAATACCAACTTATGTAATAATAAATATTATTAGTTATTAAAGTATTTATATTTTACTCGATGCAACTTTTGTAGCATTGTGTAAAACATACACGTAACGCTTACAATCTGTTTTTGCCAATGATTCCGTTTACATCATAATTTTTATCCTGTTTTCTTTTTAAGTACGTAAGTTACCATTAATTATATACACAAAATAAGAACTTTTAAATTATTATTACAACGCTAAACCTTTTAGACTAACCCCAGGTCGTTGACTGCAAACATAAGATTAATATCACTGCGGTCACAAATTGTGCTCTGCAAAAAGTGTAATAGATACATACTCGTAGATATGAACATTGGATACGTACCCATGTACGATATTACAGCACTGGTATAATATTTATAACTAATGACATACTCCTAAAGTATAGGTTAAAAATTTCGAAACTTTATAGTGGCAAACGCATTGACAAAAGGTCTTTTATAGATTTCATTAGCTCAATTCTTGCTCTCGCTGTACGATTTCAAATCATAAGTAGCAGAAGAATTTTTCCAATTTATACCGTGATTTGTATAAATTGGAATTGAATACGTTTTTATATTCAAAGAACTATTAAAAGAAGTCTAACAAATAAAAAATGTAGCTGAGTAGCGGAAACCTTCTTCACCGCCATGAGATACCTCGGAACGCCTCGTACCACCTGATGTAGGCCACCATCGGCCACATCACCTACAGGGTGCCCCGAGGTTTCTCGTAGAACATCCGCAGCCTCGATGACTTGCAGGAGGATCACCTAAAGCTTCTCGCGGTAGCTCTTCTAGGTTATGGGGGCTGGACATGTGCATTACGTGTACTCCTACACCCAGGAGTAGACGTAATGCATAGGGCGTTAACTGATTCGCAGAAGGATGCGGAAGGAGATCAATGCGGAATAGTTCATGTTACCATCCAGAATCGCCCCCACCACACTGGACACTTACAGGTACCTACTTTCTCCTAGTGTGGGGCATTTGACGAGAGTATGATTTCCGTGGAAACTAAGTGGATGTATGATGACCGTAGCCCACCACCACATCTCACGACGTGCATTCTAATGCCGATATTTATTGGCCACGGAAAAGGAGGGCCAGCGCTTTGAAGCGGTTGACGTTTAGGCGGCTTCAGAAAAGCGTGCCGCCACCTGGTAAGATGGTGTCTAGATAGTATTGAATTAAGCTGACGCCGGTGCGCACATTTCATAAAACGGGAAGATAGGTGTGGAGAAAAACTAAGATTTTAGCATGTTCATGACAGTTTCTTAGGTTATTGTGTAATTAGTAAAGTCCTGGCACAGGAGCACAAACGTGTTAATGAAAACACGAAAGAATGTAGATTCGATTCTGACTCGTGGTAATTTATTATTTCATATTTTCATTTTCTCGCTCTGATAATGAGGCAAAGTGCGGAATTCAGTTTCGCCTAAACACTCCTCCAAAATTGGGCTAGAAATTAGAAGCGTCTAAATGGGAAGTGTCTTAACATTAGGATCCCATGTTCCCTCTGCCTACCCTGCTATGTGTGTGCAGTGTTTAGCTAAAAAAAATAAAATTCTAAAGATAACATTACGCGAAGGAAGCACTATAATGACAGTATTTTTTCCTTTAACTGTAGAAAATGTACGTATTAACGGAGTTAGTGAGTTTAACACTACACCTCACATTCTAATAACGCAAGTGCTTTAAATGCAATAATGTAATACATGACTAGATAACAACTACAGATTAGTGCAATTTGCACGTGAATATTTGCATGATTGAGTAAACTACCCGTATTATGCAGCCCAATTAACATTTTTTTAACAAATTTTACATTAAAATTTGATGTCTGGAATATTTTCTAAAAATATCTTTTTTTTAGCTTTCTAAGATTTGATATTTCGTCACTGAACATAGGAAGAATAATACTCTTAATTACTCTAGCTACGATTTAATTGTATCTGGGCAAATTTATGTGTTCAAAGCGACCATTTGCGTTTACGCTAAAACCCTTCAAATGTCTTGATATCGCTTAAATAAAGTTTTATTTTTTACTTTGTTTACACTTTCAGGTAAGTCTATTGGTAAACTGTCATAACATATCATAGAGTACATATCGTATATAGAAGGCTTATATTTTCACCTAGGAAAAACTGCTATAATAAAACTACCTGAGGCCTGGAGTGGCGCAGCGGCACAAACGTGTGACTGTAAACGATAGGTTGTGGGTTCGATCCCCACTCGAGGAAATAAAATATTTAATATTTTCAATTTAAATATTCAATGTTGTCATTTCTTCGCTCTGGTACAAGGCAAAAAAACGGCGTTGAGTTGAACCGCCACTCAACACGCAATGCCTCAAATTCGGCGGAAACTGGGGAACGGAAGTGGAACGAAGTGTCTTAACACTAGGTTCTCAAGTTCCCTCTGCCTACCCTGCCGTGTGCGGGATGCACCGTGAAGCTGAGTATCACACTATGTTTTTTTAAAGTAGAGTGGAGTTGCGGAACTCAACGCCGGCTTTGCTTTCTTATTAAACTGAAAAAATAAAAATAATAGTTAATAATAGTTAAAATAATTAAACTGAAAAAATAAAATTCCCCTTAAGCATTCTAAACCACAGTGGCCTCACGATTCTCCGTAAATGTATTATTTTGAGTAAATTATGGAACTGTTAACTCGAAAATATAAACCACTTAAATTAGGTATTGAGCAAAGTTCTTGCAATTTATCGTTGTTTTCTATTTTTTAGTATAAATGTCCTACTTACTTGGACAGGATTTCTTTTTTCAATTTTCAATCATCTCTGTAAAGAATTTTATATAATATTTTTACTATTTTTAAATTTTATTCCACACTTAGGAAAGAAAAATACTATACTTCTTCTGACCAACTAAGCCAGTGAGCTTGGAAGTGTCTTAACACTAGCTTCCCGGGTTCCCTTTGTCTAACCTGCCTCGTGCGGGATACAGCGTGAAGCTAAAAAAAAATGTCATATTGGCAAATCATCCGAATACGTAAAAACATGCAAATATACGCGAATGCCAATGTCAATACTAATATTCGTTACATCACTAGTAGTAGGTTTGTCAGTAATTATGTTCACATTAACGTTACGTAAATGTGAATGTTTTCATTAAAGCTTTGCATTAACTTTTTATGTACAAATATTAAAAGGAGAAATAGAACTTTTTAAGATGAATAAGTATTCATATAGATTAATTAGTTTAAATAATATATTGTAATGAATTAAAATTTCTATATTTTATTATTTTTACATATTCTGTACAAATTATGTAAATAGATGTTAATAAATATTCATAGTATATTATTTTGTTTTCTTCATCTATTTAGCCTGTTTTTTTTTTTTTCAGTTTTACTTATTACTTCGGAGGAAAAGCTCACAGATCTAAGGTCACCCACCGTACTTCGCTGTTTACCCGAATTCGAGAGATCGCGTGTAGAGTACGGCAATTGTAAGTTGTCTTTATTAAAAATATTTATTTTCCCGAACGTCCTTTTTTGCTTTATATTTAGTTTGCGTTGAATTATATTATTGAGTTTTCATGAACTTAAAATTTTCCATATATAAATTTAAACAAAAGTTGCTTCCCTCTTTTAACCTGGGCTGTTGGCTCCTATGGCCGGGTAGATACAGCGAACCAAATGTCCAGAGCCTAGACATTCTCTTTTGCCATTTTCTGGCCATTTTTTTTAAATATTATGTATAAAGTGACGAATCAATGCTAAAATTTCTTCTGCTGTCACGATCGGGGAAGTGAAAAATTAAAATCCCCTAAATGAGATCTGAACCCACAACTGGATTGACGCTGTGCCGTAGCTACACGCCGTCCGCTTTTCCGTATTTATGTATATAATTACAAAAAGTAACAAAATTTTCATTTAACGTCAATATAAAATAAATGAATCAAATATAAAAGTATCGAAATGTTAATAACATAAACTACTGGTCTCAAAGCGAGTTATTGATAAGGTTTGTCAATCCGGCGGGGACCGGTCCGGCTTGTTTTTGTTAAGGGCTCCATCATTTTATTACACCGCGCCCGCTATAAGTTATTTACCTATCTGTTTATAGACTGAGAGGTAACAATCAAAAAGTTGAATAAATATGGTTTTTATTGTATTTTGTTTTGTATTTGCTTATATTTTTTCAGCTTCACGCTGTATCCCGCATGTTGAAGGGTAGGCTAAGGGAACTTGGGAACCCAGTGTTGAAATATTTCTTTCTGTTCTTCACTTTCGTTTTCGCTGAATTTGAGTCATTGTGTGTTGAGTGACGGAATACAACGCTTTTTTTTCTTTTTAATATAGTTTTTTTTATATACATATTTAAAATTTAGATTTTTTTTTTTTATTTTTTAAATTCGTAAATAAAGAAATCCGACGCTGTACTTTTTGTTAGTGTAGCTCGATAATATTCAAAATTATACATTTAAATATAAGTGTATATTTTCTTGTCATTACAAATTTGAACCTATTAGTATCACTATCACGTCTTGTATATGTACCTCGATGGCTTAGAGTGTAAAGAAATTTCGCATATTGAGTCTTAAAATTATGACGAAAAGATAGAAAGTAGATATTTCAAATTTTTTATCGATATTTATTTTAATTTAATTTACATCCCTAATTAATTTAATAACTTAAATTACACTCCCATTTTCCTTGAACCATAATAACTTTTTATCTCTAAATATTTAATAAGATTATTAATTATACAAAAAAGTATTAATGTTGTGTTACATTCACAGCTATATAGTTAAAACATTTACAGATTATCTCATTCAATTATCACGTTTCTCACCGGCTTCTATGCTACACCACAGCGATCGCGATCCCCTCTCAGTTATTGACCTGTCGTTACGTTCGGCGCGCGCAGTCTAGACCTTTCCTAGCCTAGACACGATGCCTGCACCGTGCGACGCCTGCAAAGGTAAGTAAAAAATATATTTTTAATTAGAAATCTTATATATTTTTAGGTTTAAATAATATATTTTATTACAATACACGTGTAGAATATGGATTTCACAGAAAAATCGACAAAATTATATTTTTCGTCTAATTTCGCGTGTTTTGCCTCAATATTTTCTTCGTTCGCATTTTGTTTTTGACAATATAAATGATGTGCAACAAGTGTTTTATGATTTAAAGGATTTGTGTTTAATGTTTTTTGATATTTTTATAGAAAGTTTAATTTTTATATAGAAAAGTGATAAATCGATATAACGTAGTGACGTAATCTGCGCGACTTTATTGATTTGGGTGCGTTACTTGATTAATGGATGCACAATTGCATACGAAAATTAATATGGAGCTTTAATAGACTAAATTCTTAAAAAAAGGAAATTAAACTATGCAACAATATTATAAAATTATATTAAATATTTTAAATAAAAGCAAAACATTCATTTGTAGGATATTATATCGATATTTAGATCAGGTATAAAGTAATAGAATGTATCACGTTGCTTTTTCATGCACAATAACTGTTCTTGATTGCCTCAGATTGCGTTGAACCCGGCCACTAGATACGATTCACTTCCATTATAGTCTACTCAATGCGTATCAAACGTATAGCGACCATTGCTTGCTTTGTAGTAACTGTAAATTTTATTATTTTAGTCTTTATACTTTTATGATGTTGAATTATTATTATAAGAAATAAAAACATGTTATAATTACATTAATGCATGCTGTACGTCATTAAATACTTAATGGTTATGAGCTTCAAATCCAAAGAGAATATTTAGATTCGTAGTATAGGGGTTTTCTTTGGTCTGGATAGACAATTTTATTTAAATGATTTGTCTTACCGTCAAAGGAAAATTTCAAGTAAAAGTAAAAAATATCTTCAGATAATTTAAAATAAAATGAATATGACATTTTTGGCCTAGAAAAATATTATAAGTATATAGCATACAAAATGTTTTTTTAAAGATATATTATCTTATGTACAGCCACGTGTGGCGGCGGCGCCGGCGGCGGCACGGCCGCTTGCGGCAGCGGCTGCACTTGCGGCCCGAGCTGCCCATGCGGAGATGGCAAGCCCTCTGGTAAGTTGATAGTATGAACCATAAAGGATGGAATAAAGTATCCACTTTACAGAACTGTTTTGAATTATTGAATCAACTTGAACTTTTCAGTATTGATTAGAACAAAGTGTCTAATGGATTACGATTTGTTTTTATTTATGTTCATGATAATATTAAAATTCAATATCTACCATATTAGACATTTCTTATAGCAACAAAGCCGCAACACTTTGATTATCTTGGGTGCAAACCCTATTAAAATTAAAATAAAAGTTAAAGATACTTTTAAACACTACTGAATTGCTGAGCGAGTATATTTGTTTATAATTTGCACAATAACACATATGTTTATTCTAGCCTAGCTTTTCATAAAATAAATTATTATAATTTGAAAGCTTTTAACTTAATTTAGTTACTAATGTTTAACAATATATATTTTTTTGTTTTCAGGCGGCAAGCCATGCTGCCAGGGAGGCGAATAAACTTTCCCCTTTCCCCCTAAACCCTATCACGTAGCCCAAATGGAGACCGATACAATGTAATTTTATTTAATTTAATTCAATTAACTATATATATCATGATATATATAACCAATATAATCGCATATATTACTGTAGCTAACATATAAACTGACGTGGATCGCCGTTGTTATAATTACTGTAGCTTAAGTGGGCTAATATATAAGTTAATCTAAGCATAATATAATACAACATAATATAGTTTTAAGGTTATGTTGTGTCGTCATGAAATAAATGTTATTAGAATAATTATGCTTCAATTTAAAAAAAAGTTTCTGTGTTAGTATGTAAGGCATTTAACGTTTTATTCGATTACTAATTATATTATACATTAAGGCATAGTATTATATCAATATTGCTTATCGATATGAATTACCGATTATTACGTAAATATGTGTGTAAGTTAAGGGTAGTTTTGTCACATTCAGTGTATTTAAATGTTTTTTCTCTTTAAATTATAAGATGGATCTGTAGTACTACAATACTCATTAGTTCTAAGATTGTGTAGTGCACGCACACATGCATATTAACCGTGTAGTGAGTGTAGATGTAGATCAATAAAGTAAGTAAACCAATCGTTCGTTTCATTTATGGCCTATAGTTGTAGTTGTATTAGTAAGTCTTCATCGTATAAGCCCTTTTTTTGTTTTTTTGGAAATTTTACTATGAATACTAAGTAGGTATCGCTTTGAATTTTCAGGCATTACACTTAGTTTAAAGGAACAGAATACCTAAGTATCATTATATATTTAAATATTTATGTATACTTATAGAAAATCCGTAACTGACCGCTGTCTGGTATAAATATTAAAAAAAATCTACTTTATTAATGCAATAGGGCCTAAAATAATAATAAAAAATAGGTATATCTGTGCATTTGTACGCGCTAATCGCAGAAACAATTAGCCAGATTTCAATGCAGTTTTTACTATTGTATTTTAGCAACCTTCCTCTGAGATCAAGTATCTGTTTTATTGAAATCGGTTAATTAACAAAAAAAGATATTTAAATTCATTCCGACAAAATTGGATACAAACGTTTTATTCATTAAACTGATATTATAGTTTTTATCGTATAGATATTTTTTTAAAAATGATACTTTATTAGTACAAGAAAGAAAGGCGATTAGTCGTGGCGCAGGGGTATAATCGTGCGACTGTAAAACCTACATATCGTGGGTTCGATCGCCACTCGAGGAAGTTAAATATTATTTAATATTTTTATAAGACATTTCCTTGCTCTAATACTTAAGTAGGCAAAACACGGCGTTGAGTTATGCCAACGAACACGCATTGCCTCGGAAAAAGGAAAGTGTGAAACGGAAGTTTGTCAGTTGGCGTGGAGTGTCTTAACACTGGGTTTCCAATTAACTCACCTATTCTGCCACGCGGGGGATACAGCGCTAGGCTGACAAAAGGGAATTGAAGAACAGAATTGACATTTATTTGAAAACGCATAAGATGCTATTATTATGTCAGGGATATGATAAGGAAAAATAAAACTCATAATTTCAAAAGATTTTTTTTTATTTAAAGGACAATTTGTATATATGATTACAATTAACATGGAAGCAACGTATGGGACTTTTATCTTACTTTACATATTATATAGGAATCTTAAGCCATAATCAAAAATATCGCCACATAATACGGAGATAACAAACAAAATATATATGAGAGTAAGACAAAATCTTCACAGCTTCCGTAATACACTCAATGAGTTTGTACAAAATCAGTCTAACATTAACAAATACAATCTACTTTAACTTAAAACAGATTATACATATTAATGTTGCCATTGCAAAAACAACAAATCACATACTTGCCAAATTTCAAAATTACAATAGAATTCATAATAAAAAAATCTTATATATTTCTAACAACTAGATATATGTACTTCTAAATCTACATCAATTGTATAAATAATCTTGGTGTTACACATACACGAATAAATCTAAAATTGAATACATTGTTAATAAAATAAAATTCAATTTTTATCAAAATATAACATTAATTTCAACACGGCAATCGCCTCAAATAGAATCTGCACATTGTAAACACATACATATATTCATCTCTACTGGACACAATAAATAAGCCAATTTCTTACATATTAAGTAGAATTTAACACACGTACAACAGTGAAAAATATATTGATTAACATTACGAATACCAGACTGTAACAAATGCACTTCGTTATCAATTCCATTTTTATTATTATAAAAATACTACTCAATGGTAGAAAACATTATCGATATGGCAACCCTTGAAATAATACGTAATGATTATTATATATTAAAAAAAACATTACATAATAAACAATCAAAATTTAAAGATGTAAACTAAGTATAACTCATACACTTATTATTATATAAAAATAACTTCAATGTTGTCGCTTTGCAACAAAACTACGCGTAGATATAAAATTATATTTTATCGATCACTGTGTAATCACAACTCGGTGTGGCATGCTTATAAACTTTGCAATGTTCTTTAAAAGCGTCTGTGAGCATTTAAAGATATTTTCTTGACTTATATAGATTTAATGTCAGTTGAACAAATATCTCTGAGAACCTTGAATTTATTGAACACGTTGACACTTTTCGTTACGTTCAAAAGCGTTAATAGTTAAGTGCGAGAGGGAAAAAACATAATATAGATAATATATTTTCCAACTTTGACGTATAGACGCCATGTTAAATTTGACAGTTACCAGTATGGCGGGAAAACTGACAGTTGTCTATGGCATTGGTTCCTCGTCGGTGCCCTCTTCGGAGTCGTATACGGGTGCGCCATTTTTCATTTGTATCACTGATTTCTTTCTGTGTCGTTCTTTTATATCTTTTTCAATGTTTCTGTAATAGATAAAATATGTATTGTTAAATTTAATTATTTTAAATGTTTGTTTTTAAAACAATAAATTTCTAATAATAAATTTAATTTAGGACTTCATTCCATAAAGCCAAATTCCAATATATAAAAACAGAAGAAATAAAATTCTAACGATAAAAACAACTTATACATCATTTTTTTAGCTCCACGCTACTCCCGCACGAGGCAGGGTAGGCAGAGGGAACCCGGGAACCTAGTGTTAAGACACTCTGTTCCACTTTCGTTCTCCACTTTCCGCCGAATTTGAGGCATTGCGTGTTGAATGGCGGAACTCAACGCCACGCTTTGTCTTACCAGAGCGAAGAAATGAAACATTAAATATTTAAATTGAAAATATTAAATATTTAATTTGCTCGACCGGAGAACCTGTCGGTTACAGACACACGCTTATGCCGCTGCGCCACGTCAGGCCTCATACTTACAACTTGTACAAATGTAGGTATATATATATTTTTTTTTAATATAGTAGAATTCGGCATTACACCTCATGGAAGCTGTGGACTTACTTCGATTAGAACATATAACTGAAATAATATGAGCACAGAAAGTTTCCATCTGATTATAAATCTCGAACTCTAGGATTACAAGTTCGATAATGGACCTTTCTCGAGTAACTGAGTATTTTAATTCTTCCTTACTGAAAACGTGGCGTAGATTTCCGCCAATTAAATGTTTAGAAAAAACAAAGCGAAAACATCTCTCATTTCACTTCCTTATACGCACAAAAAACGGGAAAATAAAAAAATTAAATAAAACATTATAATCACCTAGCACAAATAAGCGGTCGCATAGCACTCTTCAAACTGGAATAAATGAACGGGTACAATCTCTCTTGGCTGGTTAGCACTTCGTGTGCCGCCATTAAGGGGTCAGATACTTCAGTTTCTGTTAACGTGTCGTCTTTTGTTGAGCTGCTACACGGCGTTGATGCTGAACGATTTAGGACGGTTTTTCTGAAAACAATTTAAACAATTGTTATTGCCATATAAATGTATTTTGAGTTATTTTATGTCATCAAATAAACAACATGTACATATTATATTTATATATAAAATGAAAAATAATTTATTAAGTAAGAAATTATGTTATTTTTTGGATATGAAAATTAATAAAGACAATTGTAGATACTGTACAACGATACTAAATAAGCGAAAATTGGAAAAATAAAGCAAGTTAGTTACGCAATATAAAAGGTTATTCGGAATAAATGGACCTTTCGTGGGTAACAAGGTTTTCTAACTTTAGATTTTCTCTGTATATTCTTTCTTAAAGAAAGTTTCATAATAATCAGTCAAGTTTTGACGTGAAAGCTTAACCAGCAAACTTACATTCACATTTAAAACAATACTATAATATTTAAAATGTATAGAACGGTTACCAAGTACCCTCTGCCTACCCTGCCATGTGCGGGATACAGCGTGAAGCTGAGTGAGTAATTTTTTTTTGCTTCGCTCTGTCAACAAGCAAGGCGTTAAGTTCCGCCACTCAACGTTAAACCTAAAATAAACTGAAAATGGCAAATGGAAGCGTCAATATAAAAAACAAAGTATCTTAACAATAGGTTCCCAAGTCTGCTTAACCTGCCATGTGCGGGATACAGATACAGCGTGAAGCTGAAAAAGAAACTAATCTCTCACCCATCAGCATTGTCCTCCACAGGTGGAGTCTCGGGCGAGTCCGAGGCGCAGTGCCCGAAGTGCGGCAAGTCACGTGACCACGCGAACGCGTCCAACGAGCGCGCGCGCACGTATATGAACGGCCGTATTATACGGATGTTGTGTTCCCTGAAAGTGTTGTTGCATTTAAATTACTGTGTTTTTTTGTTTATATATATATTAGTTTTTTTTTTATATTTTACGTTCAATTTTTATCAGCATTGTTTGTTTATTACTTTTACATTATTTTTTTGTATTTTTAATTTATTATTTTATCATTTATTACTTTATAAATTCTATTGTGTGTGTGGTGGGCAATGAAAATATCAATCAAGCAATAAATCATATTAATTATCTTAAAATTATTTAAGGCTAATTAATTATTTAATGCCTGTCGTGGCGCAGCGGCACAAACTTGTGACTGGAACAGATGCGTTGTGGGTTCGATCCCCACTCCAGGAAACAAAATGTTCAATATTTTCAATTTAAATATTTAATAATTTCATTTCTATTCTCTGGGACAAGGCGTGAAAAAACGTGGCGTTGAGTTCCGCCACTTAACACGTTATGCCTCAAAATTCGGCGGAAAGTGGGCAACGGGAGTGGAACGGAGTGTCCTAACTCTAGGTTCCCAAGTTCCATCTGCTTACCCTGCCATGTGGTGTGCGGGATACAGCGTGAAGCTGAATAAAATTATTTAAAGACCACTTCACGTGTACTGTTGTTAAAAAAATTTCATTTACACAATCAATATATTAAATACTGTATTTTTAAATAAAATGATTTTAAACGGATCAATCGCGTATATTGATTTGTTAACATTTTTGAAAATCCGACGTTTCGACTATTTGATAGTAGTCCGTGATCACTCTACTCGTAAAAAAAATGTTACAAATCAATCAATTGCCAATATGAAACATATCATTACTTCATATTGATGAACAATAAATAATAAATATAAGATATAACTAAATAAAAATCAACTGACTTGACTCTATAATGCGCCTTGACGGTGCCCAGCGCGCCGGCGTAGAGCGCGGAGGCGAGGAAGGCGGCGGCGGCGTGGTCGAGGCTCTGCGCGACGGCCGCCACGCCGTAGCCGTGCGCGGCGGCCGCGCCGTACGCGCGCCGGCGCACCGAGTGCGACGACCAGCGGTGGATGGACTGCTTTGTTTCCCCTGGAGATATTGACACATTTTGTTTAAAGTTACGTAGAGGAAAATTACCTTATATAGATTCACGTTTATATATATCTCGCAATTAGTATGGTACCTACCCTGCAATGTGCAGGGTATAATCATTTATCAATTTTTCCTCAATTGCATGGAATATGTACAGTTCTGTTAGTACAAAAATATAAATAATAGAAATAAGTAAGATTATTTATGGTATACCTATAGGTATACTAAATTAAGACATCTATATGTGTATGTGTGCTGTCGTGTCGTTGCACAAACGTGAGACTGTAAACGTGACAGGTTATGGGTTCAATTCCCACTCGCTGAATATAAAAATAGTATTTAATAGCGGGGGAGCAGCTGGAGACACTAGGCGCTATCACTAAGTTCCCAAGTTCCTACTCTGCCATATTCTGGAGGATACTGCTTAAAGTTTAGCTAAAGCTGTAAATATTTCAAACTTTTAATATTTATCATAAAAACACTCACGTTGCATTTCGTCATGGTCTAACTTATCATGATATATGAACTTCACTCCTAAAGTCCTACAGTACGCCATCACGTGGAGAGGATCGACGTCTGACTGCGGCTCCTGGACGAACAGAGCTCCTGAAATTAATAATTATTTTTATAAATGTTCCAATGTCTATATCTACAAACTTAGTATGTAAATGAGTAACAATAAAAATATTTACAAGTTTTTATATTTATTTTAAAAAACATTCTATTATTGGAAAACTGTACAATAGCTCTGACATACAAATTCTGTGATTTGGTAAATCAAACGGATAAGTTTAATTGTGCCGTATGTAATTTAATATATTTAGTGAGTATTTCCTATGGTCTAAGCCTAATTTTTTAATTAACAAATTATACTAATTTTAATTATTAAAAACACGACAATAAATCAACAATGTTTTTAATTTAATTTATATTGTTAAATGTGTATTTGCTATTTACATTTTAGGGATGTACACTATCATTTTATATTACATTTATTTGCATTTTTAGGGTAAAAAAATAGTGTGGTAACTTCCATGATATAATCGTACACTTTGACACCTTTTATAAAAAAAAAATTAATCGACAATAAATGAGAATATTTTAAAAATCAAACATATGTATATATTAACATAATAAGTATTTTTAAATTGTCTACGTTTATTTGTATCAACTCACCAATACTAAAATGTATGCCTTTAGACCGAGCATAGAACTGATATTGGTGCATGGTGTGTAACAGCGCGATGGAGTCGCGACTGCCGGACAGACATACTAGCACTTTGTCTCCCGGTCGCACCATGTCGTATTCGTGTATAGCCTGAAAATTAAGTACATCATTTATTTTAGCTTCTTACGTATATACCGCACTTGGCAGGGTGGGCAGAGGGAACTTTGGGACAAGAATTTTGTTAAAACATTCCACTCCGTTCTTCTTTCTGCTAAATTTGAGGCGAAAATGACCGCCGCCTTTGCCTTGTTACTAAAGCGAAGAAATGAATTAAATATGTCATTTCCTCGAGCGGGGATCGAACTCACAACGTGTGCCTTGAAGTATGTCATCTTTACGATATTTATTTTTAGTTTCACACAGTATCCTGCTTATAACAGGATAACCAGAAAAAACTTAATGTCACTCCATTTCTTTTGTTCCTGAATTGGAAGATACTGCACTTTGTGTTGCTAGAGTAGAATGAAAACTTATATCCCCAAATAGAAATCGAACTCATAATCAATATATTTATATTTAGACGCTGCCTAGAAAATAATAATTAAGGCCTGAGAATATTTACAGTAATTTTGTTTTGTATTATAATACAAAACAAAATTACTGTAAAGTTTAATAATAATACAAAATTTATAGAAATCTGATTAAATAGACGAATTGAATGGTACTAAATATACGTTAATATATTTAATTCATAGAACTTGAGAAACTAGCAAGTGTGGAAATCATACTAGTTATTTTTTATTAATATAATAAAAAAATATTTTCAATAATAATTATCTATCAATAATAAATATAAAGAAATATAGCTAATAATTACGAAAAAGTAAGATATGCTTTATAAATTATTACCTCAACAGTAGCTTTCCAAACAGCTTTGGGAGGGCAGTGCCACTTGCCCTCGTCGTCCACAGTGAAGTCTGTGAGTGACGCGTCACTACACGCGCTGCTGTCGTCCCTCTCAGTTTCCTCCCAGCAGCAGTCCGATTTGAAACGATATTCTGATTCACTGAAAACATAGATTTTATTTAAATTTTCCTCTAATTAATATGTTAACAAGTTATTATCTTATTATATATATTTTTTTTAGTTTTTGAATAGAAACGCTATTAAATTTAATAAAGAACTGATTGTTTACAAAACTGATTATGTCTCTGTAGCGAGTATATGAGAAAAAAACATGTGACCTTAACGACTACTTGCGCTGCTGCTATTAGTAAAGTATAACAGAGCCCAGTGTTAGGACAATACTCTATTTTGAAATATAGCAAACTAAATGTCCTCCTTTATTATACGTAAAGTATGACGTTTTACGTTACATAGGCGTAGGCATAGGCACGCTCTAAACAATTTACACAGTTATATGGCCAAAGGCGGCGTTGAGTTCCGCCAGTCAACAAGCTATTTGAGGCATTACGTGATGAGAGGCGGAATTGGCGGAAAATGGGGAACAGAAAGGAATGTCTTAGCGCTAGGTTCCCAAGTTTCCTCTGTCTATCCTGCCAAGTGCAGGATACAGCGTTAAACTGAGTGAAAGAACTTAATTAAAATAATTTCGTCAATTTTGAGTAAACCTACAACCACCGTTTTACACTTAGGCACGTCCCAACAGCACCATCATAACCAAGTGATATTTTAAATAGAATAATATTAGAAAACTACATTGTATGATTAATAAGTCAAGTAAACATATTTTTGGAGACTTGGCACTATTAGCACTATTTTTTTGCCATTTATTTGTCTGTTACTTAGATAAGTAAGCATAGACACACTTGTTGTCATACGGTTTTTATTAAAAGAACTCAATATTGCTTTTAGCAAATGTTGAATTTAAGTATAGCATGGTGCATATTAAAAACATTATAATTTTTAAATACATCATTATAATATTTTCATAATTATAAAAAGTTTAGTTTAACTTCGTTGATATTAAGCCACTTTTGTTCTCTACGTTTCGACAATTTGTGAAAGTATTGTATGTTTAATGGCGGATATCAACGCTGAGCTTTGCCTCTTTAACGAAGAAATGAAGATGTTAAATATCTCTTTTCCCTATGTAGGATCTATAATGCATGCTAGCGCCACGAAGGCCTCAGAAACAAAATTTGTCCCGCTTAAAGCATTTATATTTAGTATCCGATTTTTCAATTCACAATAAAATCAAAACAATTCAACTGTACTAATATTGTATGTAGATTAAAAGCTATAAAAATATTAACCTCCGATCAAAGAAAGGTTCATCTTGAGATGTCCTATGTCCATCTGTTCCGTAGCCACTGGAGCGGGAACTACGGTCGGAGCAGCTCGACGATGCGTTTGACGATCTGCTTGATCTCTTAGAATCTGGTGCTGACGATGTGGTTCTGGAGTCGAAAGATAAAAAAGATTAAGAAAATTAAACACTGATATTATAATTATATAATTTATCATTGTATTTAAGGTTTGTTTATTTCTCTTTATAAAAGCGGCTTCTCAACACGCAATGCCTCAATTTCGGCGGAATGCGGAAAATGTGGATACTCAGCCATGTGTGGGATGCAGCGTGAAATAAAACCGGTCAATTTACGGTATTCTAATTCATTATAGGCGAAGATAACATTTTAATTTCTTTAATCTAGGTTAATATTGTGAAGTAATTCAAAAGAGTGTAATTTATGGGCATATAGTTCAGATACTTCCTATAATAATTCAATGATATTTCTCCGGCCTCATTAGATAAAATAATTTGGTGGTGATGCCTTATTACATAGACACCACTTGACGGATGATGAAGAACTCTGCGCCATTTCTAATCGAACCAGAGTAATGACAATTTAAATTTACAAAATCCGAAGGTAAATTCTTCAAACGAGAATTGAACCAGCAACTTTCACGTCACATAAAATATGTCACTTCTCAAATGCACTAAGATGGCCTGATATAGTAAAATGAAACTCATAAATAATATAAGTACATTTCAACAAGATTCATCGTCTGAACAACTATGTTATATCCTTATTATGAATACGACAACAGTGCCAGATTTTTTTGTTCTAATGTCACATTTTTATTGCCTTGTCACGAAAAATTACGTAAAACGAAACTTGTTACAAAATTTACTCGCAATAAAGCCATGAAAGGGCGAAGAATATTTTTAAAACTTGGAATTTGCTTTCAAAGTAGTATAATTTATTTTCAATAAAAAAAATTATAAAAATATTTTATATCTTGTTTTAAAAGTTTTTATCACATTTCTAATATACTGTTCTAATAGGTTGGCTTGATTTTTATAGACTGAAAAGTTGACACCAACCTCTGTCTTTCAGCGTCGTCCGGTATATGAAAAACGACTCTTCCTGGGTCGGACTCAGTGAAGGTCTTTTCTTGTTTGATATCGCTTGAACAAACTGGCACACCCTCTATGATATCTGGCACTTCGGTTTTGTCGTATTTTTGACACATTCGCAACCGTCCTTGCAACTTGCGCAATTTAGTATTTGTAGGATCTGAAGAAGTTCGCCATTTCACTGTAATTGTCAAAATTTTTTATTTTATTACATTTTTAGTTAAAATAAATTACTTTTTTATGTATTCTATCTTGTTTTGGTCGATCAAAGCGCAACATTAAGTCTCAATTCAGTGTCAAAAAAAAACTATTTTATAAGTAAATTATGGACAATATAAATCAATCACACTAATTCAAAACACACATCTTGTAAAGTGGCAATAAAAAGAAGTTGAAAAATCTAGATAAATTCAGCTGAAATCAAGATATAAATGAAGACATCTTCTATAATAAAACTTTCAATTTACTATTTCATTGTTATTACTCAACACATATAATAGTTACGTAATTTTTCTCGTACATATCATAAAACTTACCTAGATCAATTAAAGAGTCCGTTTCAGTAAAAGTCATGTTGATTCCACTATCTTGAGAACTGACTGCAGGATTTTGGCACCAAGTTTTTTTAATACAGCAGTGTCGGCATATCGCATCCGTACAGCTTACTTCATCATCAGATAGCTTATTAGAGCTAGAAGATTTAGGAAGGACCGGAGAATTTTGAGATGTTGTTACGACTTGAATTATTGTATCTGGTGTCGATGTTTCGCTTGAGTTAAAAGAGATACTATTTGGTCCAGACGCTTCGTGTGATGGGGTACATTGCGCCGATTTAGGTGATTGAGGTGATCTTTTACAAAACCTTTCTTCATCTTCCAACTGAGCTTGTGATGGAAGAACAGGGCTTGTTGGACATTTCTTTAACTGTGGAGAATTTAGCCTGTTTAAGTCCAAACCTAACTCTGGTCCAGATCCTATTCTTTTCCTACCAGTCAGAGGTGGACTTTTCCTGGGAGTCTCTGTCGGCTCTGGAGGAACCATTTCATCAACTCTGTTCACCATTTCTCTGATTTCATATTTAACTTCGGATGCCATTTCCTTCAACATTCTCATAAGATATTCAGCTACATCTATAACCGAAGAGTTCTTGTCATTTAGGCTGGAAATCGAGCTCAGACTTATATTGGATTGGTCGATTGAATCTGAATTCTCTAATATGTCATCAACTTTTGAAATCACTCCACGTATTTCAGATTTTATTTCCGTGGCGATTTCTTTGGTCATCTTCTTAACATAAGCTGGTAAATCCTCAGAAGTGTATGACGTAATTGATGTCGTAGGGGAAGTACGCCCTACTTGACTACAATCAGATATCGATGTACTACTTTGTGCGCTATACGGATATTTCTTATTCGGCGAAACGATAACATCGTCTAAAGATGGCAAATCAGTTTGACTCCCACAGTTGCAAAAACTGCTAGCTTTGGGATTATTACTTGGACTAGTTTCTTTGAGCCCAAGATTCATTCTTGTTTCGGCGCTTAAGTGTACTTGAGGGACGTCTGAACCTAACGAGTAGCATCTAGACCGCATTAGCTTTGTACTTTTAGGGACCATTCGTAATGGAGATACTGATTCTCCAACTGCAAATTGCACTGGATGAGATTTCATAACAACAGCTTCCTCTTTAGTAGTTTCTTTCAAACTAGATTCTCTAGAATAAAATTTTTGTTTTTGTTTTAATGTAAAAATATGACAGTCGTCTATCGCAGATAAACTAAAATGTCGTGGAGATGAGCCTAATATAGGAGAAGATGTATTTGAAGATCTTGACATATTCAAACTCTTCCTAGCACCAGTATATCCTATTGGGTCAAATGGTACAATATGCTTGACATTCGCAGATTTTCCTAATAATAAGTCATGAGCTTCTTTTGGCAACATAAACCATCTCAGATAGTCGATCTTTGGATTAAAACTGTACTCAGGCTCAACTGTTGAACATTTCATTGCTAATTTCCGAGCTCTGCTAAAAAGGTTTCTCGCTGTTTGTAAACACTCAGTATGTGTTTGTGGGAATATTCCTGGACCTGTTAAAGATTATAGTTGATTTTAACAAACAATTTCAATATCATATTTCCTGAATATGTTAACAAGTAGTAAATATTGATTATCCTTTACCTGATATTCTTCTTTCGTGAGCAGTTATATGACCATCATTAAATCTTAGTGAGTACAATGATTTCTTATCTCTTAATACTGAATATGTATGGTGTCGCCATTGTCCTGTTTCTGAATTTACAACATACTGTGGTAGTATTTTCCAACCTTCAGTGGCGACCATTTTAAGTGCTTCAAGAACAAATGCTAATTCACTTTCAGACATGAAGAATGGAAGTGAGATTCTGCAGAAACCAGGCCTCAAATGCTCATTGTGTATGGGTACTTCGGGTGATTTAACAACACTTAATTTTCGAACTCTTGCTATTTCCTTTTGCCTATAAGTAAACAAAATATGAAATATATGAACGACAAAATATTACATTAAAACACATTGTTACATTAAAACTTGACTTACGCTGCAACGTCCAATAACTTTTCATATTCTTTCAGAAGCTGTTCATCAATACCCAATATATCAGCACCGTAACTCAGGTTACTGTTGAGACCACCTCTTGCTTGAATACCAAACACATCGTTAAGAACGGCACATACAAAGTTATGATGCAGGAAGGTACCACGTGGATGCTTGACCATAAGAGAAAATATCGGCAATCTTCTCATAGTCGGAGATTCGCTTCCGAGCAGAATCAACTCTGGTATATTCTTAATATGTGATAAAACTTGCCTGTAACAACAAAAATACTTTAAGTATATAGTGAAACTAGTTTTCATTGGGATTGTATTTTAGATGTTTGCCTAAAGTTAATGAGACATTTAAAGCACAGGTATCGAGGGCTTTGAGGTGGTTTCTTAATACTAATAACGCTTCTATGGTCCTGTTAAATATTTTTAACTTTATATGAAAATATTGGACGTATATTAAGCACGAGTGGACCTGCCTACTTGTTTATATGCACTTTTTCTTGAATCAGGACAGGACAAAAAACTTAAAATTAATATCTTCGAGTAATTCAGAATTTTAGAATATCTGTAACTGTTGAGTATTACTAAGAGAATTTAATATAAAAGTTAGATAAAGCAATCATGAATCTTTTCTTTTACTGCTGAACACTGTAGAAACTTACATCATAAATAAAGAGTGAAAGGTATAATAAAACGTATCATAGACGATAACTATGCTAGAACTATTTTAATCATACCGACTGTTATTATTATTGACGAAGTATTATAAAGTGAAAATATACTTATTATAAAGGTCATCACAATTAAACATAAGAACAGTTATAGTAGATACAGTTAAATAGACAGAAAATGGCGAACAATGTGAGTATGCAACAGACATTGTAACAAAATACTTATTCACACACAAATTATAACAAAGTTCTATTGTCCATCTAGTTATAATTCCCAATTGTGTTTATATACTGTGATTGATAAACTATTTCTCTCGTTATTGTTAGAATTTCAGGAATTTCTTAATGTTCCCCTTGGGCCTACCCATTAAGAAATCATCAAGCATACTTTTCTCATTATCATTTTTTTCAGCTTCACGCTGTATCCCGCACTAGGCAGGGTAGGCAGAGTTAAAGGCTAGTGTTATGACACTCCGTTCCACTTCCGTTTCCCACTTTCCGCCGAATTTGAGCCATTGCGTGTTGAGTGGCGGAACTCAACGCCGCGCTTTGCCTTATTACCAGAGCGAAGAAATTAAACATTAAATATTTAAATTGAAAATATTAAATATTTCATTTCCTCGACTGGGGATCGAACCCAGAACCTGTCGGTTACAGTCACACTCTTGTGCCGCTGCGCCACGACAGGCCTCAAGGCCTTTTCTCATTATCATTTCTGTTTTTAGCTTTACGCCGTATCCCCCATATAGCAGACGAATCCTGGAAAGCTAGTGCTCAGAAACTCTTTTTCCATTAGGATCATTCCGTTTCTGGAAGTATTGCGTTTTGAGTGGCCGATCTCAACTTCGATCGCTTTTTTGCAATAGAGCATCAAGAAATACTAAAATGAAAAATCTTAAGCGGAGATATTTTTTACTCGTAGCATTTTATACACCCACAATAATAGTAAACTAAAGTCCTCAAAAAAAATATATTACAGGAAGAACCTCCCACAAGTGTACAGTAAACAGAACAATAAAATCACGACAATTTACTTAGTGGGTAACAACCTTCAAGGCTAAAGGAATAAGTCAATAGGACAAACGTTTTTATGCTCATCTTTAGTAATGAGTTATGTAATTGTCATATTACTATTTACTATACTAGAGTATTACTTCTCAGTGAGGCCGACGTGGCACAGTATTAGGATCGTCTAACTATTAATACGTTTGTTTTGGTTTCAATTTCTACTCAGACAAATATTATTAAAATATAATATTTTTTATTAAATTATTATATTTCAAATAATTCCACAAAGTGTGGTATGAATTTCGGAATACAAAACTAGAAAGTGCGTGGGGGACGTAATTAACAGTTAGATATTTTCAGTGTTCCCTGGAATACGGGAAAAAGCGTGAAGCAATTTTTTGTAGATGTTTTTACAAGCAACAGTAATAACGGTACAATTAGAAATAAAAATATAGAAAAAATTAAGAAAAAATTTAAAAGTTACTTAATTTTTTGCTATGTCTTAAAGGTCTTAAACACATCTGCGTTTTAAGGCATTATTCTGTTTAATTTTAAAATTAGATTTTTCAAAACAAACATTAAAAACCAATATATTTAAGGCCTGTTTTGGCACATTAGAAAAGACGTGTCACTGTTAAAGCGACAGGTTCTGAGTTCGACGAGGTAATGAAAAATTTCTTACTTTCAAATAAAATATTTAATATTTTCATTTCTTTGCTCTAATAATATGGCAAAACGCGGCGTTGAGTTCCGTCACTCAACTGCATGTTGATCTATGCTTCAAATTTGGCGAGATGTGGTGAATGGATTCCCTCTGCCTATCTTACCATGAGCGTGAAAATGAGAAGAAAGAAACACAACATTAAAAAACACAAGAATATAGATTTTAACAAGATAAAATAACAAAGTATACTATATCATACTTATATTTGTTCAAAGTACATATATTTACAGGATGAATGTAATCACCTGTGTCAAACAACCATTTGTATGTAAATTTATTCAAGTCATTTATTTGCAAAACAAGGAAGTCTAGTGGGCGCCATTAGCTAAAGCACATGTTAACATTCGCGAGATATTATGAATTTAATAATTAAATTTCATATTTTCTACCTTATTATTTTTTAAATATAAAAAAAAAAAATTTGTATGAGCTCATGTTAGATGCACGGATGAAAGGCTTCGCGTCTTCTTCTGTCATAGATAACATACTAAGAGGCCGATATTAAATATAATGAAGCCTGTCGTGGCGCAGAAGCACAAAATTGTGGCTGTGAACGCGACAGGTTCTAGGGTTTATTCTCACTCGAGGATATGAAATATTTAATATTTTAATTTCTTTGCTCTGGTAAAAAGGCAAAGCGCGATGTTTTAAGTCACATAGCACCCAATGCCTTAAATTCGGCGGAATATCCGGAAAAGGAACAGTGTCGTGACACTAAAGCAACTTAGTGTTTGTTCAGATAGCCGATGACTGCCCTGGCATATGCTGGATACCTACAATGTAAATAATAAATTTCGGAAAGCTCGAACGGTAACGGATCCATTATCGAAATTTAAAAAAGAACCTTATCAAAAACCATCAAATCGTTGATTAATTATTTTATGCATATAACTGAAAATCAAATAATAATAATTGCCGTAAGAATCAATAACATTGCATAACATTAGTATAAAGGTAACTTTCACATTACTAAAAGAAAAAAATGTTTGAATACACACTAAGCTATGCACGACAAATAAAAAAAAGGATAGTTTTGACGTTAAAAACATTGATACACATGCGTGAAAACTTAATAGTAGTTAAACTAATAAATGCTTAACTAAACATCCTTGAACGATCGTTACACTGTTTCTAAGTAAACTTCTATCTACCGTTCATATACGAGGATGTGAGTGGAAAATTTGCAAATTAATATTTAATTATATTGTTATACTCGCTACTTGGCCCACTTTCTTAGTTTGAGCAAAAATATAATATTTATATTGTGTATCTGTGGTCACAGTATTAAGCGTAAAATAAATTTGCATAAATAGGTTATGCAATAATATCAATTCCCTATTATAGAGTCACTATCTATTAATAATTTTAATTTCAAGACAATGCTGTTTTTTAATTTCGCATCTATACCAAGGGTATTCAGAGAGTATTTGGTATCCAAGGCACTCCGTTCTTCATTTCTGACCCCTTCTAAGTCTATAGAGAAGCAGAATTCAAATGCGCGCTTACTTACCAGTTTTTTGAATCCACAAATTGTTTTTATTGCCAAATGATGCCTCGGTGCGCTCTATTATATTTTATTATATTTTTAAAAATAAAACAGTTTAGTCAACAAGTTAAATACATCCTTGCATATTCAGGAATCAGGCGATATCGGAAATGAGCACTGATAAGCGTTGAACAGGAAACATGTGACACGTGGCTCGAATGCAGATTATATGGATCCTTCCTAAACAATTTTCCCTCTAGATCTATTTATAATTTGTTTTCTAAATTTATCAACTTACAAGGCTTCGATGCCAACGTATGTGTACGTTATTATATTTTTGATAATAGTGAACGTAAAAAAAAGATTTTCATCAAATTTGGGTTATTCTGTACGTAAATTTGGAGTAAAATTATAAGTGTGTGAATTTAAAGTTGACACACAAGATATCTTGTGTAATAAATACACAATTGTTTTTATTTTTCAACGAAATAAAACGTACTATATTTTAAAATTCTTTTAAGTCGGTATATTAATCCATAACGGATTTTTGTCTGCCGTGCTTGTTTGTTCTTTGGTTTGGTTTAGGGCATTCCTCTCTAAGATGAGCCGTAGTGACTATAGTTCTAAAAAAGGTCATGTCCAGTGGTTGCCTCTTACGACTTATTAACCAAATATTTTTAGGGTAGGCCGAGGTAACCCAGAAACCTAGTGTTAGGACACTCCGTTCTGTTTTTGGGAAGCGGACTAGCGGATCTCAATGTCGCGCTCTGATTTTTCACCAGAGCGAAGTAATAATAAATGATAATAATATTAAATTAATTTACTCGTGTGGGGATCGAACTCACAATCTGTCGCGTTTACAGTCAGACAACTCTGCCACGACAGGCCTCAAAATAATAATAGATAATATTAAAAGATAGATTACTGACATATTGCAGTTGTATTTAAAACTTCATTGTACTGAAGCACTTGGAGACAATTATACCTTGTAAGTGTTATAAGTACTTTGTATTTTCCATTATTGAAGAGAACAATGTAGTGTCTAGGTATTGATAGTTTTCTACTATGTTGTGTTTATTGGATTTTACTTTGTATGAACTCATATTAAATGTACGGATGAAAGGCTTCTCATCTACTTTTGTTATAGATACCTATATCAAACAAGTATTATGGCCGTCATGGCACAACGACCGTCTAGTTGAATGATTGTTGGTTTGTTTATCTTTCGAAGAAATAATTTTTTTCATTATACTCTGGTAACAGCATAAAAGCCGGCGTTACCTTCAGCCACTTTACACGCAATGGCTACAAAATTAGACGGGAAGTAGGAAACCGAATGTCTAAGAAGGTTCCCTCTACCTACCTTTTATGTGGAAAGTACAACGAGAGCCTTAAAAAATATAATTACTTACATACATATATAGATTAATGTACGTATGTTAAAATGTATGAAAAGTGGTGAACGCTACTCATTATTTGTTACCTAATTGTGACAATGTGTCTTCATAGCATTCGTTTTTGTTTTAGGTATATGAATTCATAGACAAAATCATGTGATAACTACACGTTTCTTGGTAGCATTTCTATAAAACTAAATTATGTATATATTATTATAGCTATTAATGATAATTATTACGATTATCTATACTAGACTATCACTACTAAATTTAAAATATAATTTCCCCGTTTCATATTATTAACATCAACCAGCTACGCAGTTTTTTTTAAACAATATTAAAATTTTTAAAAATTCAAAATGTTTTTAATAAAAAAAACATTTAGACCATAATATTTCCTATAATTTACATTATCATTTAAAACAATGATTATAAAATATCATTTAATATATTTTTTTCGACTAATCACACCGTGTATGCGTTTTATTTGTACGCGGTACCAAGGCCATCCGCTCTGGACTCCTGCCAAACGCCGCTTGCCAGACTATTCATTGTTGAATGGAAACCACCCAATCGCGCTACTTTAAAGGAAATACACAAGTTTTTAATATTTTAGAAAGCGTATGTGACTCAACAATGTATATCTGGGAATTGAGATTATTTCTCTATGGTTTGTTTGAAGCAAAGATATTCAATTTTTTTCTAGTATTAACCAGCATTATATTAGCTTTGTATAAATATTTCCATATTAATTACTAATATAAAATAAATATTCTATTTAAATAGATAAACAGTTCATATATAATTCGAAAGACACATGTACACTGTAAGTGTCAAAATAAATAATTAAAATGTAAGTATTATTAGGTTGGTACTTTACACTCTAGCCAATACTCTTGTCTATTTTAAAGTAATTATAATGACATAAACGTATGACGTAAGCCATATTACAATTAATTAACAAATAATTCAATTGTAAACAAGTATGTCAAACAAGCTCCAACTTTAATGACCTTAAAAAAAGGTTAAAACTTTAATGACTTTGAAATAATATCAAATATGATATTAAATTTAATGTATATTTATGTACATTGTACACCCCTCTCAATTTCATTTAATCTCTCCTCTACCCCAAGGTTGCCTGGAAGAGATTGATTACCTAGCATATTATATTATAATTGGCCCTATTGGCCGATTGTATTATAATATTAATAATTATAAACATATTTATAATATATTTTTCGGTGTACAATAAAGTATTTTATTTTACTTTACTTTTACTATGTACATATATTATAGCAATTTTCCAAATACAGCTACCCTTAAAAGTAAGGGAAATAAATCAACATCAAAACATAACTCACAGAAAGATGGTAAAGAAATAATAAGAAAAATATTTTTACTGAGAATATTGGGTGGCGTTATTCGATATGATCATTCCACTCTCAATCAATCAATGCTGCGTTGCTATCTGCACACAACCAGATATGCTTTCGTACGTGACGTGTGTAATGGATAGCTATAGTGCAAATACGCTGGTAATTGATCGTTTTGGGCTTAATTGTCAAGTTTATAGGTATTTAGAAACGCATTTTTATTGTGTGAAGGAAATATCAGGTTTGATCTAGCTAGCGTTGAATTTGTAGCACTGCTTGTTAAATAGCGTAACTCAACGCCGCGTTTTGCCTTGTTGCCGGAACGAATAAATGAAGACATTCAATTTTTATTTGAAAATATTTCGTTGACTTACTGCAATGAATAGAGATTAAATTGTATGGCTTGATTTTTTTTTTATGGAAAGACACGGCAAACGAGCGTACGGGTCACCTGATGGTAAGTGAACACCGTCGCTCCGGCTCCGTGTAGCACCAGAGAAGCTACAGGAGCGTTGCCGGTCTATAAGGTGGATGGGCACCGGGGCCCGGCATCACCTAATGCGAAACGCAGTGGCCGAAGCCACTACTTAACACCGGTTTTAAATGCCGAGGGTGGTAATGTTCCGGTCGAGTCTGCCCATGCGTGTTGCCATTGCTGACAACGTGACTCTACGACACGTACTTTAGTCGCCTCTTACGACACCATCAGTACCAGGGTGATCCTATTCTAAGCCGGAATCACACGGCCGAAATGGCTTGATGGGATTTCTCAATGATTTTTTTTAATATAATTTTATGATTAAAACTGCCACCCGATAGAATATGTTAGTATCTAAAATAAAGATTCATTCATCTAAAGACAAGACAGAGTTCAGTCATTTATAAATTAGAGGAAACGTTAAAAACGAAATGACCCAAAGTTGGCTTTAAGAATTAAAAACCTTCAATATTGTTATAAATTTATTATGTAATGTGATACACGAACGTGTTTCAAAAGTATATTAATCGACGGTAACATCCCAGTACTGTACTGCAGATGGCACCACAAAGTCGCTATAATGCAAGAAGAAATAAAAACATTACGATAGTAATTTATTGCAGATACGTAAGAACGATTTATGTATGTTTCATGCACTGGTTTGCCTGACCTATTTCTTTATATATTTAATAGTCTTGATATTATCTTTGACTTAATAAGTGAGTTTTTCTTATTCGGTAAATTGTTGATTATTTTGGTTTTGACGTGTAATCTGTCAATATTATATTAGAAAGTTCAATCACGTAGAATTTTGTAATTAAGCATGTATGTATGTAAATATACCTACATGCCTAACAGCCAATAGGGTTGAGGCCTGTCTCTTTAACATAACAGTACGTGGGTTCGATCCTCACAGCAGACTAAAAAATATTCAATGCTGTCAAATTAAATATGTAATGTTTTCATTTTAATGCCTCAAATTCGGCAAAAGGGGGGAGCGGAGCGTGTTAACACTAAGTTTCCAAGTTTCCTTTGCCTACCCTGCTATATGCGGGATACAGCGTGAACCTGAGTGAGTGTAATCTGTCAATATTATATTAGTAAGTTCTGTTACTTAGAATATTGTAACTTAGCATGTAGTTATATTAGGCCGTAGCCTGTCCTGTCGTAGCGTAGAGTCGCCAAAACTTGTCAAAGTGACTTTAATGCGACAGGTTATGGGTTCAATCCCCACTCGAGTAAATTAAATATTTAATATTTTCAATTAAAATATTTAATGTTTTCATTTCTTCTCACCTATAATAAGGCAAAACACAACGTTGAGTTCCACCACTTCAAACACATGTCTCATATTCAGCGGAAAATGGGGAACGAGACAGAGTGTCTTAATACTAGGTACCAAGTTTCCTCTGCCTACCCTGCCATGTGCGGGATACAGCGTGAAGGTGAGAAAGATAGAAAGAAAGGCATATTGGAGAGTGTAGAGGTTAGATTTTAATGTTTCGTATTTTTAAAAAGTCGCATAATCGCTTCTGAATAATCAGCAAATAAAATAAATTGTTGTTTTCTTTATTTATATTGTATTACATAGCACTTTAACAATAATTTAATT
Organism: Eueides isabella; assembly: GCA_019049475.1. Taxonomy (NCBI): domain Eukaryota; kingdom Metazoa; phylum Arthropoda; class Insecta; order Lepidoptera; family Nymphalidae; genus Eueides; species Eueides isabella. The sequence goes on along the minus strand of CM032408.1, from coordinate 3,767,013 downwards.
TCTATGTAATCAAGTTAATATAATCTTATTTCGTTATGCCAGAATCAGTCCCTAGTCCAATTCAATTTATTTTCACAGATAAAGTAAGATGAAAGGAATCGCAAATAGAAAAATGAGGCTTAATTAACTTGCCTTTGATCCTACTCTAAAGAGCACTCACATTGAATAGAAAATAAAAAAAAAAATAATAATATGTACACTAAAAATATATGTTCTAATTATATTCGAGAATAGAGAAAGAAAATATAAGATTATATCAGAATTTTATTATTTTCAAATTTTCTACCTATGTAGAGAAATCTTATCCATAACTTATCTTATATTATAAACGTGTAACTATCGAGTTAATTTTGGTTCTTGAACTTTTAAACGAATAAATTTAACCTAAGCAGTAACTTAGATTTTATTTATTAGATTTCTTCTAAGTAGTTGCTAGATAAATGCTAAAAGTGTCATAATAAAATTACACAAAATTTATACCTATATATATGTAATACTCTTATAAATGTTAAAGTATAGTTAATAATAAAAAATAAATATGCATACACAAAACGTATCTATCTTTTCATAATTATTATAATCAATTAAAAATTTGTAAAACAATTAAAGCAAATTTTGATATTGGAACATTTCAATTGGTTGAAGTATAAAAACAATCAAAGATAACGTAGCAGAGTTCATAGTAACAAGCAGTGATGACTGTAATGAAGCCTTACACTGGATTGGAAATAATAGGAAAACCATTTTCTATAGATACATTAAATCATAGATCAATTTAGTGAAGACCTTCAAAAATAAATGTATATTCGCATCGTTCTCGTCTTGTAATAGTATCGTAATATATTTTTTAATTTAACGTTTTTATATGATCTATTTAACCCCAATCAATTTTTTTTATTAAAGAGAAGAAGTATAAAAATAATATGATGCAATATATTCTAAAAGCTTCCACTTATACTTAGCGCATTCACAGCTACAATGAATAGAAAACTGCAATAAATTGTAAAGAATTTCCGTGAACTCTACTTGACCTAGTTGGCTCTTGAGTTACCTGAAGAATGCAGAATGCAAAAATATTAAGAAAACAAGCGTAAGCGTAAGCGTGTATGAGCTACGAAAAATTAAATAGCACTAATCGGAAAAAATGGTAGATGTGTTTAAATAGGATTTTAAAAACATATTGTTATTTTTAATTATATTTTTAACTTAATGTTAATTTAGCTAGATTAATTAAGAAAACATATTAATAACACAATGCTTATATAAAAAATAAAAAAAGAATAAAAATAGTTATTTGTAAAAATGTAAAAAAAAATCCAAAAGATTACAAATAAATTCAATATTTTTATGAATTCTGTGGAGACACAAAGGTACATATGTATCTATCATACATTACTTTTTCGATGACCGATTCTATGCTTTAACTAATCAAGCTGAAACGAGACATACATGTACTTCATCGTACGTTCATATATATGTTTAAATGTAACCATTACCACGAGCAAGGATCAAACTCTAAACAGTCGCGTTAACAATCAGTTGCTGTCCCACTGTGTCACGACGGCCTGTCAGTACCTACATTTTTTTTTTCAGCTTCACGCTGTGTCCCGCACGAGGCAGGGTAGGCAGAGGGAACCCGGGAACCTAGTGTAAAGACACTCCGTTCCACTTCCGTTCCTCACTTTTCGCCGAATTTCAGGCATTGCGTGTTGAGTGACGGAACTCAACGCCGCGGTTTGCCTTATTACCAGAGCGAAGAAATGAAACATTAAATATTTTAATTGAAAATATTAAATATTTCATTTCCTCGACTGGGGATCGAACCCAGAACCTGTCGGTTACAGTCACACTCTTGTGCCGCTGCGCCACGACAGACCTACATCAGCGTACGATATATCTGTTTAAAATATTAAAATTAGCAGATTCTCATGTACTTGATAAGAAATTAGTTCGTCAGACGCTAGTTTTGCAAACATAAATTAATTTTGCATTAATTCTGTGTAACACAAAAATACATCTTATAAATTATAGCTGTCTTGACAAACAATTAAAATTGAACACACGTAAAATTTATATATACTCTATTGAAAACTAATGAATTGCTACTAGGTATTTAAATTACGCTTATTTCACTAAATTCTAAGAATGCAGGTGTACTATTTCGTTATAATTTATGATTGCTTATTTCTTACAATATACAGTATGTATGTATAATTAGTATAAGGAAAATAGTATGTTTTATATTGAAGTAATCTAAAATTTGGGTTAATAGAGATAGTTTTTTAGCTTCACGCTGTATCCCGCAAGTATGTAATGTTTGGACACTCTGATTTCTACTTTCTGCCAAATTTTAAAGGCATTTCATGTTAAGTGGCGGAACTCAATGGCGCAAGAGGAAATGTATAATATTAAAATATTACATAATATTCAGTCTTTTTATTTATTAAAACAATTTCAGGTTTCCGATTGTTGTAATTATATTCGAATTATAATGGTAGGCACCTTACTTCCACACATACTCAATTTATATATATTTACTATTCGCAAAAATAACGCTAAGCTAGCCAACCTGCATTTAGCAACGTAGCTATTTACCAAATAGAAATATGTATAAGAATAATAATAATAAGTGTTGAGTGGCAGAACTAAACGCCGCGATTTGATTTCTTAACTAAGCAAAAACGAAGATATTAAGTATTTCATTTTCCTCAAATGGGGATCGAACCATCAACCCTTCGCGTTCACAGTCATACGCGTATACTCCTTCGCCACGATACGCCTCATTTGTACACATGATTTCTTATGAGAATTTCATTCGTAAGAAACTGACACAAATGTAAATGTCATTATGTAAATGTCATTATATACAAATGTAAATGTCATTAATTAAATTTCACAGATCACACATTTTTATTGCTAATAAATTCAAAAATTATTAGGTCAGTCTGATGTAAGATCAAACAATTGCGCAATAAAAACCCCCCCAAAAGCAGGTTTTGGGGCGAAAAACAAATATTCTTATTCTTATAACCTTAAAACGGGGCAGTGAACTCGTTGGGGAAAACAAGCGACATTTCGGCATTCGTGTTACCAACTTGTGTAATATTTAGAACGAATACGTTTAGACGTTTAACGTCATACGAAACCTAACGTACTATTTATTATAAAAATTTATAATGAAAATCAAGCGTTCTTAGTATTTATAATAATCAGTGGGAATAAATAACAGTTGTTCTTAATAAGTACAGAGTGGTGGCGTGTTTGGTAGAATCGGTAATTATCAACAGCCATCGTAGTAAGTTCGAATTCCACTTCGTATTTTATTATTTTTATTTATCTGATCTGATTAGGGAAAAGTAAAAATAAGTTACGTTTAACTCTTTAACACAATTTTCTATTGTCAGAAAAGAAAAGAAATTTTTAATGCGTTATTCCATACTTAGGAAAAAAAACCTAAATTAAAAGCGCGTAACCAATATACCAAGAAACAAACGTATGGCTTAGTTGGTTAGAGCGCTTGGACGGTTCCAAGAGGCGCGGGTTCAAATTATTATACGCTTTTAAATATAGTAAATGAATAAATATTTCATCCCTACAGCAAAATATCTTCGCATATTCCTCTATCTTTTTCTATGCTGTCTTATATTTCATCTGGTAAAGGTATTCCCTTTGAAACAACCAGTTCCCCATTTTCGAGACGAGAAGGTACGTTAACGCCGCGCTTTGTGTTGCAAGAAAATGAACAAAAAAAATATCTACCCTGAGAACAAATCGAATCCGCAACTCTTGCATTTTTACTTAAACGATATGCCGCTGCGCCACTAAGGTCTCACATATATGTACATATAATATTTTCTGTATTTTATGATCTCTTAGTATAAGTGTGTCAAAGTTTTTATTTTCACTTGCAGAACAGTGACAATAAGTAAGAGAAAAATTGAAAATGAAGTTTTTTGTTTAAATTCACTCAGTATCCAAGTTAAAAAAGCGATCAATTTTCTACCAAATGTTTTGACATTATTTCATTATATCACCTAAAGAATTCTAGGTACAACAACACAGGCTTTACAGCTTACAAAACACCTAAGTTATGTATTGTAAAAGATATTTTATGTTTTATGTAAGTTAAACCTTAGTGAGGTTGAAAAGGCAATTTCCCTTTAGTCGGATGAAATATATTTTTTAATAAAACTAGCTCCAAAATATAATAATTCAATACATTAGAGATTCAGGAAAACTACGAAATATATTAAGAGAATGTCTAATTTTAATATTTTTATCGGAAGCCGCGGGAGCATTTAAATTATAGCAACGACCTTGATTTGAGTTACGAGAGTATTTTATTTACGCACTGGTCGTTTTACAAGAACGGATTGAAATAAAATTGTTTCAATTTTATAATGTTTTGAAAGAAAAATTAGTACAAGCTAAATAAAAGCTTAACCACTGGACAATAAATAAAAAAAACATTTAGTATGACTTCAGCTTCATGCTGTATCCCGCATAATCAGAGGGAACTTAGGAACCTTAAGACAATCCCTTCCGTTTTCCACTTTTATACCACCAGCATATTTAAGGCATTATGTATTGAATAGCAGTACATACGACTTAAATAACCAAACAATTAATATATAAATATTTAAAATTTCTAAAAAACATATTAAATAAAATTCATATATTATTGACTCAGCTCAATTAATTTATATACAGTTCAGTACGTATGTAATAATTACAGATCGCTGAAATCAGGTTTGTACGATAGTGGGTCAGTGGAAATGGGTCATCGGGGAATTAACCGGACAGGAATAGTGCGTTGCCATGTCGTCGAGGCGCCGCCAGCTGATATACATACGTACTGCGTATGCATTGCCCGTTAAATGATAGTATCCTGTTACAATAAATTGGATATTTCGACGATTTTATAAAATAAAATGAAGTAAACAGTATAATAGAGATATATTTTGATTTTATTTTAGCGTTTAGTTTACCTACTTATGATTTTTTCGTCCTTATTTACAGAACACAGATTTAAAATTAGTTATGTTTATATTCTATTCAAAATATCACTATTTGAGCTAAACTCATTAGTTTCTCTTAAAGTCTCATTAGCATCGTTCGATTTGAGTCATTTAACCTGAACTTTATTACCATTATTTTTACGCTGTATCCCGCAATTGGAAACTGAAGGCCACTTAGGAGCCTGGTGTTAAGACACTCCGTTCCATTCTCTACTTTCCGCCGAATGCCGAATTTGTGGAATTTAAGTTGCGGGTTTTAACACCTTCCATTGCCTTATTACTTTAGTGAATAAAAGAAAGGATCAAACCCACAACCTGTCATTTCGCGTCACACACTTGTGCCTCTGCGCCACCACGGGCCTCAATTATAGCATATTGTGTTTGTTAGTTCTCATAAGAAATTATAAAATTTTATTTTAACCATTCTTTAATATTCAACAATGTTTTTTTGTGTTTGTATAACAATATTATTATATAATGACGTATCCGTGAAATAATTACCTATTTTATTAAAATTAAAAAAAAATAGATACTAAAACATTTATAAATTAAAAAAAAAAACACTTTAATAATTACTTTTGCTATCCAAACATCACTCTAAAGTTCTTCAATAAGGAACACCAATTAAGCATCCCTGGAAGTTAAATTGAATGTACTGGAAACTGTTCGCAATTTTGCAATGTAATTGGATAAACGTCTAGTTTCCCATCTAATAGTAGCAGGTGGAGGCTGGGAATTTATCCTATGGAACTTGCTTCCTTCCACTTTTGTTATTGACATTAATGATCTGTCGGACGTTCTGTTATATAATTGTGTTGCAGAAATGATACTATGTATGTATATATTATAGATCATACTTATATGTCGTGGCGCAGCGGCAAAAGCGTGTGACTGTACACGATAGGTTGTGAGTTCGATTCCCACTCAAGGAAATGAAAGATTTAGGTATTATTTTCAAATTAAATATTTAATGTTTTCATTTCTTCGCTCTGGCAACGAGGCAAAGCGCTGCGTTGAGTTCCGCCACTCCACACGCAATGCCTCAAATTCGTCGGAAAGTGGGAACCTGACATGTGAGGGGTACAGCGTGAAGCTGAGTGAGTGATATCTATATATGAATATCAATATTTACGCAAAAGGTTTTAAGGGATTTTTTAAAGTAAGCTTAAAATTATACACGTAATATTTGATATAGTAATACTGATAATCTTTGTTTTCGCAATTACAATACTTAAAAAAGAAAATTCTCATTGCTAAAAATAAATATAACCTATAAATGTTAACTTCGATTACAAATGAATAAATAATATATGTACACAACATTTTTTTTAATAAATTATTTTAGATACACCAAATAAATACTTCACTTACATAAAAGTAATGCCTTTTACTATAACGCAATATATTTCAACTCAGTAGAAGTATATTGTTTCAATACTAAGATATTATTCATACTAAATTAGACACGGTAATAGTATTGAGTACATAAACAAATTGAAGTACACAACAAAGGTATTTATTTATTTAATTTTTGGTTTGCTAGTGGTTATTACAAATTACAGATACAAAATAATATTACAAGCATTACATAATTTAAATATTGTATAGCCGTTTGAAAGCAAACACTACATGTATATATTGTGACCGGTTTCACTAAATCTATTATTTATCTAATGACAAAAAAAAATACAGTAAAACGATACAATATCAAAAAACAAAGGTATCTAAGAAAGACTTAATGTAAGGCATAAATAACTACGTCTTACAGTAAAATGATAAACTATTTTTGTATACTACTTTTAGAACATGCCATCTGTAAAAAGACAAGCTACACCACGTGTTTCGCATTAGTTCAACCATTGCGAAATAGTTTCAATGTCACGATTTTAAGATCACACGAACAGCTGACGAAGGCGTCTTAGTCAAAATTTGCATAAATACATAAATTATTATTATCATTATATTTCTCTTATAAATTTTGTTTGCATCACACCATAAATATCTACTTTTAAACAATTATATTTTTTTTTTTCTAAAAATCATTTTCCACTGAAATAACTCAACGGACAATATTTTGATATAAGTCATAAAGTGAAGAGCTATCGTAACAATATTTTTTCTATATTAACCCTGCTATACAAACCAAAATTAAAATCAAATTAAAGAATTACTTGTAAAAAAGGTAAAATAAATACATAATTACTAAAAGAAAAAGGTACAATTTACCTACCAAAACATTTTGACATATAAAATATAAATTTACATCGCCTGATTTATATAAAATTACCATTTTTATCCCATTTTAAAAGCCAACCCCTCTATGACGCATTTAGCAGCGCACGCGCACGCCGCTATACTCCAATACACTTACAGCTACATTTTATGTTTTATAACATTACCGCATCGCATTAACTCTATGTAATGCGTGACCTTCACAGTAGGTAATATTGCTCAATTGTAAATAAAAAATATATTCATATTTTTAGCTTTACTCTGTATCCCGCTATAGCAGTATAAGCAAAGGGAACCTGGGAACCTAGTTTGAAACACTTCGTACCATATTTTTTGCCAAATTTTAGAGGCATTGCGTCGATTCCGCACTTTGCCTCGTTAGCAGAGAGAAAAAATAAAAACAATTGCCCATATGTACACATGCTTTTGTGTGTCCCTGCGGTACGACAGGCCTCAAAATTTCATACACACCATCTTTTACATATTAAATCTTTATAAAAGACTATAAAACGTCTATAAAATAAGTAGTTCTTCATATGAATAATATAAATATAAGCTAAAATATCTAATCCACATTATTTGATTTTATTCGTCGTTACGTACTTAATTTAAATAATATTTAAATAAATACTTAGCAATATTCACAGCAAATACTTGAATGAAACTGGTTATGTAACGTTGTATGTACACAATATTTCAGCGAATCTCAGGGTCGTGTTGTTAATACGGATATTTTTAAATAGCTATAATTCTCAAGCAGACGTTGACTTATTTATCAACATCGTTAAGCGTATGTTTAGCGCTGTTCGAATATACGTCATTATATTGTAGATATATTTATCGCCCCCCGATAAGCTGGTTAGCCAGAGGGAAGTTGACCTAATGTTAAGATACTACTTCCAGTCCCCACTTTCCGCTGAATTTGAGGCATTGCATGTTGAGTGGCGAAACTCAACGCTGCGCTATGCCTTGTTGCCAGAGAGAAGAAATGAAAAAAAATAATATTTAATTTCGTTGAATGGGCTCGAATCCACATGTCTCGTTTACAATCGCACGCTTGTGCCCCTGTACCACGACAAGCCTCATTAACTCACCTACAATTTTTTTAGTATTATAATTAAGAATAACTTAAATTTGGGAAAATCTTAATATAAAGTGATTTTTAAGACACTTATCCCTGATATATAGGACGACGTCAATTTTAATACTCTTAGCTTGAAATTTCCTACTAAAAGCTTAGTCGTAGGACGTTGTTCATGGCATTATATCGAAACATTACCCTCGTAGAACTTCCTCGGTTCAAAGCAAATTATTATTTATCCTCTAATTTAATAACTGGGTATTGAAAAGGTCCCTTTATGATATGTTAAAGTTCACAAACTTAGTTGTCTACATGAAATTTATATTAGTAATCACCATTTTTATAGAGGCCTGTAAAGGCGCAGCGGGACAAACGTGTGACTGTAAACGATAGGTTGTGGGTTCGATCCCCACTCGAGGAAATGAAATATTTCATATTTTCAATTTAAATATTTAATGTTTTCTTCGCTCTGATAACAAGGCAAAGCGCGGCGTTGAGTTCCGCCTCTCAACACGAAATTCCTCAAATTCGGCGGAAAGTGGGGAACGGAAGTGAAACGGAGTGTCTTAACACTAGGTTCCTAAATTCCCTCTGCCTACCTGCCGTGTACAGGATACAGCGTGAAGCTGAGGTACTAAGATAAAATATTATACTATTTGTTTAAGTATTTCCTTTTTTTTTTCAAAAACAAAACTAAATCTAAAGAAAAGTAGAATATAATAATACTAAGATGGATATATTTTATAACATTTAAATGCAATTTTTTTGTCTATTTTTGAAAATGTCTAAAAATGAATGCGTCTCCAACTCCCGCTACGTTGAAATTTTTATACGTTTGCTTAGTCAAATATTTTTTTACAATGTCATATTTGACATTATAAAAAAATCATATATAATAATTATAAAATCCTAATCTCCCAAACAATAAGAACTAAAATGATTTAACAACTTGTATCTCATTAAAAGTAAAAGGTCACGACAAGACAAAAGAATATGTAGAGTATGTCTACTCGTAAACGTCAAGCGGCGAGATAAGTTGAATGTGATCTAAATAATCAATAAGAAGGTCACTGGCTGGGTCTAGAACGTTGAAAAAAAAGGCAGACTAGACAGGTGCCTTAGCCACACTTCGGTTCAAAAGCCTCATTCATTGACTGTCTAGTTTTATTTATTGGACGTATTAAAAACTAAATAATAATAATAATATGATTTACTATATGTATTTGAAATGATTTTATAATTATTATTTTTATATTTTCTATATGTTTTATGGGATAATTCCCATAATAGGATACTTGATCTATTTAATTGAACTCTTTTTTAATAAAATGTAGAAAATAAATTATATCTTCAGTCTTCTTGGAACAATTAATATGATTTATATTGTGTTATTTAACTCACACTATACGTTAAAAATGCTACGGATAAATTAAACTTATTGAGTTTAAGCGAAGGTTATCATACATCTCTTTAGTCAATGAAGTTTATTAAAACATTTAAATTTTCAACTTTGCTGTACGGTAGGGTAGGGCAGGGCATTGTGGAACTTGGGAACTTTGTTAGGACACTCCGTTCTCACAAAGAGGCAATTCGTGTTGAGTAATGGATCTCAACGCTGCGCTTTACTTTGCTACCAAAAAGAAGAAATTGATAAATTACATTTTTTATTTTATTTCCTTCGGAGATCGAACCCACCCACGATCTCTCGTACGCGTATATACAGTCGCACGCTGGTGTACCTTCATCACGACTGGCCTACTAGAACGGAATCTTAGTATAAGTTTCTTTACTACATCATTTTAGTGATGTCTTACAACTGCGATTATAATTAAGATAACAAACAGTACGTCAAAAACAACGCGCGTCAGTTCTTCTGAGATCTGTGGCCAGGGCTCGGCGCCAGTTGATTAATCCAGCCATTATTACATACGCTTTATACTTGATACTAGATATGTCAACCCATCTGAACTGTGATTTAATATGATCTAAATATATACAGTACATTTTAAAACCTATATATTTATAGGAAAATTCTGAAGTGTGAATGATTTCATGAATAAATAAATAGAAAGTCTTTGTGGCTCGAAATAATCAGTAGCGAAGAAACTATTTTCAATATTTTTTTTTACCAATAAAAACCATTTTACATAAAAAAGTTCTAATCAATTTTATCTAATGTCAAAAAGCATGCACCTAAGACATTCTACAGTTATTGTTAATTTAATTCAGTGATTTGTTCGCAATAAAGTGTCATATATCGGTATGTGTGTCAAGAATACCAGTCATAAAATCTTTCTACATAAATATAAGCTACTTACTAAATTATTTATTGTTTATTTTATATGTTAGCTGACCCTCAAGCGAATGCATTAACATATTCGGTTGTACGCCCACACCACATGACAAAATGGCGACGGCCAAACGCGTTACGTCATTAAAAATGTATGAAATAATAGTGATTTGTTTTGAATTATATGTCGAGTATCCGAAATGAGACAATGAATTCTAGTTACTGCTAACCTGAGCTTTAAAAAGCTGTATTAGCGAAATTGCCTAAAGTTGTCAAATGTCAAATTTACTTTTTGTGTTTTTGTTTTTATTTCCATCTGAATTCGTCTAATTCATTAAAATGTCGTCTGTAATAAATAGAATATTTCTTTTATCATATGTTAAGCATTTCTTGGCATATACTGATAAATTATCAATGTTTCATTAAAAAAGCTTTAACCTGAATATAACAGGCAAAAATGACCTAGTTCTAAGACAGTCTGTATCTTACTTTGCGCCTCCCCTCCTCCTCCCTAGTTCTCCCTTAGTAGGAATGGAACTCACAAACGTCGCGTTTACAGTCAGAAGCTGTACCGCTACGCCATGACGGACACTATATCTCGACGGCCTACATTATTTTACTTTTTTATTTCTATTAAAATTCTGTCCTGCATACAAGTGTGCTGAAAAGTTAATACTTGTGACAAAAAATAATAACGATTTTATGATTGTTTTAAGAAACATTTATGACGTCCGAATAAACAATAAATCACGAACAATTTTATTCGCAAATTATTTATTATCTATGTCCAAGGCAGACTCGCCAAAAAATAGCACGCTTATATTTTTGTGTCCAGTAATTTATGCCAAGGAATTTCGACTGTTGATATTGAATTATTTCTTGTAGGGCGCATGATCGATATACCTTGTTAAGATCACTTTTCATTTTATTTGAGATACTAAACTGAACTAATTTTATATATATATATATATATATATATATATATATATATATATATATATATATATATATATATATATATATATATATATATATATATATATATATATATATATATATATATATATATATATATATATATATATATATATATATATTATATGTATAATCTCTTGTGTTTAAAATTTTAATTTAAAATAGTCAAATTGTATAAATGAACGTTGAATTTAGCTAAACTAAACATTTAATTACGCCACCAGGCGTCACATTATAAATATTAAAAGAAACAAGCATATTATATATGTAAATCCTTATCAAATATTACATAACACGTCGCCATATATGAATATGCGATCATTCTACACAGTTAACATTTTAAGCGTCTTGATCTTGGGTACACATTGATATCTAATAATCTTCTTACATGAAATTAATTATAAATACGTCTCATATATAATTTTGCAATTGTACTCCGTTATGTTTAATATAAACAATATTCGATTCGGTGAGGTAAACGACCTTTCAATAGATTATCACGCCCACGTTAAAAAGCTTTTTATTTTACCATATTATTATTTAGATTATGGCAGGTTTGTTTGGAATTATAAAGGAGAATGAGAGAGAGAGAGAGAGAATGGAGAGAAAATATATTTATATATCACTGTACCCTCCATTTTACGCTTAATTATTGATTGATTGATTTATGCAGTATAATGATATATAGTATATTGTATGATATTTTTAACATTTATAGTATTTTTTTAAAGTTTAAATGATATAAATACTAAAAACCTAAGTTAGTTCAAGAATAGCAGTATTTTTATTCAATATTTTAATTTTAATTACACTGTACATTCTATCCATGTTCTTTAAAACAGTAATTCATATTTTTTTTGTCTGAGATTCTTCAAACACTCCGAAATAAAATATTTCTTATCAACTTCTATAATCATAATATAATCTTCAATAATATAATTTGTATTATTTTATAAAAAATATTATATTAATAAAAATATTTAAAGTCTTTGTAGTTTTTATTCCTTAATAGATGATATTAGTTAATCGATATAGCTATGGAAAACATTATAATTATGCCTACCTTGTAATATTGTCTTGTCTCTCAGCAATGTTCTGAAGACCAACAGCATCTCGTAATTGCATGACCATGGCAGCTCGCACAGCCTCCGCGCACTTAAACTCTTCTATTCTTTCTGCCAATACCTAATAATTATAATGTTAAGAATGTACATAAATCTAAAAAACAATCAGTAGTGTCCCGCACATGGCAGACACTACGTCCTGTTCTCACTTTCCACCGAATTTGAGCAATTGCGTATTGAGTGGCACACTTCAACGCCGCGCTTTGCCTTGTTACCAAAGAGAAAAAGATAATATATTAAATATTACATTAGTAAATATTAAATGATTCTTTTGTATAAGCAGAAATCGGATCTACAACCTGTACCGTTTGCACCACGTTTGTAAATATTAGGTGATTTATTGCAAAGTAATTAGGCCTGATATTACTAATGAAGAACAATATTTTCTGTTTATATTTATTTATATTCAGTTATTATATTACAGCTAAACAAACATATATTTTAATTTTACACTTATTGGGAATATTTCATATTTGCGTCACCATTGCGCCAGTTATTTTGATATTTTAAATGATAATGATATGAAATTTATCTTTTATAGAAAATAGACATAATCTAAAATAAAAATAGAAAATAGACATCTTTCTAAGTAAGAAGACTAAAGACAAGATTAAAAAGCTTGTAGTTATTTATGCTAACACGCAGTACAAGAGCACGCTTCGTCAAGCGTAAAATCCTTTACTTATTAAATCGCATGCGTATTTTCTATTAAGATGAACATTAAGTAACAAGCTTTACGATGCTTCTTATTAAAATGATTTATATATTACCATAAAGTTAAGTATTATCATAATTTAACTGGTAGGTACTATCTGTGTGTAAAAACTTTACTAAAGGGATTGTTGTAGGTTTATTTATTATTTTACACTTTGTTCAAGAATTAGAGAGAGTTTGGTGCCGAGACACTCTGTCCTCCGTTGTCTGAAATTTAACGCCGCACTTTTCCTTTTAGAGTAGAGAAATTAAAATAATTCCGAGTGCTATAGTTCCGTAGTTCCGTATAGCACATTAAGTGAAAAAAAGACGGTAATTACAAGTAACTAACTTATTCTACATCCAATAAACTGAGAATTTTTGTTATGCTATAGAGTATAAGGCGGTAAGGTATTATTTCTATCTGATCCAAAATAAACATGCGAATGTTTCACATTCACTATTTATAAATCGTTATCGACACTTGCAGTTTCTGCATAAGTGTTTGGACAGTTGATTACCCGTGATAATGGATGTGTACAAGAACACTTAGGTCGTATTATGTTTACAAAATCAATAAATATATTGGCTTTAGTTCAGGATTTAAAACAATGTATGATCATCACTTTGCAACATGTGGTTTCCATAGTACATACGATATTTGCATTAAATTCAATTTTAATCCCTGTGGTACTTTATGTTTTAAATAATAATAAGCTAAACACATGGAATTTTTATTACTAAACTAGGCCAGAAAAAAGTCAACTTACCTCAACATCATCACAATACAACGGAGTATTTCTAAAAATATCCTTTTTCACTACACTAATATATGGCCCTTGGACACCACCGACGAATTTCTCGCAATTAAAGAAAATGGCATCTTTCTTAACCATAGCTTCATCTACGCCTAGAAATGTGGGATTCATGTCAATAGCCGACGTAGGCGCTACTAGAGTGTAATCCCAGAAGGACCAAGCTCCATATTGGTGGAGCAACAGTGTTGTCGCTACATCATCAGCAAGAACACCAGTCAACTTGGAGGCAGCGGGGAAGAACCCAATCATACGTTTGCCAGTAAAAGTATTTTCTTGCAATCTCATTTCTAAGTTATTCAAATCGATAAAGCCTTCTTTAGTTTCTGGTATCTTGATTACCTGTAAGGATGAAAAATATAATTTATTTACGTTTTCATTTTTAAGACTCTTCTTATAATATACTCTACTTATTATTTTTTTATTTATATATAATAAATTTTGGTTGTCATTTTTATTAGACCAAAGACTTCTATATTTCGTAATTTCACACACACTGTAAAAATTATGTTAAAATACAATGTTTTGGATATTTAAAAAAAATACGTATACAAATGGTACCATGCCGTTAATGCCGTATAATGGTTCATATGCCGCTACGTAATACTTTTTATAAGTTTTGTATAACTAGTATTTATGTTAAGTTAAATCATACATCAATGAATCACATACGTACATGTAAATCATAAAGCATTTGTTATAAATTCGGAACGGCAACACGATAACTGATGACTAAAAATAAATGATATTGAATGCGCACCGAATTTGCGGTGGAAGGTTAACAACCTTCGAAACGGACACCTTGTTACACTTGCTAATGTGTAATAGTAATGAATACATAGTGTGATTTAATTTATAATCAATTCAAAGCATATGGATATTAATTTAAAAGTTCATATACGATTTTGTATACGTTCTTAAAATTATTATACGTTCTTAAATAGTGTGGAAAAAACACTTTAAAAATATTAGTCACAGATTCAATATAAAAATACATAAGTAAAGAAAAACAAGTATGGCGTATTTCAATTCACAGTATATTTTTATTATTTAAAAAAAAAAAGCACACACAATTTTGTGTTGGTAACATTTCAAAAATGGCACGTATAATAAAATGTTTTAAATATATTATTTTAGACAATTGTAAGCAATAAACTTGCATTCTAGTAATATTACGATATAATAATTGAGACAGAGTCATTCTCAATTACAGACTAATCAATAAGTAATAAGTGACTGCAAAACAGTCATGTTTGCATATAATTTAAGTTGCAACAAGCTCGATAACATAATATTTTTCAAATTACATTTGAAGATAAAAAATTCAAGGCAATACAGAATTAAAAAAAACTAATCAAAATTGAGACCTTTCACTATTAAATATTAATTTTACAATATCCTGCATTGTATGAGAAGGTATGTTTTAAATTATGAGAACAGATTATTTTATTTATATGTATTGTAATTAATAATTTTCAGCCAAAATTACATTTTAAGTACTAATAAAAGTACCTATTATTTTTTTGAGAACCGAAAAATAAAAAGCTTACAACCGAAAAGTGCAAAGTTATAGGTGTTCCATTGAAAAAATATTGCCAACTTAAGTTTACTTCTGTAGAGCTACAATTGTAAAATGTAGCCAGAAGTTATTTATTTTTTCTAGAAAAAGATCAATGAAATATATTTATTTAACTCGCAAACTTCGTTTTTTGTGTTAGCTTACCAGGAAAACAGAAAAGGTTACAATTTAGAAACTATCATATCGCCTTATTTAAGTTGGATAAAGTTAGGTTTATTATTAGGGAATAAATATTCTATTTATACAAGACAAACTATCTCTTTTCTTAAAAACCCACATTTCCGAATGACACATTTTTAACAAAGCATTGCGCGAGTGGTTGCTGCAGTAAAGCAAATAGGTTAAGTACACACATTAGCGTTACTTGGCAAGTGCTTCTCTTTTATTAATTGCATAATCACAACTTGACAACTCAAAATGTAAACACTATATTAAAACTAACATATTTTACGTTCATATAAGTATCGAACTATTTGTATTATGATAGTTTCATATTATATAGCTATGATACAGCTATAATAAGGCCTGTCGTAGCGTAAGGGCACAAGTATGTGACTGTAAACACGACAGGTTATGGGTTCGGTTACCAGTCGACGAAATGAAATATTTAATATTTTTAATTTTAATATTTTCGTTTCCTTGCTTTGTTAAAAAAGCAAAGCGCGGCGTTGAGTTCCGCCACTCACAACGTAGTAAGTAAATAAAAATGCTATAATATATGTATATATATATATATATATATATATATATATATATATATATATATATATATATATATATATATATTCACTTAAAGAAAAAAGAACCTTGTACCTCTCCGATCTCTCCTCTCAACTCGAGGTATAACATGTTAAGTGACGGAACTCAACGACATAATTATGTTTAATCGCGTAGTATGTTCACTAAATTTATTCAATATAAAAATGTTTATATTGGGAAACTTTTCTGGATTGACCTTAATAAATTACAAAACCTTAACAAACACACCAAATAATCTTTTATTTTTTTAAGAAAAAAAAATGGCTATAATTTGAAAAAGTGATTTTGTTTTACATATCTAATTTTCGTTTCAGAGCAAATAACTATAAAAAAATAACTATATAAAAATTATTTACTTTGTTCGCTTAGAAATGCACAGAATCCAATTCCAGTGGCAGAATTTGTCACTATGACAATATTAATATTATATCATTATTACCTTGAGTCGTATATGGAAATGCAAACATACAAGTGAAAACTATGTGAATTTGAAATATTTTATTACTATAATTTTCAACATTTAACAATATGCTATGAAATAAAATGCGTGATCACAACGGCCGTAGCTAGTTACATAGATAGCCTTCATAAGTGTAGAATTTATAAACGTTAAAAAAACAAACTATACCGTGTCAGGGACGGCTTGCTCCCAAGCGACATATGGAAAATGTTGCAGGTAAACTATATAAATAAGCGTCATTTTTAACAATTGGCTTAGTTAAGTATATTAAATATATAACTATAATAATAGTATAATATTGTTTTGCTTCCAACTCCTTTTTTTTAAATCGCTAGGCAGAGAATATTTCTTGTTAAGACACTCCTTTCTCCGCGTTGTGAACTGATTCAAAATACTATGCGGACTGCCAGAGCACTTTGTCCTTGGAAAAAAATCTCCCGAGTGGGATTCGAACCCACAATTGTCATATATACAAGGACATATCTATATACACTGTGATACATGAACTTGACAACATTAAGTAACAAAGTAAGGCAATGTCGATATGTTTTGAACGCACGATAAGTCTAGGAATTTGCCGGTTGAATATCGCGTATCGGCAACCTTCAGTTACGTAATCAGACGTGACCTACGGTATGCATTTGATAAGAAATTGCGCTTTAATTTACTCCACAAACGTGTTTCTTTAGGATTTCTACTAGTTTTCGCGTCGCACTTAATAATTATTCCTTGTTTTATTTCATATTTATTGAAAATACTCGTACATAGCTTTATGTTTCTTTGGACTGCCTAACGAAGGTTACTTTAGTGTAAGAGTTGTATGCTATACGGCAAATATTGTAATTTTTTCAAGCCAAAAAATACAATTATATTATTATTCATCATGTAAAGAAAGTTATACCTACAATCACACCCGCATCTGTCGGAATCCGTATGTCCTTAGACAGAATCCAGAAGGCACGAGTTCAAATCCCGCTTCGTACAAATTATTATACATTTTCCAAATAAGTACTTTTCTTTTCTTATTGTGAATTAACACTCTCAAAGTAATAAAAACATTATAAAAATATTTTAATGTTATTTAAATAGAAAATAACAATCTACGCAGTTCGCGTTTCAGTGTGTCGAATGAAGTATCCATAAATTTTCTCTATTGATTTGAAAAGAATGCCAAAAGAAATTTTACGTTGTTATTATTGGCTTCGTTTGTACCTACTACAAGATGGAACAAAATTGTATTACTACGGTTCGTTTTAAGTTCATTAAATACAATTTTCTAAGTGATATTGATTTATGTTACAATTATGATTTATATTATTTTAAAATTTTTTAACTTTATCCTTTACACACAAATTCAAGACGTTGTGTTGTCAAAGAGGATAAATTAACAAACAACAGATTTTTGAGCTCGTAATTTTTATTATAGTTTTTAATTATACTTTCAAATATATTTTTTTTTTACGATTATGTGTTTGTGAAGTTAAATTGCCTACCGCTAGTGTTTTCCTATAATAAATTCTCTCCGAACTTTATAACTTTACTACAAATTGTACTATTTACCATGGACGCAATTAAGGAATCTATTACTGCTATGGGCGAGATGTTCGAAGCCAGAATGTGTGAATTCCAACAAGACTTGAACAAATCTGCATCACCTATTTCAATTGCAAGTTTGGCAGCAGATTTTAGTTCTTTTAAAAATTTTATTAACATTGCACTGACTACGCTGCAAAAGCAGGTGGAACTCATAACACGTAATATGGATCGAATGGAGATGTCTAGAAGACGCAAGTTGTTACTTTTTCATGGAGTTGAAGAAAAACAGACGGATGATGTTAGTAGTCTTGTTACTAATTTAGTGATGAATAATCTAGACGTAGCCGGTTTTGCCACTGAAAACATTAAATCAGCTTATCGTTTGGGTCGTCCTAATGGAAATAAACCCAGACCAATAGTGGTAAAATTTTCAACTACGCAGGTGCGTCACAGTGTGTGGCTTGCTAAAACTAAACTGAAGGGCTCAGGAACCACTATTTCTGAATTTCTCACAAAAAGTCGTCATGACATATTCATGCTCGCGCGACAGCAATATGGCGTGGGGAACTGCTGGTCGCGTGATGGCACTATCAACGTTATTGCCCCCAACGGTTTGCGTTATCGTGTTGAATGCATGTCTGATTTTCGAAGTATACCCGTCGCTCCATCGAAGTCACCGCCAGCTGTGTTGGACACTGTCACTGCTCCGAAAAGCTCCAGTAATAAAGTACTTGTCCAGAGATGTAAGCGAGTGGTCAAAAAGTAGCTGCTTATTTATTTAGTCACTTTATTTTGTTTTACTTTATTTTATTGTATTTTTTTTTTCTTCTTTTTTACAAACACTTATACTTATATAGTCAAAATATATTTCATGAATTCAAAGCGTTATCACTTTAGTATTGTATTACTAATATTATTTACATGTATTTGTTTGTTTACGTTACGATCTATCGCCTTATGCGGCTATGATTTGTCAACTGACGCTTCAAAACAAGTTTAACAGTTTATAATATAGCATTGGCTGGCTTTTGTCTTGTTTTACATGTCATTTTTAATAATGATAATTACTATTATATTTTTTTGTTTTTTTTTATATTTTATAGTTATTTATCTAGTTAGCTTTTACAGAGATCATAATATTTGTTTTACATGTCATTTTTAATAATGATAATTATTATTATATTTTTTTTTATTATTTTATAGTTATTTATCTAGTTAGCTTTTACATAGTTCATAATATTTGTTTTACATGTCATTTTTAATAATAATAATTATTATTATGTATATTTTTTTATTTTCTTTTATTATTTCATAGTTATTTATGTAGTTAGCTTTTACATAGATCATAATATTATCTTTGTCTGTTTCATATAGTTTCATGTTTTTATTCAAACTTATTTGTGTTTTTCATGGTATCACTATACTACTTTGTTTGTTTAATGTTATTTATATACGAGTAAATATGTATAAGAGTGTATGTGTATACATACACATCTACTGTCTTTGTAACTAGCGGGTGGTATAGCAAATTGAAAGTCAAAAACATATTTTTCTTTTCTTAGTAGTTGTTTATTTGTACACTAACTTATTTGATAAGCACTTATATATATTTATTTATTTTATTTATTGGTGTAGTTTATATACATATATAGCTTGTCCTATTTATTTATTTTTAATTTTTACTTTTCTATTTGTTTTTTATTTCTCAAGCTTATAATGGCAATCAATAATGTTAATGCTGACGACAGTTTTCTTTCCTTTTCGACTATTTCTGATGGATTGAGCAGTAATGACAGTTTTCTCAGCATTCCTACGCTAAGTGAAACATTAGATTTTACTTTCTCACATATGTTGAAAAATTTTAATATAATTCATTTGAACGCACAGAGTATTCCTGCACACTTTCCTGATTTCTTGTCTTCTTTTAGTAATAAAAATGTCGGTGCCATTTTAGTGTCGGAGACTTGGTTGAAGCCTTGTCTGCCTTCAGTTTCTTATTCTCTTCCAGGGTTTCACTTGATCCGTAACGATCGCATAGGTCGAGTGGGAGGTGGCGTTGCCATTTACCTACGCTCACATATTCCTTATAGATTAGTAGACTTTTCTAAAAGTGATCTAAGCACAGGAGCAGAATACCTTTTTATTGAGGTCTGTTTTACTAATACCAAAATCCTTCTTGGTGTTTTTTATAATCCTAGCCTTGCGATCGATTACTTCTTATCATTTGAGACCTTGTTAGAGAATTATAAGCCTTTCTACGATCACACTATTATAATGGGCGACTTTAACACTTGTATTTTGAAAAACAATCACCGTTCGTCCCGCTTAAAGTCTTTAGTAAACGGTGCTAATTTACATATACTTCCCCTATCCGCTACTCATAATTTCCCGAATTGCGTTCCCTCGTTATTTGACCTTATGATCGTTTCCTCCATTGATCTTGTTGAAAAAGCATGGTCAGTGTCCTGCCTTAGCATTCTCTTACCATGACCTTATATATGTATCTTATAAAATGAAACCCCCTAAAGCTAAATCAAGAATCCTTCTGCAGCGAAATTTTAATGGTATAGATCTAAATAGTCTGCGCGAGGAAGCGGTCACTATCGACTGGTCGAGTGTGCTAAGCTGTACTGACGCTGATGATAAGCTGTCTCTTTTTAATTCACACATAATAAAATTATACGACCAACATGCTCCATTGCGCCCTGTGCGATTGAAGCATTTTCCTGCTCCTTGGCTTACTGATGACATTAAAAAGTTACAACATAAAAAGATTGTTGCGAAAATGAAATTCAAAAAGAACCCTAATGATGATACTTGTCGGCTTAATTACAATAAGGCGCGCAATCGCTGCAATATGATGTGTAGAGATAATCAACGTCGCCATATACATAAATCTGTAATTGAGGAAAAAGACTCATACAAAGTTTGGAATTTTTTAAAATCTATTGGAGTTGGCAAAGCGCAACAAATAGTAAATCCTAAAAATATTAATTTAAATGAACTCAATAGTCATTTCTCTACTTCCAGTGTTATTGATAACACAACAAAATTATCTACTATTCACCATCTCAACGCGCTTTCCACTCCTAATATTCCTTATTTCTTCTTAAGTCTATTTGCAGAAAGTGATGTTAAGAAGACCATTTTAGCCATCAGCTCTGATGCCATAGGCGCTGACGGCATTAGTCGTAAAATGATCATCCCTATCCTAGACATTATTTTACCTGTGATTACATGTTTATTTAATCATTCTATAACATCTAAGCAATTTCCTTCAGCATGGAAAGACGCTCAAACAATTCCGCTACCTAAAAAACGTAACCCAGTTGATTACTCTGATTATCGTCCTATTTCTATCCTCCCTTTCTTGTCCAAAGTCCTTGAGCGCTTAGTACAAAATCAACTCACTCGGTTCCTTTACCACCATAACCTTATGAATCCTTTGCAATCTGGTTTCCGTCCTGGTCATAGCACGACTACAGCTTTAGTTAAAATTACTGACGATATTCGCAGGGGCTTGGATTCACAACAAGTTACAATTTTAGCGTTGCTGGATTTTAGCAATGCCTTTGGCTCTGTTGACTTTGATGTCATGCTGGCTACCTTAAGGTCACTTAACATATCTCCTGATGCGATTGACTGGTTTCGTGAATACCTGTCCGGGCGCCGGCAACGCTTACGAATACAAGATTCATATTCGGACTGGTCTCCTGTTGTTGCTGGTGTGCCGCAGGGTGGCGTGTTGTCTCCGTTATTATTTTCTGTGTTTATAAATACTATTTCTGGTTCCTTATCTTCTCTCTACCATTTATATGCTGATGATTTGCAGATTTACAACCAAGCTAAAATTGCAGACCTGCCTACCGCAGTCTTGAATATGAACAAAAGCTTAGAAAGTATATCTTCTTGGTGTAAATCATTTGGTCTGTATCTTAACTCAAAAAAAACCCAACTTATTTTAATTGGTAGCACTAAAATTATAGCAAAAATTGATGCATCGACTTTACCCTCAGTATTCCTTAATAACGACATCATTCCATACAGCAATTCCATAAAGGACCTTGGGATTACTCTAGATCGTGATATGTCTTGGAATTCTCAGATAAGTGAGGTAAGTAGAAAGGCCCTTGCATCTTTAGGGTCTCTCAAACGTTTGTGTAATTTTCTTCCTATTCCAACTAAGATTTCGCTAGCAAATACTCTCCTTTTACCGATTCTTGATTATGCTGACTCTTGTTATTTAGACTTAAGGGAGGAGCAATTTAATAAACTTGAGCGTCTTCAAAACTTATGTATTCGATTCATTTTTGGTTTGCGCAAATTTGATCACATTTCCGACTTCCGTAAAAAACTCAAGTGGCTCCCGATCCGCCTTCGCAGGAATACTCACATACTTCATCTTCTGTATCGTATTCTGTTCAGTCCAATCTCCCCTCCTTACCTTAAAGAACGATTCCAGTTTCTGGACGAATCACATTCCCGATCTCTTCGCTCTAAGCACAACCTAACTCTAAAAATTCCTTCCCATAATACTTCCTTTTACAGTAACTCATTTACGATAACGGCCTGTCGGTTGTGGAATTCCTTACCCTTAGAAATTAGAAATGCTAAGCCTTTTCTAACTTTTAAACGTCGTTTAAAGATATACTTCTTGTCAATTTAAGTCTTATTATTATTGTAATTAATTTGTGTTTTTTTTTTGTTCTTTCTCGTTTTATTTTATTTTTTCGCTTTCCATACTTTCTCTATCATTTTATTTGTGTAGTTCTAGATGTATATTTGTATGTCTGTATTTATGTCTGAATGTGTATCTATATATGTAGGTATGTATGTATGTATGTATGTATGTATATGTATGTATATGTATGTATGTATGTATGTATGTATGTATTTGTATATGTATGAATATTGTATGTATATATTATTTGGATACAGTATATTATTACGAGTGCATCATATGGTATGTATATAACGGTTTTTATTTATTTTATAATCTATACATTTTAAAAGAAAAAAAAGAGGAAAAATATCTCGGTCTAAGAATTGACCACAGCTTAATGTGGAACTCTCAAATTAATTATGTCATGACAAAACTCAGATCGTTTCTTGGTGGTGTTCGACATAGTATTGGCTGTTTCCCCGCAAAGTTCGACTTTTGATATACAACTCCTACATTAAATCTCATTTAACATACCTAATTGAATTATGGGGAACAGCATCAAAAACAAAATTAAATAAACTACAAAAGTTACAAAACAAAATTATAAAAATATTATTTAATTATAAATATACAACCAATACAAAAAAGCTTTATAAGGAAACGAACATTATGAATATCAATCAATTGTACCACTTTCACACGCTATTACTTATTTATAAAATTTTAAATTATAAAATTAGTTCGAAAATAAAGTTAACTCTGAACAATGAATTGCCAAAATACAGTCAACGAAGACCTAATAAAACTTTTCTAATTTCTAAAACTTGAACTAAATACGGACGAAGGACCTTGATTTTTGAAGGAGCACAATTATATAATAATTTACCAGACGCATTAAAAAACATAAAATCATTAAATATTTTTAAAAACAAACTAAAAAGACATATTTTAAATTCATTTTAAATAAATTATATTATTGTTATATTTTCATGTACATTCCTATGCGGATAAAGTCTCAAACAGCTGACCAATAAGCAACCGGCGGTTGAAGCAGTACCTTACCAGCCGTTCGCTTTGTGCGTACGCGTCGTTTATACCTATTCTAAACACAAGCATTGTGAATAATGTACGATTCCAATAATGTACCTAAGATAAGCCAAATTTAATACGTAGACGAAACCATCTATTTACCATGTAACTGTGAAATGCTGAACACTTGTTTGTATTTTACCCACACAATTTTTTTTTTTATTGTTAATTTCTCATGTAAGTGACTGTATGTTTTTAATGAGAAATAAATATTCTTCAAACCTAAACCTAAACCTACATTTGGCACCCTATCCCGATCTTAATTTGCTATTTCCTTTGCCTAAAGGTTGCCTGGCAGAAATTGCTATTAAGCAATAAGGCCGCCTTTTGTACAGTTATTTTTTTATTTTTTATTTATTGTATTTCGGTGATGTTTTTTTTTTAATCTGGGTGTACAATAAAGAATTATTATTATTATTATTAAAATAAACTAATTCATATATTCTCTATCCAATTGGACCTGTCACCACAGCTTTTGTTGTTTATTATTAACAAGTATTTTTGTATTGAAGATTTCGGTTGATCAAAAAGAACACATTTGATATGATACTGAAAATCACGTAAAAACTAGATACGAAGGGCATGTGAGAATTAATTGAAGACAGTGAACGAGGCGAAAGAGATATGCATATATTATATAAAGCCTCTCTCTTTAGCAATTGAGGCCTGTCGTGGTGCACAAGCGTGTGACCGTAACCGACAGGTTGTGGGTTCGATTCCTACTCGAAGAAGTGAAATATGTATTGTTTTGAATTAAATTTTTTTTTTTTTATTTTTTCGCTCTGGTACAAGGCAAAACGCGACGTTGAGTTCCGCCACTCAACACGCAATGCCTTAAATTTGGCGGAAAGTGGGGAGCGGAAGTGGAACGTGTGTCTTAACACTAGGTTCCCAAGTTCCCTCTGCCTACCCTGCCTGAGATCTTTAGCAATAGCCACCCCTCGCTATATAACGAAATACCACTAGATACTAAAAGCATAAAATGATATAATAAGTGTTGTACTTTACCTCAGCATCAAATTCTCTCCACGGTATAAGTTGTCTTTCGGTTTCCCTAGAAGACACGAACAGTGCGACTTTCTGCGGCCTCAACGCACGCAAGAAGCGGCATAGAGACGCGCCCAAAACGACTACATCATCAGCGGCCGCACCGACTGCGTTACGAATTATTTCCTTGGATTCCGACCTGATTGAAAGATATGTACTGAATTTATTAAGCTCTTGTTTTGTTATTTTATTATATTTCTTAAATATATTTATATTTATGTTCACGGAAACGTATATTTTCTAACGATTAGACTACATTATTGATATTTTAGAACATTTCATAGTGGCTACGACTGTATTTCCATATATAATAACAATAATTTTGCCAATTTATATTTTTGAAAGTATTGTTATTATGAACTAATCGTTATACAAAAACACGGTCTTTATAAAAGTTTTTTCATTAAATTTTAAAATTATGTCAAAATTGTATTTCATAATAACACTAAATTATTTAGTAACTTATAACCAACTACTTAACTTTTCAATTTCTTGTTAAATAGTTAAGTGGTTTTGGATCAAGTATTCCTCTGCGTAGTAACTACCGCAAGTTCTTAACTCTATATATAAAGTTTTAAAGAACATTCTTTGAAAATTCTGACATTTTACTTGACAAATTCTTATCACGATAATTTCCATCATTTATTTTATTATAAAGTGCACCTTGCTTTGTATTTTTAGAAGAGCGAGGATATCAAAGTACGTAGTTCATATCCATAAATGTGAATCGAACCCTTAAATGTCACGATTACATTTAAACACAGTGCCGCTATGCGACGACGAGCCTTTTAAAATTGATATATTAATAAATATGTCCGATACTTTTAGTTGACATATATAGATAATTAATATTTAAAATAATATTTAATTACTTAAAAATAATCATTGTATACATAAAATATATATTTAAATGTACCTGTATATTTCACTTTGTCCGGATGTAACAGATAGAGCTGTGCATCGAGTCGCGTGCGCTGGGAGCACATCGCGCGCTATATACTCTTCTATCCATTGGAGAGCTCTTCCAGAGCCACTGTAGTCGCAGTATACCACTGTAAACAAAAATAAGTACATAAATGATTGTTAATTTAACTTATTACATATTATATACATTCAATGTACTACTGTGATCAAAAATTAAGTTGAAATTGTTATTTAAAACTTTGGAACTTAGGAAGGTATATATTTTTTTCTAGGTTAGTAGGACGGTCTATTACACTTGCCAAGTGTCTTTTAAGTGAATTTATCGATTTTTACAATTGATCATTTTATTGAATCGCACTTGACCGTTATTTTAATTGAATATAATTGTTTCTCTTAAGGTTTATTTTAATATAAAATTTAATTTTATTGCAACAATCGTTAAATCAAGGCTGGCGTTATTTTTAAATAAAACAATCTTCATGACGTAGATGTAAACGAACAGCTGCAAAACAATGGAAGCATAACACATTTAAGTCAATTATAGAAATTTATAATGTAATCTTTTATCTTTCTATTAACTAAAAAAGCTTTGTGAAGGTTATTTTTATAATTTAAACAGAATGTATGTATGGGGGCCATAAGGCAACGAAACAAGACAACAAGGAATGAGGTGAGCATGAGCTCTGTAGCGAAATAATCAGAGGATGAACCCTATAAGCTCCTTGAATATTATTAAAGAAATAATCTTTAAATATTATTAAATACATAACACGTACGAAAATCGCAATAAGTTACATAAATCTAAATAATCTTGGGGAAAACAACTGAGTAAACATTTCATGAACGATTTATTGTGAGCTTATCACATGGGAATGTGTAATGTTTTGATAAAAACCATGCTGGTTAGCATAATGCTCTTATAAAGTAATTTTGACTGTATGATTTCTATTGTGGACAATTTCTCAGGACTATTGCAAAATATTTTCTTCTTTTTTTCTCGTTGTCCGAAGCCTGTCGTGGCGCAGCGGCACAAGCTCGTGACTGTAAACGACAGGTTGTGGATAAAAAGAAATATTTAAATATTTAATGTTTTCAATTCTTCGTTCTGGTATGAAGGCAAAAGCGCGGCGTTGACTTCCGCCACTCAACAAGCAATGTCTCGAATTCGGTGGAAATTGAGGAACAGAACAGAGTGTAATATAATAAATGCAATAACAATTGATACAAACAATCAAAATATTGATTAGTTATTGGAATATTATAATATATCCTTGTATTTTATTTGCAACAATCAATTGTTATCTGTACAGTTTAATAAAATTATATAAAAGCCTAAATCTTATCTTATCAAGTCCTTGCCATTCGCTCTTCTTATTGTAATAACAAACACTGTCTAGTAATATGTGGGTGACTGGGTCTTTTATGTGGTCTATATTAAAAATTGTTATTTACACACAAAAAGTTGATTAACGTGTTGTTTACAAGGCTTAAAATGCAATTATGACGTATTATTTCTATGAATATAAAATGTTACATGTCAAAACAGTTAAATTATAATTATAATACCTTCATGTATAAATATAATATAAATCTTATATGAAATATTGAATTAAATCGTATTAATAATATATTTTGAATTTATCATTAAGGCCATTGCGGAAGAGTAGCGCATTTGAGCGGAAATACGGCAGTTATGGATTCGATTTTGAGATTATCGTCATCGTCAAGAGATTATCGTCATTTCCGCTTTCAAGCAAGCAAGGTACCAAGATAATGCGCGGCGCCCTCCACTCAGCACTAGAAGTGTTCATTTAATTACCTACACTTATTCATTACTTTTATTTTTGATAAAAAACAATAAAGCTTCATAATTATTATCAATCTAATGTAATTAAACATATACTATAATAATAACATTTTTCTTGTCGATTTTAAATAATATAAACATTTCGCCATACGATATTTGAATTTGCATACATTACAAGAAATTAGAAACTAATTTGCGCCGAGGTGGCATCTTTATATTATTTAAAAGTCTTAAAGTTATTTTTAAAGTCCATGAAACGATTTATTTATACACACATATTTTGATATAACTATCTTTATTATCCGTATTTTTAACATATGTACAGACTCACAATACCTTAAATTCGGCGAAAAGTGGGGAATGGAACAAAGTGTCTTAACATAAGGTTCCCAAGTTCCCTCTACCTTTTCACCAAATACGGAATACAGAGTGAAGCTAAAAATAAACTTATGTAACTGCGCAAATATTTTGCGTGAAATTCACGTTATCTGAAGTCCTGATTTTATCTAACTTTTTAAGTAAAGATTATAATCAGTACACGGATTATATTTATAATTTGATATTGCCTAATATTTAATTATTTGAGTTAAAGTCTTAAAAACATAGTTATAGTAGCAATAAAATAGTATATAAGTATTTTAAAAAAATAATTTTGTCGAACTCCAATTATCTAGTAAAATTATAAATAATATTTAAGAAAAAATTCTTGAGCTGGAAAACCCACAATTCAATCTGTAACCCTAGATTGAATTTGCTACATGATGAAGAGACAAAAACTAAATGAATTAATTTATCTGAACAAAAAATTTTATGTAAGTAAACGATAGTGATCATTGGTGTATTAATTAGATTAGCATCTCCATGACCTTCAAGTATTTATACATGAGCGTCAACGCAGTGTGAAGCGAATTAAAATAGTCACTGAATCACGTGTGTTTATGCATATTTTTAATATTATTAGAGATTTATTATTTGTCATTTATATATTGTAGGTTTAGTAGACCTACTAAATCCGTTTATATTTTTATGTTTTCGTACATTAAATACAAAATTAATTCTTATTTTATATCGTACTATATCATATCATAACAGTAACCCTTACTACTTAGGAAATAATTATTTATATAAGCTGACAATATGTTATATATAGCAATAATTCCTAAGTAGTAAGCATAACTGATTTTATCGATATACCTAACCAAACCAACAATACGCTATATATTTTTATTATTTACCTCATCCGTTCTCGCCGATACATCGAGTTAGTCCCGATCACGCTTAAGAAATATGATCGTAAGTAAACTTACAAAGCAAATATCGTAAGTATAAGTATGTGTGCGAAATACAAACGGCGCCTAAGCTATGTTTATAAAGACGATTTAATATTTATATTTTACTTAGATAAGCGTATATGGATTTTTCTTTTTAGTTTTTAAATATTTTTGTAGAGATTTAGTACAATTTATTTGTATGTCAGAGGTAAATCACTTATCGCATCAATTTTACGATAACCGTAATTATGAATGCCTTTGCTCTCTCATGATTCATAAATATATATTTTCCGTAAACAAACTGACAAGAAGAGAGTATTGTGCACATATAGTAAACAAGGTCATAATTACACTATAAAATCAGTTTCCATTAGTTCATATATTAAATTCATAAAAATAGGTTTAATTTGTACCTAACCTAAATTTATGCAAAACAAAAAAAAATTGGAAAACAAAAGTTTTGCACACATCCAAAAAGTATTGTAAAAGAAATAAACGCCCGAAATAATTCAAACGAACTTTGTTTTGACAGTAAGTCAAGAAGTTTAATACTTCTTGTATTCTCAAAGTAAACATGCAATAAATATGCTGTGTCCAAAGGATTTAAGGATTTTAAAACAAGAAAATATATACCATTTAAATGCATTCCACGAATCA
The DNA here is from genome assembly GCA_019049475.1 of Eueides isabella. Lineage (NCBI taxonomy): Eukaryota > Metazoa > Arthropoda > Insecta > Lepidoptera > Nymphalidae > Eueides > Eueides isabella. The sequence continues at coordinate 3,736,993 of CM032408.1, read as the reverse complement.
ATGTGGACTACCCATAATTCAAGTATTGTGCAAGCTATTCAGATTGAATGGATGAGACCTGTCTCACATCCCATAAAGATGTCTATTATAGACTTGTCTATATATTTTTTTTAATTCAGAGAATTAAATCAATATTACATGTACAATAATCATATGTTAATGTTTTATTTGTCTATTGGACACAAATTTGTGATTATATAAAATTGGTAATTATTTATGGACATACATTAAATATAATAAATAAGGACATCCTGCTGTTTATATATTAGAAATAATTCGCAGTTAGTTAAGCTTAATATAATTTTAATTATTAATATCTTTGGCTGTATATGTAATATTGTAGGAGATCAGCAATCGCTAAGTGCAAAGTTAACAAATCAATGGAAAATTTCAAATACTCCTGCACATGGCAGGGTAGACCGAGGGAACTTGGTAAGCTTGTGTTATGACTCTCCGTTTCATTCTCCACTTTCTGCCGAATTTGAGGCTTCGCGTGTCGAGTGGCGGAACTCAACGCCGCACTTTGCCTTATTACCAAAACACAATATTTGAAAATATTAAATATTCATTTCCTCGAGTTCGGATCGAACCTACAACCTATTGCGTTTACAGTCACACTTCAGGCTTCAAAACTTATTTCTACATGTACATTTTAAAAATCAATGCAATGGTTGAATTAATTTAAAAAAAAAAAACATATATTATAATCATTTAAATATATCTCGTTATATTAATTAAATGAATCAGCTTTCATTCATACATAATAAAGAATAAATTGTGAACCATAAACCTTGGCCTCGTTATTAATTTAGTCCAAAAACGGATATCGTTTCCAGGATATTCGCAAAAATTACATTTTTATTTGTTTAAAAGCCCGGTCTGCTCGCTTTAATATGCCGACTTCCGTCGACAGTTATGGCTTTCCGAATGTTTTAAATGCATTATATTTATTTACGTGTTTTATAATTTTATATAATATGCCAAATGTATTAGTTATAGAACAAAAGCTTACAGATAAACCTTATGAATTATTTTTTTTCTAAAAGCTTACAATGTTTAAGCTGTATCTCACGTAGAGAAGGATAAGCAGAGCAAACATGACAAGACGCCTTGTACTCCTCTATTAAGAGATTTCTAGATAAGATAGTAAAGAGATGAACCTCAACTTCTACGCCACTTCTACTCAACTCGAGAAGCAATTCGCAAGTTTTATTTTTTATATTCTCAATTGTATTTTTCGGGTAAGCTTACTTTAGCCAAAGCAAAAGCTAAAATAACAATACTAAGTTAACAATACATTTCAGCGTCCTTATATTGTGTGCAGAACACTTAGCTCAGATGATTAAACGAAAATTTTAATATTGTTAGAAATGGGACAGTAGTATTTTTAAATAAAGAAATAGGTTAGAGTATTCGAAGCTTTTCATTTAGCTTTTTTATGTCAGAATAATGAGACATTGCCGTTTACTATTTATGTGACCTAATTTCTATTTGTCGTACAATATTTATTATCGCAGTTTACATAATAAATGATGACAAACTAAACAACTAAAAGTAATAATATTATACATTGATTAATATATATTGCCTCGTCTCTAATTGCCAAAAAACCAAAGAAATTATTTATTTATTTATTAAACGAGAATAAACTTGATTATTTTTTGTAATTAATAAAGTACTAACTGCGTATTATATATGTCTGTATGTATAGTAGATATATTCTTTAATTTTAGAGATAACCGTAAATCCTACGATTTATTACTTTACTATCTATTCAATAACTGTTTTACTGAATTTTGTGAACGTATCAACAGAAAGCATAGTATAGCAGGATAGGCAAAGGAAACCCTAGAGATAAGATGTATAGTTCTCCACTTTCCGCTGAATTCCTGAAGAATTGCGCACTTAACGCCGGACTTTGCCTCGTTAACAAAGGTAGGTATCTATAATAACCAATGAAAATATTAAACTGAGGCCTGTCGTGGCGCAGCGGCACAAGAGTGTGACTGTAACCGACAGGTTCTGGGTTCGATCCCCAGTCGAGGAAATGAAATATTTAATATTTTCAATTTAAAATATTTAATGTTTCATTTCTTTGTTCTGGTAATAAGGCAAAGTGCGGCGTTGAGTTCCGCCCCTCAACACGCAATGCCTCAAATTCGGCGGAAAGTGGGGAAAGGAAGTGGAACGGAGTGTCATAACACTAGGTCCCACTTCCGTTCCCTCTGCCTACCCTGCCTAGTGCGGGATACAGCGTGAAGATGAAAAAAAAATAAAATAAACTAGTAACTTCTCTGAGTAGGATTCGAACCCACAACCATCGTATTTACAGTAGCACCTTTGCCACGATAGTCTCTGCTTACTTTTTATTACTTGATTTATTTATCAATAAATGGCAACATTATTTAATCAATGCAAACAACTTTAAAACTTGTTATATCATCTATTTTTACCTAAATTATATAAATGTTATCTCGTTTTAATTGTTCAAAGGTAATTAATTATATACGTAGTAAAATATTAACTGTAGTCTCAGTACAATAGGTTCATTGTTATTTGTTTGACTTTTATCTAGAATCGTATGTACGTGCCGTTTAAAGTTTTGACAACACAATACGCATATTGTGACGTGCTATAAGATATATAATTAGTTCTAAATAAAAGGTTTTAAAGGCTTTTATTATCAATAAAAAAATATATAAATAAAATCACATTTGTTGTTATCATTTTTCTGTACATAACAGAGTTATCGAAGTTAAGTGGCGGAAATCAACGCTGCAGATTGTCGTTGTTCAACTAAGCAGTGAAATAAAAATTATTCATTCCTTTGAGTGGGGACCAAATCAGCAACTATTTTGCTTCAAACTCGTAATATTCTCTCAGCTTCACACTAATATGTAGCAAAGTAATCTATGGAGTTCAGTGTAAGACACACGGCTCCGCACTTTAGGCCGAACTCAACGCCGCGCTTTGCCTAGACACCAAACGAAAAATTAAAGATATTAAATATGTTTTTCCTCAAGTGTGAATCGAGCCCACAGCCTGTCGTGCTTACAGCCACATCACTGTGCCACCGCGCCACGACAGGCCTCACTGTTATAAGTGTGAATTAAAACTTAAAATTAAAAACAATAAAGTCAATTTGTATAATTCTTTCATAATTGAAATTCAAAATCACAATGTTATATAAAATTTGCCAAAAATAGCAACCAATAATTCCATTTGAATACCGAAATACCTTAAAAATTCAAGGCCAGGTGATTAAATTAGCATAGTCTCGTCGTTAGCTCTGGTAAAGGTGTATGGAAGGATATAAAAACTATTTTTTTGATTATAACATTCAATTAGTTGTATCTTTTTCAGCTTCACACATAACCTGACAAATAAATATCAAGATACTTCGCTCCGTTTCCGAACTTTTCGCCGTATTTGAGGCATTGCGTGTTGAGTGGTGGAACTCAATCATTTTCGTTTAAAGATAGCAGCTATTCAAAATAAATTATAATAAGTAAGTACTCCATAGAAATTGAATAGTATTAGTGATATTATTTAATAAAATCTGCCTTAAAATTTAAACCTCTTTTATCGTTAAGGAAACAATATCACTCAGTAACATCTACCGTATATTAGCTGACCAACAAACAAATAGAAAAAAAATAAGAAATCTGTGTTTTAAGTTCTATTGTTATGGTGTTACTGCTTCCAATAAACATTTTTTTTTCATATATCTGCCATGTACAGATACGTACATACAGTCATGTTTAAATTTATTTTGTTTTTATGTTACACATACTGAACGTTTGTTGTTATTGTAATGCAATGATTTATTGCACTTAAGCTCTAACAAAGCATATTATTGTACAACGTAAAACCACAAAGCGAAAAATGTGTATCTTCATGACCTAAATACTCTTGAAAATACTATTAAAAATAATATTAAATTAAAAATATACTTAGACAGTCTGTTCACATAACGCAATAACTGGAATGACATCATACTTCGGTAGTCCACGAATATGTAAAGATAAATATAAAAATACGTACATACATCATGCTGGCAGTCACTTTGATAATTATAAATTGATATTTTTAGAAAATATTTTTAAAAATGTATATTAAAATTAAACTGTTATAATATGTGTCGTAGATTTAAATTTTAATTTCTACTTAAGTGTGGTTATATGGAATATAAGAAGCATGTATAATCGTTAAATGTTTTGATTTCGTTATTAGAAAAAGATCACATATTAGATAATTTTGTACCTTAGTCACTGAAATCTGACCTAGTAGACTCAATACAAAAAATATTTTTGCAGCGGCAACGTAAGCATACTACAATATAAAAAAACAATTCTGACACAGAGACTCACCGTTGTATAAATAATCCAAAATATTATTTCTGGGTCACAGCCAAGATCATCTGGTGCGAATTATACTAAAGGTGAATAGCTTCTCGTTTTTAAATACTCTCGTAATTCTTGTCTAAACTTTATATACGTTTTAAAATAGCTTGTCGACATCATCGTGGCACAGTTGGCAAGTATTGATTGAACGCTATTGTTGTGGGTTCTTATAATATGAGAGAATAGAAGAGATACAGAGCATTTGTAATGAAATAAAAATTAACAAATAATTAAAAGATACCAAAAAAAAACAATAAAATTGTGATGAAAAATTGATATGTAACCTTAAAATCAGCAAGAAATACATGGATTAATGTTCCATACCAAAAAATAAGTACATTTCTCGCTTGAACTTTAAAAAAAAACAAGTACAAGTGTATCAAAATTAATATTTACACCTTTCATAAGAACGACATGATAAAGTTCTAACACTTATAAATATTATTATTACACAATAACATAAAAAAAAGATTATATTTCAGCATTTCCGCAGGAACTACATACTCGTACAGCTAACTACGCAATTCCATTGACGAATTCCTTAATAATAATATTACAACCGTAATGTTATAAGAAGTACATATACGACCTACTGTAGTTCGCAGGAATTACGTGCCGAGTTAGCGCTAGTCTTTATCAACAAGATATTATGTTTCAATACAAATCGTATGTATTTACGTATTTTACGTAAAAATAATGCGCACTTAGTGGAAGGTTTCGCTAATTTATGTAAAGTGTAAAAGAATGTTTTCATTTATTAGTGAAGATATATATTGTGTTGATTATTTTACTTTATTTGTATATTGAGGGCACAATTGCATTGTCGCGTAGCTGCTTCAATAGATAGTTCTAGTACAAATCCTGTTATGAGAGTATTACTTACATGTATAAAGATATTGTTTTTTTTTTTATTTGGCTTAAAGAAAAGTAGTTTTACTATCGCATTTAAATCTTATTAAGTATAAACAATGTAGGTCAAATGATGAAATTGGTATACCTATAGTTTATTTTCGTACACCCAGTGTACTAACCATGAGAGAGCATTAAACAAACACATTTATTTCAGTAGTAAACAGTGTGTGTGCACCATTTCCTACACAATATATAATTCCCGGTGGAGTTTCGCGAACAGTTGTGGAAACATAAATATTGAAGATGGCCACCCAAGGCCAATGTCTATTACCGATGATTGTGTAAGTTAAATTTACAATAATATTATTATACGAGCGAGCCGTTCGCGGCTTCACTCGCTTCAAGCGCACAATTATTTCTTTGCTAAGCTAAATGATTTTTGGTGTTCTAATTAGCATTATCATTTTTCAGATAATATCAATACATTGAAACTAAAGTTACAGTGAAAACGAAAAATAAGTTATTTTGTAGTGATCTAGTCAAACTATTTTGCTTATTACCGATAAAAAAAAATATTAAATAAATGTTGACGGAAATTATGATAGCGAAAACTACATTAAAATCAGTTAAACCATTATTGGTCTGCTACAGAGATGACCTTCGCCGAAGCGTGGCACAGTATTTGACTGTAAATCTGAGAGTTCTGGATTCCATTCCTGGGCATTTTATTCATTTTTATTATAGTTTTTTTTCTCATTCTGGTATCAGATAATTGAGTTTTAGATCAAATTCCTCCAAAGACTTATGTACTGCAAACAGATTATAAAGATATTATAAATAAAATTAAATGTATTACGCACAAACAAATAACCAAAAATATTATTTAAAAAAAATTGCGTCGCAAAACACAAACAAATATTGACAAACAACACATCTGTTAAATCAATTATTTTAACGACTATTATTTGATGTTATATTGTTGTCTTATATAGAATATGAGTCATACAAAACTTTTTTATAGTTTCGAGTTACTAGTAAAGATCATAATAAAAATATTTTTATAGATCTATCAAAAATCTATCAAAAAGAGATTAAGTTTTTAAATGTTTTTGTGATTTTGAAAGTAACATTATGAAAATTAAACTTTCAGTGTACTTTTAAACAGGTATGTTCTAATCTAATATGAAACGTCTTATCAGTTTTCAACTAACGTTAAAAGTTATAGTTCTATAATGGTGTCAAGTTATATTTAAGGTTAAAGAGTCGCTGGATAGTGTGACTTTTTAACATAAGGTATATATATCATTTACCTTTCTAACTTAGTCTTTTAAATATATGATAAAAAGTAAGAAAAAAAATCGGCAATATTTTCTTCTTGATAAGCGTTTTTTTTTATTAACTCAAATGACTTGTGATTATTTCTACAATTAAAAATGTAGATTTTGAATAAATAAAATAATTATAATCTATGCTTGAGCACTAATTTTAAATTCGTAAAATATTTCTTGTACTATACAAAATCATAAAATATAGAACTACGTATGTACTACATCTACGTACATTTCCCTCAAGTAGCTATATTAGTATGCACATATGTAACTCACTCAGCGAAAGCCTCACAAAGCTTTTAGCTCGAAAACATTTAAACTTTAAAACCTCTTAAATGTTATCAAAAGCACAAGAACAGGTCACCTGGCCTTGAGACCGCAGTATTTATGACAAACACGTGCTCAGCGCGTCGTGATCGTTTTCAAAGGCAAGGTTATCTATTGTATCGCGGTATATTAAAACTAATCTTAAGGTAGGCTTATTTTCTTATAACTTTCTTTAAGTTTTCTTTATATAATCTTGCATTTTTGTATTTAAGTATGTTATGAAAGTTTGCCTTGACATTTATAATCAACAAGAGGCACAAGCGTGTGACTGTAAACGCGACAGGTTGTGGGTTCGATCCCCGCTCGTGGAAATAAAATATTTAGTTTAATATTATCAAATCAAATATTTAATGTTTTTTTTTCTTCGCTCTGGTTTTATGGCAAAACGCGCCGTTTAGTTTCGCAACTCAGCACGCTATGCCTCAAATTCCACTGAAAGTGGGGAACGGAACGAAGTATCTTGACAGTAGGTTCCCAAGTTCCCTTAGCCTACCCTGCCATGTACGGAATACAATGTGAAAATTAAAAAAATATAAAAAGAATATTATGAGCCATAACTACTTTAGCAAGCAGCGGATAATATTTGTTAATAGTAAACAATAACCTATATAACGTGTTCAGTAAATGTCCAGCTTTAGAGTAATAACGTAATATTGCGAAGTGAATTGCTCCTACACAATACTTCCAAATGGGCGAAAATTTAAACTGCGTTTTTTTTACACAGGCCGAGACCGGAAAAGATGCATGAAAAAATAATTATTAATAAATATAAATCATTTTTTTTCTATATTTAACATTATATATATGTGTACATAAGGTGTGAGTTATTAGGTTCGAATCCAACGAATATTGATAATGCATTGATTTGAAATGCCAACGTACGCGTGTATCTACAGTCGCGAGAATCGACAATGCGAGCTATAAATAATTTTTACTTTCTCCCTTTGGTAAAGCAAAATGCGACGTCGAACTCCACCACTCATAGAATAAACGTTAACAAAAAAAAAATACTTTCATAATATTTTTAATAATCTGTAAATTGTAAAGAAACAAGAACTAAAAAAGATTTTCTTGCCAATACAAAAGAACAATAAGAAATTATTCCAAGTGTTTATCGCACTGCTCTTTTCAAAGTCAAGGTTATCTATTGTATTAGAATCGAGTAAATATTGCTATACACCTATATACTCGTGATTACGTATATTAAATACTAGCGACCTGCCTGCGGCTTCGACCGCTTGAATTAATCTATTTTACTTACTAATTATCACTTTTAACACAATCACAAAAACAAAATTTCAGCCATGTGAATAAAAAAATTTTAGCATATTTGTACAACTTAAAATTTTAAATTGACGTATTTTTTTATTTTTTGCCGATTTAAATAAAATAAACACTTAATATTAAAGAAAGGTTAACAAACGCATAGTCAAACAGATAAAAAATTCAAAAATCTCTATTTTGGGCCCTATTACATTAATAAACGTCTTCTATAAGATTTTTTTAGTACATCTTCCATGTACAGACTGTAATCGGTTACAGATTCATTATAAATATAGATTATAACTTGATGCTATAATAACAATTATGTGTATTACATAACTCGACATTAGATTCTATCATAAATTATATAAAATAACCGCGTTATTGATCGGTAGTTTATGTATAATTATTAGTTATTAGTTTTACGTAAATACGTTAGAACGAGAAACAAGTACGGTTTAAGTTAAATATTAATTAGAGCAAATTTATGTGTTTAGAGGTAAGCATTTGTACCTGAGTTAAATTATAACTCGGGCAGAATAATTACCTATACTTAAAATGATTTTATGTGTGATCATTTTATATAAACAGTGGACATATATAAAATGTATGCAAATCGTAGTAAACAAAAGTAAATTATAAAAATTGAGGTCTGTCGTGGCGCAGCGGCACAAGAGTGTGACTGTAACCGACAGATTCTGGGGTCGATCCCCAGTCGAGGAAATGAAATATTTAATATTTTCAATTTAAATATTTAATGTTTCATTTCTTCGCTCTGGTAATAAGGCAAAGCGCGGCGTTGAGTTCCGCCACTCAACACGCATTGCCTCAAATTCGGCGGAAAGTGGGTAACGGAAGTGGAACGGAGTGTCTTAACACTAGGTTCCCGGGTTCCCTCTGCCTACCCTACCTCGTGCGGGATACAGCGTAAAGCTGAAAAAAAAAAAAAAAAACTAAGTTAAGGCCCATCGTGGCGCAGCGGCACAAGCGTGTGACTGTAAAAGCGACAGGTTTTGGGTTCGATACCCGTTCGATTACCACTTGAGCAATATTTAATATTTCTCGCGTTGAGTTCCGTCACTCAACACGCAATGCCTCAACTTCGGCGGAAAATGTCTTAACACAACTAGGTTCTTAAGTTCCCTTTGTCCATCCTGCCATGCGCGAGATACAGCGTGAAACTAAGTCACTTATTCATTAATATTTAGTAAATGAATGAAGACCATCCCAATTTATTAACGTAAATTATAACGACAAGAGTGCCTTATTTCATCCCAAATCGGTAATTTAATGCTTGAAATTTTAAGTGTACAGACATACAAAACCTCATTTTGTCATTATTTTTTTTTTTCAATATAAAGAAGCTGTCAAACCACGTGACCGATAACCAGCTTAATATGTTAAAAATAGATATCTAGATATGCCTATGAGTGATAACCACTTGACGTAATGGAATAGACCTGAACCATAATTCACGAATTTATTGACATAAAGCTATCAAGATAAAAAACTACAGTGTTATTTATCATTACCTATATATGTACCTATGTATTCAAACAGTGCCCATTTAAACGCGTGTTACTTATAATTGATTGTGTAAGAAAATTTTCATACGGTATTTCTAATTTAACTCCTTGGAAAACCTTTATAAAAATACATATAATATAATTACCGTAATGCGGGGTTGTTTTACATAAAAAATTGAGGATATATGTTAGAAATATACTTTAGATACAAAAATAAAAAATATTTTATACTATATTAAGTTGAAATACGAAGAGAGGCGTTCAATTCCTTTTTGTTATGTCTTTTTGGACTGATTGTCAGTATAATTTTGTACCTCGCAAAGGTTTACGGTGGATACACATAAGCGTAGAAAGACGGGGGCCGAGGGGTCCCAGTTTACCTCAGAATTAGAGAATCAAAAAGAAATCAGTGCTGTTTCCACCTTAGAAATGTTACTAACAAACATGATGCGTGAAAAATAAAGAAACAACACGTTTACAAAGACAGTTTTGTCCAGGCCCCCTTGGCCAATATTTTTACAAACGCTCATATACATACATTGTGAAAAGACAACATAAATAATAAATAAACTAAATAGCGCAGTAAAGCGTATATTTAGTTGACCTTGGTCACCAATTCGAATAACATACCGTGGCGTTATACCAAATATCATCAAATATCACAGTGATTCCTGAAGTACTTAAATACACATTCTCCAAGAGGATCGCCGATGCAGGAATTCCTTTAATATGAACAGTGTTTACATCATCGGCGTGGGAATGCATAATCGCATTTTGTGGACTACATATTTATTTGTATTTTCTATTATAGATTATTAATTGTTGGAACTTATATGAAGTATGTCACTTGCAATTTAAGTAATAAGTCGAAATTTAAATATTATAATTAATTAAATTAGTTTAAAATAATTTTTGGTTATTTTCGAAGCATAAAAGAAAAAAAACTGTAAATAATTTACATAAATGTCAATCAATATCACTAATATAAATGTCAAATCATGTCAACAATGTGACTGTAAAAGCTGTTTTAATTTTTTGGTTAGGTAACAATGCAAAACGCGGCGTCGACTTTAGTCGACACGCCTTGAATTTGGCGGAAAGTGGGAAGCAGTACAATTGTCTTAATATTAGGTTCCCAACTTCCCTCTGTACATTTAAAAAAAATATGTAAAGAATGATAAATTAAATATATAAAGTATTATATTATTTAGTTAATAAAAAAAATACACATAAACAGAATGTTATCTGTACGTATATAGGCTGCTTAATTGTGTAAGCAAATTACCATGATAATCTCTAATCAAGATATAAGGCACTTCTAGGTCAATAATACTGATATTTTCCACGATTCGTTATATGTTTTCATATCTTATAAACACTTGAAAATAATAAAGTGTTGGATTACATAAGCTTTAGTACATTGTCAATAACATATTGTTTATAAAAAGTAAACAACACCATGCTATGATTTTTTTACCTTTATTTGCAATGACACTATCTTACAACTAGCCATCTTTTTAGAACTTTAGGCTTAGTTATTTATTAAGTAGTATAATACTTTCAATTTTAATTAAGACTTCTCAGCAGTCTTCGCTAAGTAACAAGATTTCATATTTCAGTATCAAATACTAGTGGGCTACAACCAAATGCGTCGGCTACAAGATTTATAGGAAGTTAAAAAAAGACGCAAGCCATTAGATATTCAGAGCACAATTCACATTCTGACAACTGTAAATAACAACTCCAATAAAATTTTATACATTAGTATGGCTCAACATACAAATTTAAACAATTGAATATAATAAGATGTTGTGTTCATATGTATTAATTCAGCATAGTCTTGTGTTTTCTTTAATCACGCTCTACATGCACCAACTGAGCTTAATGTCGCGAGTTTAACGTCCACTGAGAGTTCTGTACCAATTTCTGGAATGTAGGTCAATGGGAAGGACAATTTTTAAATTGGCACTTTGACTTTAAAGGTGACAAGCTTTGGTTTACGTATACACTAGACTATACATAATTATTGCAAAATTTTATAATTGTAATCTACAACTCAACTTTACTTGTCGATTTCTTCCTCACTTTGTAATTTAAATCATCACTTTGTTCCTTAGTACTTTGTCCTTTAGGATTTGAGTACGGGTAAAATTTCATACAAATACGGCAAAATCGAAGCATAAACGTTCGTATCTATGATTGCGTTAACTTTGAAGTTTAGCTTTTGCAGTGTTTGATGAGACAGTATAAATGAACATTTGATAATAATTTTAGCTTGTTATCGCCACGCGGTATTGTCATAAATGTTTTTTACAGACCGACAGACATACATGAAAGTAATCTTATATGGGTTTCATTTCTTTCTTTTGACGTACGGAAATATAAAAATTATCATTACCTTCATATTCATTAACTACAAGGAAAGTATGGATATAATTAATATAATAATTATACAAGTACTAGAGATAACGCGTAATGTAAACAAGTTTTTGATGAGATAACCGTTTCACCGTTCTCGCTTATTTTCCTGTTATTGAAGTTTTGATGATAATTAAACAAATAAGTGTTGTTTAATTTTCCATATAAACATAACAAAGTGATCAATCACTCTCTATATGAAAGTTAGAATTATTAATCTTTTTATCGAACCCGACAAATAAAACAATATACATTTAACTTAAACTCGATTCTTTAACTGAAACAGTCCAAATTTCCCACAACGAACATTCTCATACAATCATATAATAACAAAATTTAATACTCAACATAATTTATGTATAGTAATCTGCACAAAAGAGAGAAACAACTGAAATCAGAACTTTACACACGTAAACATACAGAGCTCGCAAAGCTCAAATCTTAATGTACTACGTTCTACTACGATGACATAATTCTTTCAAGAACCGTCTTTGTTCCCCTCCGGCCTTATATCGATCTGGACGGGTTTACTACCAGGGTCAACTTTGTTTGACTCCTCTCCCGCTTACACTTGAGGGTCTTTCTCTTTCTAACAATGTTGCTAGGCCAAAATATTGCTGCTGTGTTTTAAATTTTCATATATTTTGATTTCATTTTAATAAGTCATTATAAATAATATTAAATATTTAAATAACAAACTGAAGCGAAAACTTATATTGTTATAGTTGAACAAAAGAATTAAATTAAAAAGCCGTAAAAAAATTAACAATTTTTCTCTCTTTTATGCTCTAAGATTAAGGTAGAAATGATTAAAAAATAAATTAAAAAAAAAAAAACAATTTGTAGCCTGGCAATACATCACACCCTTGACAACGACCTGAACCTTAAAGGAACGTGCCCGGATATAGCCGGCAGTACCTTATTACGCAAACACGCAGTAAATTGAACGAGTTGAGGATTTGCTAAAAAGATTTATTTATATTGCTTTGAAGATCTTGGTAATTTGCTAGTCAAATATTATCTTTATATATAATAAATAATACGGATAGCTAAGCATTTATAATTACTACTACACATATTTCCAAAGTGAAATATTTAATATTTTCAAACCAAACATTTCATGGTTTCATTTCTTCGCTCTGGTAACAAGGCGAAGCGTAATACACAATACCTCAAATTACTTCCCAAGTGCCCTTGCCCTACCCTGCCGTATGCGGGATACAGAGTGAAGTAGTTAAATAAATAATTACACTAATTCATCAAAAATATATTACCAATAAAAGTAAACCGAAGAGTCTACACTATATAATAATCTAATCTACATAACGAGTTAAAGGTCACACATGCCGCTTCTACACAAACTCCGGGTAGTTTAACGTAGCAAGTAGGCCACGGACCCTCACCGCAAATACTGTATTTGCGACAATATTGAGCCTTGACTAACCAACTATTCGTCCTCCGATCGTACTTTTGTTGCTTTAGCATTCAATGAGTTTTGGTTTAATATATCGCTTATTTTGTCTTTTTTTGATAGTATTTTTGTATAAAATTTTTTTGTTAGAACTTAGAAATTTAGGTACATCCAAAAACACAGAAATACATTTAAATACGAAATGTGGCCCTGGGTTCTTTATTTAATTCCGAAAAGGAAAACATAATTATGAATTCACATTTATAATAATTATTTATATAAAAATAATTTCACTTCAACCTTCAAACAACTTTAAAACACTTTTGATATCAGTTATGCAGAACTTGAACCTGTTACCTTCGCATACAGGTCGCGTAGGTTACACTGCGGTCGTATTATTATACAATATTATTCTAAGGCCACCAATGTATATACGAATAAATTCTGATGTTGACAAAATCAATACCAACAAATACAAAATTTCAGAGGTAAAAGCTATAATTCAACTGGAAATTTGGCAAATTGCCGAATTAATGCCAATTTCAATATACGTTTTACGATCATATTCGACCAATTTTCAAAATAATATGACATAAATAATTTACTTCCGCAAAACAAAAAATTAAGCGGTAAGCGTATTTATCTTAACGCAATCATTTCGTAGGTAGGCCGAGAAACAAGTGTTAGATCTCTCATTTTTTTATGAACAATTTCCGTTCCTTCATTTATAAATGCGTATAAATATTGCTATTGTTTATTTCTAACGGTTAATACTAAAAGTTAAGGCCTGGCAGGAGTCCATCTGACGCCAAGCTTCAGTGATTTTCCCCTATCAAAACAACGTGTGAAATTTATAGGATCAAAGGTCGAAAACAATATTGTAATCTGTAAGCTTATGTTGCTGAGAAATTTTTAATTTATCATTTTTAGCAAATTATTTTTAACGTTACATCAAGACTGCAAATGTAGATATCAGTGTAGATCTTCCAGCTCCACGTTGTATTCCGCACATGGCAGGGTAGGCAGAGGGAACTTGGGAACCTAGTGACAATCCGTTTAATTCTACACTATTCGAGGAATTTGAGGCATTGAGCGTTTAATGGCTTATCTCATCTCTATTTAGCTTTCCGTGTTACCAGCGAAAACGTCAATTATTCAATTTGAAAATATAATAATATATAATACTTATGGCAGCAAAAATAAAGATTTAAATAAATGAAAAATATTGTAATATAATACTTACGGCGAGTTCAAAATTGAATTGGCTGTAATTCAAACAATCAAAATCTGTGTGGCAATGGCGTATTAACTGTGACCTTACCAAAACAAAGAAATTTGGGAATTTAATAAAAGAACAAGGTTAAGCTAAATTGAGTTTTTAATTTAAACAGATTTATAATATATTTACGGATAAAAATTTATTAATTTAAAAAAATATATAAAAAATAAGGTTGTTTCTTATCAAACAGCTGAGTTGATTAAACTTAGGTTGTGTGCTTTAAGTTGATTTTTGTTAAAAGTAAAATTTGTCTAAATAAATCAAGGAGCAACACTATTATATTGTAGATATTTATTTATTTATATTAATATATATCTTCCAGTGCATACAATCATACCAGATAAGCGCCTATTTATCAATTTATGTAAAAATAACCAAAAAATCAATTTGACTTGTAAATTATATTCAAAAATAATCGTTTCATCGTATTTTGTCAAACGAAAAAAATCAAATCCACATACGCGTTCAGTCGGGCGAAGCAATCAATTATTTTGGTACGCGGATTGGTGTTCAAATAAAACAATTAATAGCCGATGATGGCATGGCGCCAGCGATGCCGATGTCAAATCATCGTGGAAAACTTATAATAACAATAGGAATATTTTAAGAAGAGCTAACAATTTGCATACAAACATGCTTATTCTATGTTATATTAACATAAAAATTATACACGAATCATATAACAAGATATACGTTTATTTATATTATGGTAATTTGGTCTATTACTTTACCTTTAGCTTAGATAATAGCACGTATTTTTAGGCGTATCGAAACGCGATTATATTTTCACAGGTCTCTCATAATTTCTGTAGTAGACAGAGAAAACGTTTAGAATACTCTGCATTCCGCTGGTCTATAATTTAACCAAGAAAGATTTTAATGCGCAATATACTTTGTCCCAATTATAAAAATAAATTGTTTATTTTATCCTACATTTTTGTACATTAGTGGTTACTTATTTATATTTAACTTTAGTAGCAAATTAACATATCTCAAAATTATTATAAAATAATAAAATAAATTGAATAAATACAACAAATTAAAAAGCAACTCTATTAACTACCAAAATTGGCAATAATTTGTTAAATTTTAGGTTAATGCCTATATTTATGTATAGATAAGTAAGCAGAAATACGACCAAAACACATTTAATATTGAAATGCCCACCAATTTACTGCCAATCCAGAAACGATTTGAGGCAGGTCATTTATTACGAAATTACCTCAAATGTCATTAATAAATTATTAAACTTGCTTGAAATGCGTCGTCTACGTATGCTGAAATTTAACGCTTTGGAATATTCCAAGTAATTGCTGAATATATATTAGGATTGGTGTAAACAGTTGGTTACGTAATTTGTTATGAAATATAAGCAAAATTAACAATGTAAATACAACGTAAAAAATCAAACCTATCCTGAAAAAAGCTTGAAATTTATTTCTTTTCGAGATACTAGTTAATTTTATATCAACCGCCTTGTATTTTAATGAAAATAATTCAAACATTTACTTTACTCAAAAATTATTATTTGCTATCTGTCGCATGATTAATTTTAATCTTATATACTTCAATTTTAAAATATGTTTCATGTGTATGCAGAGCCTTATTTCTATCCTTTGAACGTTCTCTGTGAGTCATTACAAAGTTATCACAACCATGCACAGAAAGAAGAAATGGTCCTAAGAATTCCTTGCGGTACCCCGCGCAGCGACCGTTATAGCTTCATGTACAATTAATAAGATGTTTTTTCCTAGTTTCTAATAGTTGAAGTTATAAAAGTTTTTTAATAGAATTATGAAGTGTAAACGTTATTGAATTTTATTTTTTATCCATTATTCAATCTTTTTATTGTTGATTAAAAATGTATTGGCGCCCAGCTGCCGTGATACTGTAGAATGTGATTTTTTAAATAATTTCCCAAAATACCAGGTTATATCCAAAGATTTCTGTAATTCAATACAATTTTAGTTACAAAATGGCTATAGTGTAGACTTTCATTATACTAAAAATTAACAACACAAATACTGTATATAATGTATTTAAGATTTTAATAACAATAAAGTTTATAAAATAATGTTACGGTTTAATTCGATAACGCTTCCCCGAACATTAGCATTCGCTTTGTTCTGTAATAAAGAGCTAAAGACAAATCAGCCTGAAGTAGAAAACAAAGCGAGCTTTAAGTGGGTCAATCGTATCGAGGAATAATTTATACCTACTTTGCTTAATACAAAAGAACTTATGACATTAAAGATATTATTATATAAAATACGCTTTGGACACCATCTAAAAGGATACTGGTTCAAATACTTCTTGTGTGAAGCACTTTAACATTATAAAGACTTTTTAGCACTCTCTTCCCTTCCTCTTACGGAGAGAGAATGTAGTGTTGAAGTACTCTGCTTCTTTTTATTTACCATCTTATTTAGCTAACCTAACCTAACCTAACTGTTCTTTTTTTTATGGACTAGACACGGCAGACGAGCGTACGGGTCACCTAATGGTAAGTGTTCACCGCCGCCCACGGCCCCGTGTAGCACCAGAGGAGCTACAGATGCGTTGTCGGTCTATAAAGTGGATGGGCACCGGGGCCCGGCATTACCCAATGCGAAACGCAGTGGCCAAAGCAACTACTTAAATACCGGGGGTGGTAATAATCCAGTCGAGCGTCCTGCCCATGCGTGTTGCCATTGCTGAAAAAGGTGACTCTCCCATACGTACTTTAATCGCCTCTTACGACACCATCAGTATCAGGGTGATCCTATTCTGAGCCGGAATCACACGGCAAAAACAAAAATTACATGTATGAGATATGGATTTTAATGTTTTAATTCCTTGTATGCAAATATTCTAAAATTTTGTTGAATATTGCTTAACAAAAAGATCGATAACATTTATTTTCTCGATGCTCAAACAATTCATTTTAATATAATTAATAAAACAAATATATTTATATATAAGGTTTGTTCATCACTTTTAGTTGGCTTCTAGTATTGCATCGTGCATATTAACTGGTGTCATTTGAATGATATGACGCACATAGTGCAATTTTAAACTAACAGAGGGTATAACATGTATTATTGTGTACCTAAATAATAATAAAAGTAGCCTATCGTGGCGCAGCGGCAGAAGCGTGTGACTATAACCGACAGGTTGTGGGTTCGATCCCCACTTGAGGAAATGAAATATTTAATATTTTCAATTTAAATATTTAATGTTTTCATTTCTTCGCTCTGGTTCGCCAAGGCAAAACGCAGCGTTGAGTTCCGCCACTCAACACGCAATGCCTCAAATTCGGCGAAAAGTGGGGAACGGAATGTCTTAACACTAGGTTCCCAAATTCCCTCTGTCTTCCCTGCCATGTGCGAGATACAGCGTGAAGCTGAGAATGAGTGAGAATGTATATATATTATATAATAACTTTGGATGCGTGTTCAAATCCTGATTAGGTAAAAAAGTATAAAATGGATCATATGATAATTTTTAGACTGTTTTTTAGACTAGTACATAAAGTTGAATATATATTGTAAATAAGGTCGTCGTGATGCAGGTACGGCGTGTACCAGTTAACGCGACAATTGTGGCCTTGTGTATTCGATTTCCACTTGGGACAATGGTAGAAATTATTAATCATCATTTCCTCGCTTTTATTGCATTATTTATTACGTAGTAGAAAACAATGCAATATCTCGTAAATTCGGCGAAAAATTTGGAACGGATTGTCTAAACTCTATGCTCTATGCTCTCTTCTTATTCTGCTCATAGAGGATACAAAGAAATTCTATAAAAAATATAATATATATAAATAAATATATATATATATATATATATATATATATATATATATATATATTATATATATATATATATATATATATATATATATATATATATATATATATATATATATATATATCATCGCTATAATAGTATGGACTTTAGCTTCCTTATCGCAGTGCGCAAATATGAATAATGCAATTCGTTTGTGATGACTTATTTGCGCAGAACAAAGAAATACTAAAAATGGTATCAAGTTTACAGTAAATTATGGGCACATAAGATATGAAATGACCATAGATAGAAAACAATATAATATTAGTATTAAATTATTTTCAATAACATTAATTAAATTATATTATTTACGTCATAAGAATTGCAATGTAGTCGTCTAATAAAGTTAAAGGTGTCGTATTATTTATCTATACTTGTATATATAAAAAACTCTTTCGTTACTGAATGACTGACTGATCATACAGACGAAATTAAGCGATTCACAAAATTTAAGCAAATATTAATATAGAATATCTAAAAAATATTCTTCCATTTTAGCTCTTAAATTTACGCAAACAAAATTGATGGTGGCTTGCAAAATCAAATTTGTCAAATTGTATTTTTAATAAATAGATCCAGCTAATAGAGTGTACATATTGTAAAACGGTTTGGCTTGCTGCAGTTGACTGTTGTCATTTTACGTTTATTTTATTTTCACTTCACACCGGATGCTACAGTCGACGCCTGTAAATTTGTTGGCTGAACTAATTGTTTTTATTCTTATATACTATTTTCTTAGTTAATAGGTAAAAAAAAAATATAAGAACAACTAACAGGCTTAATCATTTATTCTTCAAATGATGAGAAATGGAGATCAGATTCACACTCATTATACCGAACATGGTAAAACAGACAGGAGGAACTTGGAAACTTATAATACTCTGTCTATTTTTTTTTTCGTTTAAAAATATTTATAATAGATAAATATTTTTTTTTATCTATTATAAACATTACATTTCACTTCTTTGAATGGGAATCGAACTTACAACCTGTCGTTTACACAGGTCAGGTCGCAATAGTGTGTGTAGTGAAATCTAGATCGATATTTAATTGTGGAAACGAGTAACTCTCCATATAACATTTCTGTAGAGCTCCATCTTTGCAATCAATGAACGTTAGTTATGACATAACATATGGAAGGACAGCGTCCGTCAACTCCATTTGTCAAATGATGATTTCATTAAAATGTTTCGTTTGCGTTTTTATCGTGACAATTTTACGACTTACTTATGTTATGATTGAGAATGATGATTATAAGTTCAAACTCGAGAGAATGTCTTTATATAGTAATAGGCTCTATAGACGTATTTCACAATTACATCTTTGTTTCATTTTGAATTATTTTGCCTATTTGAATAATAAAAAGACATAAACACACAGCAACGTCAAACATAACACAAATAGTGTCTACTAAAAAATATATAGAATTAGTTATACAGCTTTAGTTTTTAAAAAAATATATCAAAATATATCAATTTACTATTACATTATCATCTTAATAGAAACTAAGATTAATTTTCATATTTAAACAATAATCAACCTACGCAGTATACACCTACACTTATTTTGTTAGAAATCCTAACCTTTTAAATAAAATTCGAGGAAACATTTTCTATTGTTTATTTCGGAAAGGAATCAAAATAAATTATTGTTATTCTTACTTCAATAAATGTATTTTGTTGAATAATGTTATTGTATTAAGCAAAAATAAAAACAACAATGTTTTGAGAATAAGGATATAGGTCAATGGTCAAGTATAATGTATAAAAAGTGATGTACATTTACGGGTATTTTCACTCAATTTGCAAGAAAATGAGAAACTATAATTTTAATTTTGCCATTATCTATTACATAAATAATAAAAAATAGATTTTTTTAATTTATTTGTATTACCATTACTTTTCATTCGACATATTGAGGCACATATCCCTAAAAATACAACATATCAAAAATGTTCAAAAATACACTTCAATACACTTTATGATTTGCATGATATCGATATACTGACGACAACTAAGACTAAGACTTTTCTATAGTTTCGTACTCAACATTTATGACTACAAAAAGACTTTGTATTTTTGTTTTATAAATCTCCATATTAAAATATTGTAATAGAACTGACAGAAACATAAAAGATACTCCTCATTTATGCACCCCGCACCCTCATGATCGATCTAATACCTCAGTTAGGGGTATCATCGTAGACAATATAATCCAACGGTATAAAACACATTTTTTTTTCTTTTTAAAGAATAATAATAACAAATTTATTAATATTTTCTATGCTTCTAGAATATTGCGTTAAATGAAAATTACTTTGTTAGCAGCGTAACGAAGCGGACACAGCGTCTAAATACGCGCGCGACGGTCGTTTGTTCGATTCCCACTTGGCGATATTCAGTTATTATCATTTCCTCGGACTGATTTGTTGTCAACAAGCTGTGTTGAACTCCGCCATACAACAAGCCATGTCTCGAGAATGTGCAGACGACGAAATGACAAGATCTATTGGGTTTCCTCTGCTTAGTCTACTGTTTACGAGATAAAATATTTCTACATAATCGAAAAGAGCCTTTACTTCGAAAACATGTCAAAAAGACATCAAACCATGAAAAGCAAACTATATTATAATAAAGAGACTCTTGTTATTTTTCCGAGTAATAAATACAATGTTTTATCCATAGAATGTGTACAACAGTAGCTCTTCATACGATATCAGTCCGCGGCTTAGCGTAAACAAAACGATAAATCGATATTTACCTTCACATTACGTCTAATATGTAGTGTCGTACCCACTTTTAATATCAAATTGTATTATAAACTTTGAAGTAATCGATGCGCGTGGGTAGCAGGTTCAATATTTATTAGATCACTTTTCACCTTTCACTTATGTATGGAAAGGCTAATAGATTGATTTTTAGACATTTTGTACTACACTATTTACAAATAAGCGATAAGCTGTGTCTGCAATGCCTACATTTTAATATTTTTAAGAGTATCTAAGTGGCAGTTTTTTTAGCTTCACGCCGCACCAGCAGAGCCTGTGGGCAGTGGGAAATTAGAAACCTAATGTTAAGAGTTTAAGACACCAGGTTGGGTTTCCCACTTTACGCCCAATTTGAGGCAATGTCTCATAAGTAGTGGAACTCAACGCCGCTCTTCACCTTATTACCAGTGCGAAAAAATGAAAACATTAAATATTTAGTTTGAAAAAAAATATGTTATTTCCTCGAGTGGGGATCGAACCCACAACTCAGCCGCAATTAAGTATTAACGTTTAGTTATAAGTTTAACTAGTATAATATAATATCTTTTATAAAATGCTCATATCACCTCCACTCCACCCACGGAAGGCAACCGCAACGTCTGACATCATAGCGATTATAAAATAAGTATTGACCATGCTGTGAATACGACAGCTAATGCCAGATAGAAGTTTCTAGTATCAATATTATGCGTTTTTATGTTTATCGCAATATTATTGTACTGTTTCATTACTGCTACATGTAATACATAAATAATTAAAGCATAGAATTAATAAATAAATACATATGTCAATTCTTTCACTCTATATTTTTGTCGATAAGACACGTTATTGATATAATTAAGACGTGTCAGCAAATCTCTTAGCTTCACGCTGTATCCCGCACATGGCAGGGTAGGTAGAGGAAACTTGGGAACCTAGTGTTAAGACACTTCGTTCATTTCCCCACTTCTCGGGAATTTTGTGGCATTGCGTGTTGAGCGGCGGAACCCTCTGTCTTTTTACTGGAGTCTGTTCCACTTCCGTTCCCCACTTTCCGCCGAATTTGAGGCATTGCGTGTTGAATGGCGGAATTCAAGGACGCGCTTTGCCTTATTACCAGAGCGAAGAAATTAAACATTAAATATTTAAATTGAAAATATTATATATTTCGTTTCCTCGACTGGGGATCGAACCCAGAACCTGTCGGTTACAGTCACAAGCTTCTACCGCTGCACCACGACAGGCCTCAAACATCATCTTTTATATTAAAAGAAGTATAATTTAATTGTAATCATATTTAATAATTGTAGTTTAAGTTCCAGGTGATTCCGCATGACTATATATAATTAATTGCAATTAATTTCATATTACGTTACGGTGTTATTTATTATTTGTATTATTTAAGATAACTTTGCGACAGGTATGTCTATAAATCAATTTGTAGTGTTCTAAGTATATTTACCATAATTCGTTTTACATTTGAAAAAAAAAACAAACAATTACGTTGAAAATAAGTTTGTCCTTCTGAACGTATTTTAAATATAGACATAAATTCTTACACAATATTACGTGCACCTTAAAATATTTAGGATTAACTCTAAAACACTATCTAATAACAACTCTTAAAAGCCCTAAATTACAATCTGAAACACAAAATAGTCTAAATTTAGCAACAGTTCGCAGTTCTCAAACCGTGACGTGATAATAAATGACGCAGGTGATAAGATGTTTTGAGAATCTGTAAACAAGCCTAGCCAAAATATAACATATAATACTTTTCTTTATTATTCAAAATATATTACATCAAGAAACTATCACATGAAAAAGTGAACTAGTGTTTAATTAAGCCATAAATGAGTAAATCAGTACCAATAATATACGATAATATTTAAAAATAACTATCATTAATTTTATTATCATTAATTTGAATCCCTTTTCTTTATAATTATATATTTTTTGTCAAATCGAAATAATTAATTGGTTAAGGCTACATCGACACGATTAACATGATATAATTTACTATATAGTCGACGTCTATAAATGAACAATGATAATTTTCAACTAAAAAGTTCAAACCAGGACTTGCTAACGACTAGACTAGATGGACACGCTATGTTCATCTAAACTAACTAAACATATTTTTATATCAGTATATACAAATTGAAATTAAAAGGACAAATAGGTAGATACATCTCAGTATTCACACCCACAAGCAATATATTTAATCAAACATCATCACACCCTCACTTAATCAGCTTCACGCTGTATCCCGCATAGAGCAAGTGAGGCAGAAGGAACTTGGAAGCCAAGTGTTGAGACACTTTTTCCGTTCCCCACTTTTCGCCGTATTTGAAGCATTGAGTGTAGACCACTAAATAATGGTATAAAAAACTCAATACATATTTTTTTATAAGAATGTACATAATAACATAATTATAATCAGTATTAATAAAGGCATTTGTATTCACACAAAATATAGTATTCCGTTCATGAACGATTGCGTAAGGCGGTATGAAGCCACAAACCGCAACTGAGCTTCTCACTTGAAGGAAGGTCGGACGAGAAATGAAATAGTAATTTGAATAAAAGAATGCATTTTGGTAGTGATATGAGATTTTTTAACGTATTATGTTGATAACAAAAAAAAATTAAATTCGATTAAAGTTATTACACATATTTTAAATGTCTCATATCAAGGACAGACACAAATCACGTGTCATAAGCAGCTTCATAGCAGGGTAATTTCAACGAGTGTCAAGTCACTCCGTTCCCCAGTAAAGAAACACACGCATCTTTTTAATATTAAAAAGAATACTAACTTGAAGCATTTATTTTCCATTTATATAAAAATTAACCAATTAATCAAAACAAACAGCAGCCAATTAATATATTTAATTAATAATTATATTAACGAACTAATTAAACAATAACAAAATTATTGCTGGAGAAATAAAATCGTAAACATTATATACTTAAATAAATATTGTACAATTTAGGTCAATGGAAACAGTGTCAGTCAGTCTATGCGGCTTTGTAAAGAACATCGTCGTTTCTTGGAAAACAACCCACATTGAAATAAATAATATACAGATCTCTTATCGTTAGATATTATGCAACTTCTAAAAGAATAAATAGTTTTATTCATTTTTAAATTTACTTTAAAATATTTAAATAGTTATAGTTTCCATTTAACAGCCGTATGAATTTACTAGCGCATTGGACAGTGTCTAACTTTAACCGTGATAATTGTTAGTTCGATGACCACACGACGGGTTGACTTTTTCCTTTATCGCGTAATGTCTTGAATTCGAGCAGTAAGTACAGGAACAAGTGTGTCAAGATAGCAGCCTTGTTCTAGTCCGCGCTAGCTTATTTGGAACATGAAAACAGACACTCCAATAGAGTGCTCTTAAAATCATTTTAATTCATATTTAATTTAGAAAAAGTTATAAAAAGCATATTAATGTTCAACAAGTATAATAGTTATGTGTTAATCGCTCGTGTGAACGTTTTTACTCTAAGCAAGAGACTATTTATCCAGAAAAAATGATCTGACGATAATAACATTACGTCAATAAGTAATTGTTTATAATTACTGTCTTCCTTTATACTAGTGCATAATATTGTATCTTTCAATGGTACGTATTAAATAAAATATGAACAAATGTATATAGGAAAGAAGCAGTTTGTATCATTCCTTATAAATAGAAACAATAAAGTTATCTGTTAAAAATCGCAAAACATAAGAAATGTATGAATTTATTAAGTTACTCTAACTCATCTTCACGCTGTATCCCGCACATGACAGGATACAGCGTGAAGCACTGGGAACTTGGGAACCTTACATTTTCTAATGAAAATAAATAATACAATTTCCAAATGAACAATAATTCATTAAGTCTGTTACATATAAAAAGTAAGGGCAATTACTTATGGCATGTCATGACCAGTAATTATTATTTGTAGTGTACCTTCACTTCTTAGTTATAAGCAATTACGACGAGGTTATTGATACCCACTGCGAAGTGCCTACTGTGCGATTTGTAATCAGCAGACATTTAATGTTATTACTTTTATATATACATATATAGCGAAGGCTCTACTAAAATCTTGTGAGTAATGTAATGATTTACCTCAAATAAACTTTAACATACATGTAAAGGCATGAGTAAAATATATTTATTAATAATTTTCCATTTATTATCAAACTATTTAACTATTAATTCCAAATTTACCTAAATAACGTATACTTTTCATGGTAAATATCACCAACAGAAACAATACAAAACACTAAGCATAAAAGTATTTAAATGTAAATTTAAATATTATAATAAAATTATTATATTTTATAATTTAAATGTAACTTAAAATAAATATTTTATATATAATAAATATTTTTAACATTGTAAAATCTAATGCTGGCGTATTTACGTTACTGTCAAGGAAAGAAAGAAAAAAGAAAACAGGATGGCGGCAGTTTCTGATGAAGGATAGGAGTTAGAAAATTCTTACAGAAGCTTCAATCCATAAATTTTAGTAAATTTACCAATTAATATATTTTTATATTTACTAAATATAATTAACAAATGATATTCTAAAAAGGATTATAAAATGTATCTTACAGTAGATTTATCAAAAAGCTTGCATAAACAGTTTCGTTGTGGTACAATACAAAAAACAAAAGCGCACATTTTTCATGCTTTAAACATTGGCCAATTCAATCAAGACGCAAAAGCTTCCGCAATCAATGAGTAAATTATTACGCCATACATTCTGCGAGAGAAGTAATAAATAAGACCACTACACTTTGTTTTTAAAAGTTGCGATGCGTAAGCTTAGCGTTTAAATAAAGTATAAATACAATAATAACAACAAATGTAAATAATTTTACAATAGGTGATTAAGTAAATATTTTTATAATTATAACACAAATACATATTCTGGATTGATAAAACAAACTCTTGTGGTATCTACTTTTTGCTGTAGGTACATCAAGAGTTTTGAGTGAACAATATTATGGGATTATTCCGTATTTAAAAATGTTTATAAAAGCATTTTTTATCGTAAATTAAGAGAAATTACTTGTCTTTGGCCAGAAATTTCACATCAAAGTTAAGTAATAGGATTTTACTGTCGAAAAGTAATTGTCAAAAGAATGAGGCAAAGTTCATATTATTGCCATAGAATTGTTATTACGTGCCTGCCAATGATTATTTTTTGAAATATTTGAATCAATAATATTCAGGTCGTCGTGCCTTGAATGTAAGTACGACAATTGTGGTTCAATTATCTTAAAGGAACATATTATTTTCCAGGTTTTGTAAAAACTTTCCGCCCATATTTGAGAGTAGATTTCTACTCTCAAAAATCTCTCAAGTGAAACGGGCGCACGGAACAGTTTCCTAAAATTTTCCCTTTCCTTTTAACGAAACGGTACGGACATTAAAATATTAAAATTGAAAACAGTGTATTTTACGTACTATATAAGAACAAAAATGTTATTGAAGAATAACTTTATGTTGTATCCTTTTTTTCTTAGTTGTTGTTGACGGATGTGAATAAACCAATCAGGTTTATTTGGATTCTAGGAATTTCAGCGAACCCGACGAGCCTTCAATAATTCAACGGTAGATCCTTTTTATTCCCATAAATATTCTACGCGGCGGCGGCATTACAGGTTTTTCCTTGCAATAATTTTTGTTGATACGTTACTTTATTTAAGTTAAAACTTTTTAGTTCAGTGGCACAAGCGTGTGACTGTAACCGCGACGGTTATACGTTCGTTTCCCGCTCGAGAAATTAAATTATTATTAATATTTTAATAGTTGTAAGAAATAATATTAATTGTAGGAAGAGGTCGTATCACTTGTCACAACCTCTTCCCACTATACTGTATGTAATATATAACGTAAAACCAGAATTGTTATTAAATGTGTTTTAAGCTATAGTAAATTTTACAATTCTTTATTTACGGATTCATAAGTATAAAATACATGTAAAACAATATTACTTTTACGTAAAAGGTAAGGATAGTAAAAAATAGAATATTGTATGTATAACTTATTGATTATTTTAGTACTAAAAATTAGAGTTTTATGTGATAAGTTACGTATATGTGTCAAATAATTTAAAAACACTTTTACGATATATCTTGTATAAAGAAGAGTAGGTAGAACGTAGTAGTATAAGGCACTTGATTAACTCCACGGAAGTCAACGCCGCGTTTAACTAAAAACTGAAACAAATTATCAAACACAGCGTAAAGATTGTAATGTATTTAGAATTCAACGATAAAATGTAAATAGTAAACGTTGTTCTAGGCAAAGGCAGTAGGAGGAAAACGGAATCGCTTTGTTCGACTTGGTAACAATGAGTGAAGCTGTACAAGCGCGAGCCAACTAGGAAATGTCATAAAGTAACAAGGTAGTGTCTAGATAACCTAATAAAGACTTGAGGTCGACAAGTAAAATTATTTTGATACTTTGAATAATCCAATTTGATGTATTCAATTAAGGTTACGTAACCTTTTCTATCAATATTTCACGTATTTTCTTATAAATAGATTTCAAGGCATTTTGTGGTATATATTTATAGAGACTTTATTAATAAATCATTTTTTACTCCATTTTCTAGTTATACATTTATCATTTAAAGTTAGGAATTTCAACGCCTGTTACTAGATCTAGACCAAAATCTTTATTGTAAATGTAATACTGGTTTATGGCGAAGCTTTGATGATAAAAGCGATGGTTCTGGATTCGAAAGCCACAAAACAATTTTCTGACAATCATTAAAAATGCTGTTTATACGTACGTATATTAAGGAGTGTTTTTTATTTATTTCTACTTAAATTAAACAACTAAAAAATGTACACGATAAAGATTGAGAAAAATATATTTTTTTTTTTATTTTACTACAAGTTAGTAATAATTGGAATACTACGCTTATTAACAATGGAAGTCGAGGACTTGGCTACACCTTTTTTTGGCAAGCTCATAAAAAGTTTTTTAATGATTGAAATAACAAAAAAATAATTTCTCTTATAAATAAATTTCGATAGTATATAAATAATTTAAAACGTCGATTACTTTTTGTTAAATCGTTACCTTTTAAGTATGTATAAAATATATCTATATAAGTAATGATAATATAAATAATAAGTTCAACAGATGTACGAGTTACGAGGAACACAAAAGACAAAATAACGTCTTATCCTTTTGTTATCCAATGTCATAACAACCAACAACAACTACAATAAACAATGTCAATCATATTTTACTTTATTTCACCACAAAACGGCCGCCACTATTTTACAAAATGAATTTAAAGATTCAAAACTATCAAAATAATGTATAATCAAAGTTTTTCCTCAATCTCAGAACAAAGAAAACATCAATTTAAAAAAATAGGTCGTCACTTTGCTCCACTTGGTGGTGTCAACGCGTCTTAGCACTGCTCCGGTTTACGTGTTCCTGGTAATTAGATAACGCCGATAATAAGAAGCTTGAAATTATTATTTTTAATGCAATTAATATTGTCTCGTAAAGTATTAACCTGCGGCGTTACCTGCATTTTCAAAGGGGAAAATTTTTAGTTTTGTATGACACATGACGCATTGTAAGCTCCCAAGGTAATTTAACATAACGAGTTTCATTAGTAGAGCCTTCCTTGATAATTATATTCCTAGATTAACGCATTCTACAAATTTAACTTTTCATTTTCATTATTTCAGTATAGATCGCTAAATTTGAACTTAATTGAAATAAGATGTAAATAACATCTCTTTGATCCCGCCCTTTTTAAATTTTTCTCCTTCAAACAAAACAGACAAAATTTTCTTTTACTCTACTTATTATTCATAATTATATGCGTATTGATTACGAACTAAATAGTTCTACTATTAGGTTTCGTCAAATAGAAAAAAAAATTAAAACTTTCATTAAGTGAAATTGACATTACATAAATGAAACTAGATATTCTTTTGTGTAAATAAAATAATTATAAAATAGAATTCCAATTAATTGGTAATAAAAAAAAAGAAATACCTACAATATACCTTTATTGAACATTATATAAAAAAAACATAAACAACGCTAGAAAATAATTAAACTACGAGTATCATTGAGATATGAGAGTATACAATGTCCAATTTTGTTTTCTAATAAAAAATGACCCGCTTCTAGTAACAAGAAGTGCACCGAATGAGGCCAAGAATGTTTACGCGATGTCCGTAACACGCTTGTGCCAAACACTCGAAATTGATTGAAACTACACAGCAATAAGAGGAAAATGACTGAAATTTCAATAGCAATCTTAGTTCGACATATTCACCTCATGAAAAATTGATTATGAATAAATAATGCAATGTATTTATTTAAAAACATATAAATAAATAAATAAAATAAAAAAGCCTTTTATTTCTTGGTAAACAGTGTTACAACAGAAATTTGAAATTCAAAGTAGAATATAAAGTTATAAAATAAGTTTTTTTTTTTTGCAAGAACCCCTCTCAACAGAAGGTAAAGGCCTCCTCCAGAGATGACCAGTGTTGTCTGTTCTGTGCTACTCGCACCCAGTTTGAACCTGCAATTTTTGTAAGGTCATCTGCCCAGCGCGCATATGATCCTTCCCCTTTTCTTTGGTCCCGTGGCCCTAACCATGACGTTTTCTGTATAGTCCATCGACTGTCTGTAAGTCTTGCTACGTGTCCAGCCCATCGCCATTTAAGCTTCTGTGAGTAATTTAACGCGTCTATGGCTTTTGTTTTGTGCCTTATAGCAGTATGGCGGATTTTATGTATTTTCCTAATTTTTTAGTATGCTTCTTTCCATACTTCTTTGGCATGTAATTATCTTATTTTTTATTTTCCAAGTCTGGCAAGCGTATGTTAATGAAGGGAGTATGCAGGTGTCCATGACTTTGCTTTTTAGGCGCGTGGGCAAGTCGCTTTTAAAGATTTCTTTGAGGCTCCAGAACCTTTTTCACGCTATGTTAATTCTTCTTTCTACTTCCATTTCGTTATTATTTTGGTTAAACGATATTTGTTTACCTAGGTAAATGTAGTCTACGTAGGTTAAAAAACATAAATGATTACTAAATAAATTAATTGGATTTGTGTAAAACCTAATTGAAAGTGTAATTGTAAAAAAGGGTAATTGTGAAAGTGGTAATAAGGCAAAAGCGCGGCGTTGAGTTCCACCACTCAACACGCAATGCCTCAAATGCGGCGGAAAGTGGGGAACGGAAGTGGAACGGAGTGTCATAACACTAGGTTTCACTTCCGTTCCCTCTGCCTACCCTGCCTAGTGCGGGATACAGCGTGAAGCTGGAAAAAAAAAAGAGAAAAAAGAAAGTGTAATTTGCCATATTATAAAATGAATTTAGAGACAGTTATTGTAAATTTTCATGTGTCTACCAATTTTATGACAAAATAGAGTTTCTCTATTGAAAATGTGATGTGTCTACATTATTTTAATTTTTATTAATATAACACCACGGACAATGGTCGTTTATGCCGTTTTCTGCTCTTTTTCTTTTGTCGTTTTTGTGATTTTAGCTCATTTCATTCTATTATAGTATTTGTGTACTAGAGTTATCTTTTACACAAATACTCCATTTTCAAATACGAATCTGACATCGCAAAAGTGGTAAGAGGGCTAAAGGAGACTTATTAAAAAGTTTTGTCATAACTTGACGTTTTTTAAATCTAGTTATTTATCAATTAGGCCTTATTAGGCCGATAGGCCGTATGATAGTCTAATTTGCGAAAATATGAGTTGATTTTATTTTCAATATAGTCCGCTAGTTACCCATTTATATCCGTAACAAGGAATATCTCAAAAGTTTAAGAGATATGCTATTGCATATTTATATCTAGTTATTGACTCTATTGAGTCAATAACTAGATATAAATAGTTAGTTACTTTTTCATTGATTGATTGATTGATTGATTTGAAACATTTTTGGGTTTTATAAAAAGATTGAGAGTTACTCTGTTTCATTAAATTATTTAATGAATACTACTATTTTAATTCTTATTATTAAATTCTACTTATTTAATGAATGAACAAACCAAAAATTACAAAATGCAAAAACGTAAATCTTGGTATCTGTTAAATTAAATGTTCTCAAGACTAAATAACTACCCATTTCATTTATAAAAAAATATTAATACATATATAATTTATTTAAATATTATCGAAAATGAGCAAAAACATTAAATGTGCGCTCATACAATGCTCACTACTTATTCGATCGTCAGCAATATTTCTCTAGAAAATCAGAATTCTGTTCTCTGTTCTCGAACCTACCTACTTAAAATATTAATACAAATCAAAGATTAGGTATACAGTTTTTCATTAACATATTAGTATAAAGTAAGAAAGATTATTGCCCACCGGTTCCAAGAGCTATTTAAATATAATAACATTAGATCACTCTGTTAAATTAAATTATTTCATGACGTCACTTATAAAAAAGCTATTCATCATACTAGTTCAGTGAACTTTGGGCGTCAAGCAGTCTGTCTACATTCGTCAACATTAATAATAACCTGTGTTTTTGCCAGCAAAAAACTGTTGTAATTAAAATTGACATTCATAGTGTCATTGTACAAAAAAACTATATGTAACATAGGGTTGACTATATATATTATATACAATTTATATATATATATATATATATATATATATATATATATATATATATATATATATATATATATATATATATATATATAAATATATATATATATATATATATATATATATATATATATATATATATATATATATATATATATATATATATACATATATATACATATATATATACATATATACATATATATATATATATATATATATATATATATATATATATATATATATATATATATATATATATTATATATATATATATATATATATATATATATATATATATATATATACATATATATATACATATATATATACATATATACATATATATACATATATATATACATATATACATATATATATATATATATATATATATATATATATATATATATATATATATATATATATCAATTATCTAAACAACAACCAATACATAAATATTACTTTTTCATAATATATCTCATATTACAATAAAAACTGTAGAACTCTAAAGAAACTATGTTTTTTTATATGGTACGAATCAGTCTACATTTGTTGATAACCCTGGTAATAGTAATTCGTGGTATAATTATCTAATTTGAATCCATTGAAAATAG
This sequence comes from Eueides isabella, assembly GCA_019049475.1. Classification (NCBI taxonomy): domain Eukaryota; kingdom Metazoa; phylum Arthropoda; class Insecta; order Lepidoptera; family Nymphalidae; genus Eueides; species Eueides isabella. Next base: position 3,704,349 of record CM032408.1, on the reverse strand, counting down.
TAATTCGTGGTATAATTATCTAATTTGAATCCATTGAAAGGTTCTTAGCCTGTCTAGGTACTTTTAAAATTTGTATGACTATACGTAGTACAATTTACGAACGTTAATTAAACACAATATGTACATAAAAAATAATTGAACAGAACTATTACACTTCCTCGAGACCTTGACTTATTAACATTTTATTAAAATATAAAATAATTAAGTAGTGGACTATTCCAAGAACGCATTATTGAATGTTAAATGAAATTTTAATATTTTGTCTTTTCACGTTTGTTTTGTTCTTTTACGTTTCACTAAGAGTTGAATGTTTTAAATAAGTAAGTAATGTCATTCAAATGAAATAAATAAAATATTTGTAGTATTGATAGTAGAAATTTTATAATCAATTACTCTGTTTTTTATTTTACTTCATTTAATCTTTTTATATTATATAGCTAAACATATTTTTTACTTGAACGGGTCAGGATCTAGCGATTATTTATATTTTTTTCATTTGGTGGATAGCCCATTTACTGAGGACACTTACAAATCAATCATACACAACCCTTATTTATTTTCATTTAATCACAAGGGATTTTGCAACACTGCGTAGCTAGCATATATAGCATCAAGCCATTCTTACTACGTTGACGTGCCATTTTACCTACATACATTATAAAAAGTTAATATTGAAGTGAAAATTTCATCATCATCTTTTTGAGTTGAAATTTGATGTAACGAAAAAGAGAGAGACACATAAATGTATAAGATTTAACGTGGAAATCAACGAGATAGTGTTTATGCGTGCATGAATATTACAAAAGTTGTGAAAAGGCATCTCCTCATCAACCATGGTGTTTTGTAGACGTATAACACGTTTGTTTAATTTTTAATATTATTTTTATAGTTAAAATCTTCATCATTATTAAAATATTAAACTATATTGTCGTAGTTATAAAAAATAACAAGACAAAAAACAGTATTCCGAAGATAATATATATAATATGGTCAATAACTATATTTATATTTATATGACATATTTAGTATATCATTTATCGAAAATGTAAGCTCTGAGCGTCAATGAATCAATATTTATCAAATTGTATGATTCCGAAATTTTACATTGGTCTCATTATGTTGAAACTTTAACTCTTTTGAAATTTTCACATCTATCACGTGCAAACTGCATATATGTATGTTTCTTTGTATACAATGTCTCAAAAATTTGTCGCAAAGTAGACTCGCTTAAAATCTCTGCCTTCATCTAGATACTTTTTAACACGCTTTCTAAAGCAAATAATAAAAATAGGCGTAGAATAATAATTATAGTTACAGAGTTGCTTATTATGAACATTTTAATTATGAGCACCGTTATACGAATGGAGTTTTACAAGTGTAGAACAAGTTTAATTTATCAAAGAAATGCCGACTGAAACGATGAGTGAATGAAAAGGGTCGCTGACCGATTATTTAGTGTGGTTGTCGACTCTGCCCTTTTGGCAGATTAGCTGGTAATTTTAATTATAAGTTGGGTTCTTTTAGGATTTGGAAACATGTTAAAAATAAATATAAAAGATAAAAAAAAATATCGTGATAACCCAAAACACTTTTGCATTGTGAATTAAAATTATACTTTTATTCATTATATAGTATTTAGTAACCAAGCCACGCAATAGCTTATGAAGTAAAGAATGGAGGAACTTCCGCAGATTCATTAGATAAACATCACAAGATTCTCGCTGATAGAGAAAAAGCGAAAGAACAATATTCATATGACACAGTTCGCCCTATATAGGCATTATTCATATGACACAATTCGCCCGCAAATTTGTTTTGAGTGGGCTTTGAGACATTAATGGAAAATCGTATTTATCACCGTTCCCGTAACAGTTTTGAGATACCCCCAATTGTTTCCTTACACTTCCTAAACTTTTTCCCAATTGTTTTTTTTTTTCGGCACATTGCATTGCAAAGGGAACTTGGGAAACTAGTGTTAAGAAATTTCGCTCCGTTCTGAACTTTCAAAGCTGAAGCATTACGTGTTGAGTGGCGGAACTCAACGCCACGCTTTGCCTTGTTACCAGAGCGAAGAAATCAAAATATAAAATATAACATTTGATAATTGTTGGAGTTGAAATAGTATAAACAACGCCCATTGACTGTGAAAAGAACGTTTATATCATCTGTGGCCCGCTTGTGGCGTCACCTGTCATTTCTTTCTAGATTTCACTACTTGTCAATATATATAGTTCCTTTAGACATCTGCTTTTTCAATAAACTGTTTTAACTTTGTTCAGTCTTTATTGGTATCATTTCCACAGGTTATGGGCCGCCCCGTATACCTTTTGATAGACTGAAAGTCAAATATTTACCGTGAAAAAGTAAAGTATTTCGCAACTTATAGTACTACGCCGGTCCCGTGAACAATGGCTATGACTAACCTTCAAATTGAAAAACTAGCTGGTCGGGAAAATTATTCGACGTGGAAATTTGCAGTTATGTCTTATTTACAATTGGAAGAATTGTGGGAATGTATTGAACCTGGTACCGATGTCGACCCGAAGAAAGACGTTAAAGCTAAGTCGAAAATAATTTTGTTGGTGGAACCGATAAACTACGTTCATATTGAAAATGCAACGACTGCAAAAGAAGTATGGAAAAACCTACAAAATGCATTCGAAGACTCCGGGCTGTCGAGAAAAGTCGGCTTACTTAAGGATTTGGTCAATACTTCATTGGACAACTGTGCAAGTATCGAAGAATACGTGAATAAAATCATGAGTACAGCGCATAAGCTGCGAAACATTGGGTTTGGTGTTAATGATGAATGGTTGGGAACACTCATGCTGGCAGGTTTACCGGAAAATTATAAACCGATGATCATGGGTCTTGAAAGTTCTGGCATAACAATTTCATCAGACTTCATAAAAACTAAACTTTTACAGGAAGTCAAAGCATCCGAAACTTCTGTATTTTTTACAAAACACAAGTGTACCTCTTACAATAACACAAAACCAAAAGGAAAGGGCCCCCGTTGCTTTAACTGCAACAAGTATGGACATTTAAAGAAACAGTGTACAGCACAGAAATCTAATCAAAATACGTTTACAGCAGTTTTTTCAGCTTACAGCACATTGCATCAGGATGATTGGTATATTGACTCCGGAGCCACAATGCACATGTCAAGGCGCTCAGACTGGATGTATGATGAACAACCACCTCCGATTCCCAGAATAACGGTGGCCAACAGTGAAGCGATCCCTGTGCAAAGTATGGGTAAGGTAAATATACAAACGAATTTAAACAAAAATGAACATCGAATACAGGTGAGAAATGTTCTTTTCACAGTCAATGGGCGTTGTTTATACTATTTCAACTCCAGAAATGAAAATGGGATAGTAAGTCACGAGAACTCGTCTTTGTGGGATACTGTGATAACACTAAGGGATACAGGCTCTATGATCAAGTCAGTAAGAAGATTGTCATAAGTAGAGATGTGATATTTGTTGAAAATACTAAAGATATTGAGAATACTGCTCAGGAATCAACGCCTCAGCTTATAATCCTTCCTATTGACTCAAAGGACCCACAGAATCAAGAAAATGAATCATTGGATTCCAGTGAGAGCTCGCAGAATGAGACATCATCTTCATCTAGTCCTGATACTTCGTTCAACAGCTGTGCATTAAATAGAAGAACTGATGATGAGACATATTATCCTGATACAGATGATTATGTAGATGATGATGATGACAATGTACCGAGTAGAATTACATTGAGATCACATAACAGGAAAAGGCAAGACAATAACTTCATGTGTTTTATGACAATTCCAGATCCATCAACAGTTGAAGAAGCATTATCAGGCCTATATGCAGTACAATGGAAAGAAGCCATGAATGAAGAATACAAGTCCTTACTTGAAAACAATACCTGGGAACTCACTGCACTACCATCTAATAAACATGCAATTCCATGCAAATGGGTATATAAGATAAAGAGAAATGAAAATGGAGATACAGTGAAATACAAGGCTCGTCTAGTAATTAAAGGATGTTCACAAAGACCTGGTATTGACTATAGTGAAGTTTTTTCACCCGTAGTGAGACTTGCATCACTGAGGTATTTGCTTGCTCTGAAACGTGTCATGCGTTACTTAAAAGGCACCCAAGACTATAGATTGAGCTATAAACAAACTCCAGAAGAGACAATGACTCGTGGTTATTGCGATGCAGATTGGGCAAGCGCAGGAGACGATCGTCGTTCCTGTACAGGCTATACATTCCAGTTTCAGGGTGGAGCGATAAGCTGGAACTCGAGACGACAGCCTACAGTTGCTCTGTCTACGACTGAAGCAGAGTATATGTCGTTATCAGCATGTGTTCAAGAGGCGCTATGGCTTAAGCAACTTCAAGAAAGCTTTTGGCCACAATTGAAGAATGAAGCTATGATTATTTACAGTGATAATCAAAGTTCTATCAAGATTTCAGGTTCTGATGGCTTTAATTCAAGAACCAAGCACATTGACATAAGGCATCATTTTGTACGTGATAAAGTGCTTGGAGGTGACATCGAAGTCCGCTACGTCCGGACTGATGAGATGGTTGCTGACGCGCTGACCAAGGCCACAACTTACACCAAACTGGCCTACTGTTCTAAGAGGATGGGACTATGTTTAAGAGAGGATGTTGGAGTTGAAATAGTATAAACAACGCCCATTGACTGTGAAAAGAACGTTTATATCATCTGTGGCCCGCTTGTGGCGTCACCTGTCATTTTCTTTCTAGATTTCACTACTTGTCAATATATATAGTTCCTTTAGACATCTGCTTTTTCAATAAACTGTTTTAACTTTGTTCAGTCTTTATTGGTATCATTTCCACAATAAGAATACATATTTCATTTAAAAATATTTTATATTTAACTTCTTCGAGTGGGGATCTAACCTACACTATCGTTAACAATCACACGCTTGTACCCGTGCGCCACGACAGATGTATAATTTTCAATCAATCATTTAAAAGATTCAAAACACATTTAATTAACATTTATGTATAATAATAAAAATACAACAAGTACACAAGTGAAATTGTAGAGAGGTCGTGTAATACTTACTTAAATTACTCTAAAAATAAACACTGTAATCAGCTTGCGTGGCTCTTAGCTAGTTCGTCAACCTATGCGCCGCTTTTACAAATACTACATAAAAATTAGTACATGCTGACGTATTATTTGACGTGACTTTTGTTTGTTGTAATTGGTTACTCAAACAGGTGTATGTGAACTATATTAAAAATTAAGGACTTCATATCGTATTACATCTTTGCAGTATTAAGCTGATTTCGGTATTTGGATTATAGTTTTATTTATTAAAATAAGTGAATATATGGACATTACGGTAAAGAACGTGAAGTATTATCAAATACTTTTTGAAGTTTATTTTAACAAAGTTTTTAAACTCATATTAAACGAATTGCCATAATAATATTTAGCGATAATTATAACTATGAATTTTTACAGACCTAGGTCACTTTTTCCGGTTAAACTTGTTAAAAAATACAGACCGCGACTAATAAGAATAATTCGTAAAATTAATAGAATAATATTGTATTAAATATTAAAATCGTGCGAGAAATGATGTTATGCTTTTATAACTAACCTAATTTTGGTTCTCCATTGACATACAAATTATAATTAATTTAAATTAAAAAGTATTTTTTACCGGATATCCGTTAGACTTTCTGTGAAACGCCTCAAATAATAACAGCAGTAGTAAGTCAATTGATCTTCCTATTAAACATCGATTTAAGAATTAACATAATAGTGTACTTCCTTCGCAAAATATGAGGAAAGTATATTTCAACAATGAATTAGATATATATAAATTATACTTCATTGAAGGATATTTAACTCGTACAATATTAATTATAGCATATGAACAACGAACAAAAAAAATAGCACTGCCTTTGGTTGAAACGACGACTGGTAAATAAAATATAAATTCACAGTTATTTTAATTAATTTAAGCACTTTTATATAATAATACATTAAAATAACCGTATAGATAACATAGACGCTGTATTTCTGTATATCTATAATATATAGCTTACCAATACTAATCGCAGGTGAATTCATATTTGTCGAATTTATGATACAAAACAATATCTATCGCACAACTTCTTCAAACATCTACGTCCATATTACTGAGTAAGTACGAACTTGATTTTATTCAACACGACACAAAAAAAGTCAAATCTTCACTTTGTTTCTTACAAAATGTCTTCTCACAATTTATTAACCTGTCGGTCTAATAATAGTATTTACCTTTGATTTAAGAGATGTTTTATCATATTACCCATCAAAATCATGAATATATTACTTTTATATTAGAAACAACTATAAATACATATATTATTGTCATTATGTATAGAAATTTAGGCTCGTACATTTTAATTAAAGGCGTGACAGCCTGCTATTAGTAATAACATGTACAAGGAGCGGTTAAAATATTATACCCTACGGAAACAAGATTTATTAGCAAATTATAATTTATAAACGAAATATTTTCAAATAAAACGATATTACTCTATATGAAAACAATAAAGTCGAATTATTTATTGATGTTATTAATTTTAATTACTTAAGTTAATAATTAATAGTTCCACTTCTGACAATTGTTATAATTATCATTATTAAAAGAATATTCTTCTACACAAAGAAAATTAAAAGTATAAAGTATATATAATATACTAAATATAACTTTAACACTAAATGCACATTGACACAGCGAGTGTATCTGACATACATATAAAAGTATCAAGTTTTAGTCTAGACGTGTTTCTAGGAACTATTTGATTTACCTTCGAATACACATTGACGGCGTGATTCAACTGTGCATGAGGCAGTTTATTGTGTAGTTAATAAAACAATTACCTGCAACAAAAAAGAACAATCATAAACAATATATAGATATTTAAATATATTAAGTGGGTGTTACGTAATATATGAATTTACAATTATATTCCACTCGAGGAGATACAAATGGAGTTTTGGAATATTTAAATTATAAATATGCTTATTATAATTTGTTTTTTTTTTCAAATTCGGCGGAAAGTGGGAAACGAAAGTGGAACGGAGTGTCTCAACCCTAAGTTCCCAAGGTCCCTCTGCCTACCTTGCCGTGTGCGGGATACAGCGTAAAGCTGAGTTATTTATTTTAGATTCCTTGTTGTATTATAAGTTATACATAATATTTCTTTTTCAATTCTATAACTATAATAATAATCAATTTATTTCCAACATGAAAAAAATAACACAAAACTTTACCCTTAACCTTATAAAGAAGTAAAAATAAAAAAATAGCCAAATTATTATAATATAATTTGAATTTGTCAAAAGTGACAATAACTCCAAAACTCCAATATTAAAATAACTCTGTAACCGATGTACAAATAAATAAATCTTATTTATTTAGCAAAATAAAAGAACTGACAGTCGGTGCTCATTAAATATTATTTCTCGGGACGATTTTATTGGTTAAAGAATGTGCCAATCATCAAAATAGGCCAATAAGTAAATCAACATTTCGTGGCATTGCGTCTTGAGTTGCGGAACTCAACGCTGCGCTATAGATTGAACCGGCAACATAAGACCCCTTATGTTCACATGACAAATACATTCACGCATATACATATATATACATAGATTTATCAATCACGCTTTGCACGCGAAAAATAAAGTCAGTATTCATAATAATTGGAGAAAAAAATATTTTTTTAAAAGCTACTAAACAATTAACCCCTTTAAATGAAACGCTATGAAATCACTATAAAATACTTATTAAGTTAAAGACAGTATCCAGACCGCGCCGTTATCAACACCGAGTGTCCGTATTAACAACAACAAGCGATAACACTGCTCTAATTGAATGAAGAACGATTGAACACAGCGGTGAAGGTCGGTTACACAATTTTTAAAGTTGTTATATATTTATTTATACATGTATTTTTAATTAATATCACGGACTTGAGAATATTGATAAACAGCTCTCATGTTTTATTTAAAAAAAATAATTATTTTTTTTGTATGATTACATATAATTTTATATTAAAAATTTTTATTTTGATTTACAAACTTTTTAGAATACTTAAACACAACATTTTACGTTTATATTTTGCCCAAAGAATTAATCCTTTTCGAGAAATGTTGAAATCAAAGAAAGTTTGTGTGAGTGAGTGGTTTTCTATTGTTTCAAAAACCGAAATTGTAACTCAATCAATCAATTGAGCCACGATAACTTTAAGGAAAATATAGAATTTAAATTAAAAAACATCATTCATATATTTTCACCAAGTTTCTAAATATAAAATTCTTACTAAAAGGAACAGAAACTGCCATCGCATCGATATTCAATATTCTCTACAAACATACCTTAACATTATAATATTATTTAACCTTTGCTGTTACTACATAAATATTATATTTACGAGACAGGATAGACGGAAAAACGGTACCTTCTAATGTCATTGTTAGTCATAGTATATTTGCCCTTCAGTCTAAGGAAACGATATCTGATAACTGAACACGGAACGTACAAAGTATTGTTTGTTATATTTACTTAGCTAGTTAAATACAATATGATAAAATTTGCTAAATGTTAAATTGTTTGCTAAATGTGGGGAACGGAAGTGGAACGTAGTGTCTTAACACTAGGCTTCCAAATTCCCTCTGCCTACCCTGCCAAGTGCGGGATACAGCGTGTTGTAAAATTATAGCATTCAATCTTAAATTGTTTGCTCTGAGCGACCACGACACGACAAACGGGTTATTATAGTCCAATTACTTCTCATTATAAAAATTACACCTGCAATATAAGCTTGAAGCAATTCTTGCAAAACTTAAATGAGACTGTTCAAAAATAAACTAAAACTAAACTAAATAGAACTAAACTAAATTAGAATGGCATAGCTTCCTTGGACTATAATTGAAAATTAGTAGTACATGGTGGTATTAAATTATTTTAATTTCATACTTTTATCTAATAAGTGTCACCACTTGCGAATTTTAGTATATTTAGAAAACTAACGCTAAGCGATTGACAAATGCCTTCTACCCTTTAATTTTAAAGTAAAATGAACAGAATCCTTAAATATTTAGTTAGAAATAGCTATCACATTCTCAATATAACAATGCGAGGAAAATAAAGTAAAATGAAGTCATCTTTATCGTGCAAGTCGCCTTCAAGTCTGGTGTCTTGTACTCGTATTTGCGCAATTATATGTAATGTGGTCGTTACATAATTTCGCCGTATGCAATTTCCTTAACAGTTGTAATTATTCACCAGATCTAAGTTAAAATGTTATACATCTAACCAGTTGGTTAAGCTAAATCTTATCAAACTCAGTTATCTAATAGTTTCTTGTATAATTTTCTAACATTAGTCCATTTTAGATATTATTATAACCATAATCATTATAATAATAGTATGGGAATTATGAAAATAACGACTTATACGAGCAGAGTTAATAAATAAGAAAATGGCAGATTTTAAACAAATTACATGCTATCTGGGTAATATTTAATGCAATAATGAATTTATACTTGTCGTGGTGCAAGGACACAAGCGTGTGACTGTAAATTTAACAGGTTGTGGACTCGATCCCCACTCGAAGAAATGAAATATTTAGTATTTTTAATTTAAATATTTTTTGTTTTTATTTGTTTGGTCTGGTAACAAGGCAAAGCGCGGCTCAACACACAATGCGTCAAATTCGGGGAAAAGTGGACAACGGAACAGAGCGTCGTATTACTAGGTTGCCGATTTCCTTCTGCTGATTTAAATAGAATTTTAAAAGTTATTTTAAAACTAAGCTGGTGTTATAAAAAATACAATAAAGATTAACGCAGAAAATATCACTCTTCATTTCCACTACCATTATTAGGGGAAATAGAATAACTGATATAAAATAAATCGACTTTTAGGTATACACAATACCACAATAGTTAATAAACAAAATAAAGATTTATACACACATCTAACATGATCTGTTATGTACACACATTGATACAAGAGCGTTTTTTCATATTTTATTATTTAACCTGTAAATTATTTTAGTCAAATTATATTTAATTATTTTTTTATACAGTAATATTGTTACCTAAACAATATATTTACTATTTTTAAAGTGTTAGTCCACATTTAGAAAAAAAATCTTGAAAAAAAAAAACGTACGCTTTTAAATTAAGTATTACCTAAACAAGTTAGTTTTCGCGTGCATTTGCCTTAACAGAGCAATGTGGATTGCATCGTAACGCGATATGTTCAACGCAGATCTCGTTGTGGCAAGGTCATCGTCACTGATAAGGCCGTATCTCTCAGGCACTAGTGTTTCTATGTTTGATAGTTCTGTTTTCTAGTAAATTATCAATAGGTGTCTATATTTTGTGTTTTACGTATGTAGTTATTTAGGCAATGAGCTAATGGTATGGTACATAAAAGATTTTTTTAAATTTTGACTCTGTTTTATTAATTATAAAAAAAAGATTGGGAAAAATATGTATATATATATATATATATATATATATATATATATATATATACCTTAACCTTTTCATTTTATAAAAATATAACTAAATATTCTGGAAAGTATGACTGTAATTTCATTGTTTCAACTATGTATAAGTATAGCCCAAATAACAATTTACGTATTTTCTAAATATCAGTAAATACAAAGATATTTTCATTTTTTTTATTATTTATGAAGCGTATCATTTATTCTAACAATAAGTTAATAAATTTGCATTGATAAAATATATAAATGAATTAAACACTAATATATACGAATTTATTTAAATTATTTATTCTATATGGAAAATTCTTGCCATTTTAAATACAATTTTGCTAGACAAAACATTCACATGACCAAGTGTCAGATATCATATGCCATACATGTGAACTCTAGTCCATGCATGTTATGAATACGCCGAGTAACGTCTATCAGGTTTTAGATGTTTGACGTATAAATTACGAGTTTCTAGATCATTCCATCGTATTTCTTACTTAGGTTCAATCAAAACTTTAAGCAAGCTGTTTTCTATTCAAACTAATAGCAAACTTCGTACAAGTAAATATAATTAGATACTTTATTAAAAGTGAAATTCTGACTTAATTATATATTTGGCTAAGTTTTCTTGGATTATTTTACCAAAATAATTGGAAAACGTATTTTTAACAGTCTACTTTCTATTAGAATTGTAATGTAGATAGTATTATTCTTTATGAGATTAATTATTATTTTTTACAATATTCCTTGAGTGTTGTTAGAATATTTCAATTTCGTTTGAATGTATGAAAAAAAAACTATTTTGACATAATTACTATTAGAATTTTATTTTCCACGTACTTTCATAATCATACCTAACAAATATACGTTATAGATTCAAATTTAAACGTGTAACCTTAATTAAACTCCACGTCGCCAAAGCGTCTCACCGTAATTTAGACGATTTTGGTTTCTATACCATTCGGGACAATAAATTATTTTCGCTTTTTCGCTCTGGTAAAGCAACAAAAGTGCGACTTTGATGCTACAGGAGTACAACGTGAATCCAAAAAAGTATTTAATACCTAAGTGGTTCTTGAGTGTCACCAATCTACTATGCAAAACTAGTTAGCATAATTAAATGGTAATGCACATCCAATGTCGTATATCAGTGGCATCCTCACAGATGTTTTACAACTGCAGTATCGCTTTAATTAAGGAAACTAGTAAACGTCGGATGTTGTAATTTAGGCCTATAATGTGAAATAATGTTTTTTTGCGTCTATTAATTTTATTTTTACGCAAATTACATCAATAAGAGTATATAGACTGTTGTCATGGATATCTTTTCTATGGCTAGTAACATCAGAGCCCCTATTCAAGTTTTAGTGTGAGTTTTAATAAAAAATCCACATTTAAGCCAGCGCCAATGATCATATTATTATGGTTCTGGGCTTTTGTTTGTTACAAAATACAATATAAGATATTGTCTTGTTTAAATTTTCTTATTATAGATAACAAAATAATTGTATTAATAACAGACAATGCGTTGCGTTGACTTCTACCACTCACTCAACACTGTCTCAAAAATAGAGTGGAATGTGGGGAACGGAGTCTTTTAATATTATGTTGTATTGCTAACTAATCTTATATGTAATATACAGCATACTTTAAAAAAATATCATCAGTTCTTTCTAAACATGTTGACGGGAAGTATAAACGGTATTAGAAAAAGAATGTCAAATGTTTAATTTTATTAAGAAATTTGCATTTAAGTATAAACGGCGATGACTCGTGAACATTAACAAAAATACAGCTTGATCATTCAACATATGGCTTGCATATTCAAACTAATTTGGCATGTTAAAATAAAACGAAAATTAACTTTAAAATACATTTTGGTTTCGTTGACCGTGATGGTATATGACAGCCCATGTGCAAATACAGACTATATCATCATATTTTGTATATTATACAGGACGTATAATGTCGATTCCACACGTGTACGTCCAACTGTCATGGCCGTTGACAAGTGGAATTGTGAGCATAATTAATTGTTATTTATCTCAACACCTACTTCTACACTGATATATTTATCTTTAATGAGCGTGAAAATTATAATTAACTGTATTAAGCACAAGCATAATATGTATAGTTAAGATGATTTAGATTATTCTTTATTATAAGTCGAGTACAAGTTAACTGTCATTTTATTAAAATTCAAATGCTCAAGTAAAAAATTCTTAAGCCGTACAAAACATAAATTTAAAAAGTACTTTGTTTACATTTGATAACAATAATACAATTTATACAAGCTGTTTTAGCAGGCTACACGTGTAGTCTGCTAAAGCAGCTGACAGACAAATTAGTGCAAATTGGCTCCCGTCCTTAATTTCATGCAAATCCTGTTATTCCCAGCGTATTATAGCCATTATATATATATATATATATATATATATATATATATATATATATATATATATATATATATATATATATATATATATATATATATATATATATATATATATATATATATATATATATATATATATATATATTTATATTGTTTTATATATTTACAGATATAAAACAATATTTAGGTTCTCATATATGTATATGAGAAATGCTGTTTCTACATACAATAACTAAAACTTATTTTAAAAACATACACATCTTATACGTAATTGACTTTGTATATTAAATTAAAAAACAAATGTTAAAAATAAAATAGAAAAACTTAAAGAAAAAAAAATAAAACTAAAATGATAAAGATAACAAACATTGCTTACGTAAGAATTGAAAGTGTACAACATAAGTAAGTAATTATGTCCAAGGTAATTATAATATTATAGGAAAGAAAAAATATTTTTTTATAGTTTAATGTACTTACATTTATAAAATGAATAAATTGAATTAATTATATCAACGATTGAGAAATTCTGATGTTTGTAGTGTCATGAAAAATACATTTATTTTGATTCAAAAATAAAGATGTTGAGACCTACGACAAGATTGGCGATAATTAATTTGACTCTCTTTTTCTCCTTAATCTCTCTCTCAGCTTCACGCTGTATCCTGCATATGGCAGGGTAGGCAGAGGGAACTTGGGAACCTAGTGGTAAGACACTCCGTTCCACTTCTGTTCCCCACTTTCCGTCGAATTTTGAGACTTCCTTACCTAAGTAGACATAATTGTAAATAGTAAATGCTAACAAAGAGATATATTATAAGGGTCTCAACGGGAAAATATTTGAAATAATCCGAACAATTTCGGTGATGTGGTAAAGATGAGTTTTTTTTAACTCTACGGTATCTCCCGCGTAGGGCAGGGTATGTCTAGTGTTAACACTTCCGTGTTCCCCACGACACTTGTTCATTCTATTCGTAAATATTGCTTTATTAAAATATATTTTTAGCACTTATTAGTTTGTTCGGCCATTTATTAATATTTCCAAATATCAGATGAAAGCTCGTCTCTAAGCTAAGCTCTATTTCTATAATGAAGGTCAGCACTAATGAGTATAAAAAATATAACCCACGAACGTTTCAAGTATTTTATTTAATAAAATAAGCAGGGGTATTTTTAAAATTATTTTCTAAATAGAATATTAATATACAAAGTAAATATTAAAATAGCGAATATGTAAACTGAGTCAGGCTTCCGCTTCATTAGTTTTATTTTATGTTGTTCAAACATTTATTGTGTAACACTAGACGAGCATCCTTTTGAACAGTAAACATAGCGGTAAACAATTTGTAGACTCCACACGAGTACCATTTATATTTGTTTGTAACAAGTATTTAAATTTGTGTTTTTTTAATATGTTAATTTTATAATTTATGCCACGTATTACGTAAATTTCAAATAATTTTCTTTCAAAATACGAAATATGCTGATAATTACATGCTAAAAATAATTATCTCCAAATGAGAAGGAAAGAAAAAAGTGTTATCGCTTACCTGATGCAACAATAATGTATTTGCATTTTTTATATATTACAGGAAACCAATCGAAGCTTATAAACAAAAGTTCCATATACACTATATTGGCAGTTTAACTTAAATAAGCACAATTACGTCATTATTGTAACAAATATTAGATATTTTATGGTATATTCTAATTCACAGAAATATTATATTTAAATAATTTAATTGTTTTATCAGTTCACGCTGTGTCTCGCACATGGCAGGGTAGGCAGAGAGCACTTGGGAACCTAGTGTTAAGACACTCCGTTTCACTTCTGCTCCCCACTTTCCGCCGAATTTAAGGCATTGCGTGTTGAGTGGCGGAACTCAACGCCGCGGTTTGCCTTGTACCAGAGCGAAGAAATGGAACATTAAATATTTAAATTAAAAATATTACATATTTCATTTCCTCGACCGGGGATCGAACCCAGAAGCTGTCGGATACAGTCACACGCATTTGCCGCTGCGCCACGACAGGCCTCTAGGTAATTTTATTGTGTTTTTGAAAATAATGTTCTGTATTGATTCTGACACTGAACATTATCTAATTTATTTATATAATGAAAACAAAACAGCAAAAACTTTGACGAAATATCTAACATATCCATTACATTAATCAACACCCATAGAAATTGTATCTATAGAGAAATATAATACATACGTGGCAAAGAAATAAAATAATGTAACAATAATAGGAAAACTTTCATAAAACGAAAAAGTTTAAAGTCTGGAGGATTGTAAGGGAAAAAGCAGCAGTTAAATCTTACGAGTGTAACCAAGGGAGCTTTAGCCAAGGTAATATATTGTTTATTCATACATGTTAAGATTTATTATGGCACTGCGTAATTTTCCACGAGGAGCATTGTGCGCTCCCCGGTCCCTGACAACGGCGAAACCTGTTTTTTCGGAGAATGCCTTTCACCCGAGTTTTTTCTTAACATCATACGAGGAAAAAATCTGTTCAAAGATTAATGAACTCGAGATAATCATATATTATACTCAATATTTTACAGCCTTTTTTTAGTTATGTCACTTTTTGTTGTAATCCGTTATGTGAAATGCGAATAAAAATACTTGTAAGTTTTATGGTAAGGAAATGTAAATTACTTTTTTGATGTACTAATTATAGTAAAATAATTATTTAAAAAAATTCTACGTTAAAATTAAAACATTTAATAAAAACTGTGTTTACTGGAGTAATTCGAATTTCTAATATCATATTGCCTAGTAGGCCATGCCATTGTGGCGAAGTGAAACATTGTAAAGAAAAAAATCATCTCCATGATATAACTAGACAAAACACAACAAAATAACGACCGGAAAAGTTACACCTCAAGAAATATGTCAAAAACAAAAAGAAAATACAGCATTTTGTTGAAAATCTATTTACGAATCCACATTAGACATTGCCAAAACGATCCAAAGAATAATTACTGTGCAAACTCAAAACATTGAAAGTAATTGATCGCCGAATTATATCAAGGACGAGTGTGCGATAAACGCTATTTTAGATTCCGCACTCTCTGTTTGCGGCACGAGCGTGACGACTTGTACGTACAATTCGTGTAATTTAGATTGTTTTTTCTTTTAAATAATAAAATTCGCTCAAAAGTGGCAAATAGAAGCGTCTTCATCAAAACGTAGTGTCTTAATACTTAACAACAATTCACCTTAAAAAATTGTACATAAAGTATCAGGTAAAACCAAGAAACCAATAAAACATTATATACAATTTTATTTCGTTTTTTCAAAATTTTAAAATGAATTGCATTGCTGGTGCTGTAATCAGTTTTAGTATTAAATATTTTTTTAATAAAATCCACGATTTTAAAAGAAAAAAACTCTACAATCTTGTACGCTATCTTTGCAACTTTTTTTTTATTTATGGATAAGACAGGGCAAACGAGCGTACGGGTACACAGCCCCGTGTAGCACCAGAGGAGCTACAGGAGCGTTGCCCGTCTTTAAGGTGGGTGGGCACCGTGGCCCGGCACTACCCAATGCGAAACGCAGTGGCCGAAGCCACTACTTAACGCCGGTTTTAAATGCCGGGGGTGGTAATGGTCCGGTCGAGTCTGCCCATGCGTGTTGACATTTCTGACAACGTGACTCTCCCACACGTACTTTAGTCGCCTCTTACGACACCATCAGTACCAGGGTGATCCTATTCTAAGCCGGAATCACACGGTGGGTCATACGGTAGATATGTCATAACAGTTTTGACTATTTAGTTCTGAACTAGTAAGTTACCATTTGATAAAATTTATAAAATTAGTTTAATATTCTACAAAACATTAAAATATAATAAATTCATATAATTTGTTTATAGCGTTACTGTAAATTGAATTACATTTCTAACCATTTTTTAATTGGAAACAAACATGTCATTCAAGTCAATTACACACTAAATTTATATTGGTACATAATTAACCTATATTTAATTAAAATACGTTTAAAAAGCTAATTAAAATATTATAGCTGAATCTAATTTCCATATTTTATCTTTATCCGACGTAGCAAGAAAGACCTAGTAAACCTGTTGAATTGAGTTAAAATTCGTGGTGAACGCCACACATTCTTTAATCAGACATGAAAAACAATACCAATTTTTGCCATGTTATTCCAGCTTAGAATAGGATTCACCTGGTACTGATGGTGTCGTAAGAGGCGACTAAAGTACCTGTGGGAGAGTCACGCTGTCAGCAATGACAACACGCATGGGCAGACTCGACCAAATTATTACCACCCCCAGCATTTGAAAAGCTTTAAGTAGTGGCTTTGGCCACTGCATTTCGCATTGGGTAATGCCAGGCCCCGTTGCCCATCCACCTTGGCGGCTGGCAACGCTCCTGCAGCTCCTCTGGAGTTACACAGAGTCGTGGGCGACGGTGATCGCTTACCATCAGGTATCCCGTATACTCGTTTGCCATCTTTTCCATAAAAAAAAAAACCAATTCTAAACATTGAAAAGGGATCGAAACCAGAAAATGACGCTAAACAACTAAGACATGAAGGACTTACACGTCGTAACTAGCAATCATATATTTTTTTCGATTTAATATTTACTGTGTAAGAATTAATACTGATTAAGGAGTAGAAAACTTTAGCATAAACAGAGAAAATGTTTCTCTATAATATACTTTCTTATAGTATGTATAACTATACACCTCACGTTATCGCACGTCCAAACTAAAATGTTTTTGTTAAATAAAACTAATCAAATAACAAACGATGTCACATTATATTAAAAGAGCCAGAAAAATACAATAATACGTTTAATAAATGCGAATGTTCAATGTCGAATATAATTAATGACCATCACGAAGGACAATAGGGCTATAAACGCCACTTGTGTTACTGCCCAAATTTATGTAGAGACTGTATAAACAGATTAATTAAACATATCTCTCGTATATATATATATATATATATATATATATATATATATATATATATATATATATATATATATATATATGTATATATATATATGTATATATATATATATATATATATAAATTATGTAGACCTTACTGTTTATAGTACTTAATACAATTGCGTAATACAAATGATTAAAATGCAAAAATTGCATAATACTGAATGCTATTGTGACTAATCAACGCTTAACTAAGGACATCACCAGGTATTCATATATAAGTGCTATATAATTATTATAAAACATGTTATAATAAATTTAAACATGCATACGAAGTTAGAAGATATTTTTTTCAGTTTAAATGTTGTCAACAAAAGCAACCTGGCAACTCTTTGTGTGACCAATTTCCATGGCATTATGCTATTAGAATAAACATATTAAAATATTTGAAATGTTTCAGTGTATACAATTAAAATCGGTGCACAAAAATATTATATTGATTTTGTACTGTAAAATATACAAATGATTAAAATAAAAATAATATAAACACAAACTTATTGAAACGCAGTTTCATTTTTATTACATAATAGCACTGTAAAATAATTTGGGCATATGAAACTACGAAATGACAAATTTACCAAAAATAATCTCGAAGGAGGTACCGTTATACTATTTTTGACACACCACACTAAAGTAATGTAAGATAGAGTGGCATATATTCATAGAAAATATTGAAATTTTCATCTTAGAATTTAAGAATTACGAGCGAGTCGCCGTGCTTCCGCCAAACAACTCTAGATAATATTATTAAAGACGACTTCGACAGCTTTTTTAATATCACGCGATCACTATTAATAAAGCTAACAATTATATAATTACAAGTGCGACATTACAAATTATATTTTTTAGTAAGCAAAAAAAGTTAATTCAAGTATAACTTTGTTATAGCTTTACATTATAAAAATTATTTAAAAATACTATAATTACCTTTCCGTCTCCCGAACGGCCCACAGAAAGAGTTCCCCTTGCCAATAACATTGTCATCGATGTACTTGATCAACTTGGCCGCGTCCTCGGCCTTGTAAGCCCTGGACACTGACCATCTCGCCGGGAGATCTTCTTGCATGGATTCAGATTTACCTTTGGTACCTCTAGATTTTTTTAACACACTTGTCATATTATTAACACATTACACAGTAAATGTGTATTTTTACATAATTTACTATAACGTTTAGTCACAAAATCACTGTTTTATTTTTGTTTTAGAGTACGTTTGTTTACGATCGCGTAGATTTTCCGAATGTAATTTGTAACGTAACAGACGTCGTTACTAGGTCACCTCACCAAGCGAATGCCTCGTTCGCGCTCTCGACTCTACTACTACTTACTATAGTTACTATACTATACGCTAGGCGGCAGGCGCTAGTATTGTAACGACGCACATTGCTGCAGTTTTCAGTGTTGCCGTAGCTGAAAATTTCTAAGTTTATGGTAGTTTTTTTTTATTTTGTTTTAGTATATTTATTTCTTTTTTATTTAAAAATAAATGCTTGTTTTTTATATTAACTGCAAGTATTAGAGTTTTAAGATGCTTAAAAATATATTAACACTTGGTACAATATACGAGTTTATGCATGTATCATATTTTTATGTACTGTAGGTAAGTACGTATTCGACATTCCAAAAAATATATTACCATGTTGTTTCCATACCAACGAATTTTGTTAAATCACTAATGACGTTATAGATTTTTTAACTCTACATTTTTAAAAATAATTAATCGAAAGCCTTAAAATGATGAAGCTGCAAATTACGAATGCTCAAGATCGCAAAGAAGCTCAGAACAGGGAACGACGGAGACAATGTGAATTGGAGAGAAGATCTCGTATTTTTAATGCCAGAAACAGGAAAATTGGGGTAAAGGCATTCTATTTCAACATAAGAACATGAATATTTTTCGTGTATTTACCTTATTTCATACGATTTTTTTTTCTGTTACTTATAAAGGATAGGAATATATTAATTTAATATGTGTTTTGCTATTGTAAGCTATCATATACATATATGTACACATACATTTCATATCCAACTGACCTCGAAAGTTGTAAATTCAAAAATGTTTATCTTATTAATATTCAACATCACGTTTTATTCTGCAAAGCACAGAGAGAACTTGAGATATTACGTATAGAGTGGCGGAATTTAACTCCGCTCATTGAATATAAATTACCAGAGCGGTAAAATAAAAATTAATATAAAAGCAATCTGTCCTCGAGCGAGAAATGAACTTACAACTATAGTGTCTTTATAACCATAAGTAACAACAATACGTAAATGTCGGGTTTCGTCATATAAATTTGAATCTACGGCCCACTTACAGCTGCTCTATATAGATTTTCCCGAATTAAATTTATGTTTCAAATACAATCTTGATACATACACGGAATTGGTACATATTTGTTGTTTTTAAATCAGTTTCCGATCTATGCAAATACAATTTCCTTTCTGTACTGACTCCAAAAATATCACGTTATTTCGCTGTAGAACTAAATTTTGTTTGGGAGGCTAGCTTTGATTTCAAATGCAGCTTGAGCCCTTTGTACTCCTTTATAAGATTAAAAATTTGAAAGAGCATTATTGCAATTTTATTTAGACATCTATGGACTAAGAATAACATAAGATATAAGTATTTTTTAAAATTCTTACTTAAAATATTTTATTTTGTATACTTAAAACAGGTGGACCTCCCATTCCTGGAGCGTCAAATAGAAGAAAAAAAGGTTGAGCGAGAAGAACAAGAAAGAAAGAACTTGGCGTTCGCTCAACAAATGATTAAAGATAGCAATCTCTCGGTTGTTCTAGAGGCTCGGGAGAGAGAAGTATCGCTTTATTAACATAGCATTTTTTCACATACGTTTAAAAAATACTCTAGTCGTATATTTTTTTGAAATTTTTTTGCTTGTCGCAATTTTTGCTCAAGTTAAATAACTTATGGAACTTTTAAGATTTTCTCTTTAAATATGCATAAACATACTTTTTCGTTAAATGTTTATTATATTCTTGTAATTGTAATATAATTATAAAACAATTTAATTTTACGATTTAACATTCACAGGAAAGACGTCGCATAAATGTCGAAATAGACGAATTTCGTCAGAAATACCAACGCAAGGAGGACAGTCGGGAATACGATCTAAATAATCCAAACTCTTTGAAGATGCAAATGCCACCGCGAGCCTCCGACGGGGAGCCACTCGGATTGTCCAGTGCTCAAAAGTACAAAAATATGATCATATTTTTTATCGTTGCATTTCATTAAAAAGTATAGGCATTTCGTTTTTTTTTGGCAATTATTTTGGAGAAAATGTTTACGACATCCATTAATTACTTGATTACAATTTTGATTTGTATAATGTATATATCTCAATTATAATTTATAAATTATATCTACTTAACATTCGGACTTTAAATATATATCAATTAAATCTAAATAATAATATTGATGAGAACTAAACTTTAATTTTAAGTTTTTTTCATTTTAACTACGTATTTAGGAGTTGTTATGATTTATTTATTACTGTGACTTACGGTGAGTCAGTTCAGTTCCAAAGCGGCCTCTTGTCAGAGTTCTTTACAGTTGATTTTCTGCAAAAAGCAGAAGATACGTATGGAATTAAACTTTAATTGACAAATTAAATAGGATTAACTATTAATTAAGATAACGAATATGGCTTTACTAGGTACAAGAACTAGAAACTAGAAACCAGGGCAATATGCGAGACTACTTATATACCGATGGTTAACAAAAAACAAGTAAACGTTTGCCTTTTTAGTCGGCCTTATATATTTTCCTCATGATGAAAAGTGTTTAAAAGTAAAACTTTAAAATATTTCTTTTATTTTAAATTGATATAAATACAAATTTAAAAACATATTTTTCACAAAAAAAAATTGATAACACAAAGGACATTGACAATTCAAAAGATATTTCTTTTAAATTGTTGAATAAGCGAGTGAATAAAATAAAATAGAGTATATCTGCAACGAACTAATGCTTAAATAATTTAGATTTGAAGGCGAAGATTTAGAATACGAGGAACGTAAAAAAATAATGGCAGCACAAAAGAACGCGTGGCTCGAACAGCAGGTGCAAGAACGTAAAGCCGCTGAAGAAGAACGGAAGCAAGCTGAAGCTGCTTACATGGTGATGATATTACCTTATACTTTTCATTTATGTTTATACGTGTATGTTTATATACGTTATTATTCTACATTATATTCTAACCATCGGAGTAATTAACAAGATTCACTAGCCCTAAGAATGTTAAATTTGACGTGAAGGTTTAAGATCATTCTTTTCTCAATTTTTGTATACATGCATATTAAACTTTATTATAAATTTTATTGTATAATAAAAATTAAAAGTGAACCTTCCCGCAAATTATATTTCTATATCATTCATAGTAGGTACAGTATATCTATCAATTTGGATGTGCTTGGATAAGTCATTTAATATCCCTATTACTTTATATTAATACAGATATTATGTTCCAAGCAATATTATCTTGATTGATCTTTTTTATTGATATAATTTAGGTATAGCAAATTATAATTTAAAAGCTAAGTTTATCCTTGATGATAGTGTTTAATGAAAAATGCAATCACATCTGACAAGGCATTTACCACATGTAACTTGAGATAATCGTAAATATATACAATAAATATTTTAGTACCTGTCTGATTGACGTCTGAGTTATGATCTTCTTCATTTTGGTTTGGTTGGTCAAGGTTTTTAGTTGATTGGCGCCGAGGATTTTATTTTGTCAATAAAGAATAGGTACTTTTTTTCTAAATTAGAATTAGGTATATGTATTTGTTTAACAAAAACGTATCTATGAAAAATCTGTTATATATATTTAATTTTGTAGCCAGATAAAATCGAGTGCTAAACGCTACGGCCTCGGAATACCTCTTAAGCCTCGTTCACTGTCATCAACCATCTAGGGGTTCTCATTTTATGTGACTCGAAGGTCACCCGGTTGACTTTCTTCTTTACTTTATCTTCTTTACCCCTCATTTCTTTTATTAAATAGATTGAAATATTATTATTTACTTACTTACTTAGTTAGCTTCACGCTATATCCGAGCGCCAAACGCTACGGTCTCGGCATACCTATTTTGCCTCGTCCACTGTCATCAACCTATTCATATATGCCATAAAATAAGTAGTAAAAGTCCCACTCACTTTTTCTTCATAAATCTTTTTTGCCATTTTTTCTTGGGCACTCATTCGCTCAACGCCCCCAAGCCACCTGAGCATGTTCTTCTTCATTCTCACTGTGACATCCACGCTAGTACCTACCTTCTGTGTATCTCTTCGTTTTGTATGCGATCAGATAAATCGACTCCGCATATCCGAAGAGATCACATCTCTACAGTATTCATCTTTCTCCCATTCTTCTTCTGTAATACTCACGTTTCGCTGCCGTATAACAGTGTCGGTACCAACAATGCATTGTGTACGGCCAAACGCGGCCAAACAATGCAGTAAATCTCTGCTAAACATACTTCCCAGATATACTACCTCATTCACTTTTTCTAATATAATACATTTATACAACATAATTTATTTTATCTGATAAAGATGGCAATAAGATCTCGTGACGCTCGTGCTGGAGAACTCGACAAGCTGGAGAGAGAGTGCCGATATAGACTTGGTCAAGCCAACTTACGATACAACGAGGCATTGGTAATTGTCCAAAATAATTGTATTATATTTATAGCTTATTTTTAGTTTAGATATATCTGGCTTCAGGAAAGCATGTATTAATAAAGATTCTATGTTATACCCATCCTTCTCTAATTTTTTACTTTAATAAAATTTTGTATATTGGCTGTGTTGCCTTATGTATAAAATATGAAAATAATTATTATAAAATAATACGTCCAAAGGGTATGATAAATATCAAATTCATAATACACGCTTACCAAGTAACACATAGTTATCTATAACCCTAAAAGTTGTAGCTCAAACTTTGTGCCTCAAATTCGGCACAAAATGAGGAAGTGTCTTAAGGGGAACAAATTCCTTACCACGAGGTCCCCAAGTTCCTTCTGCTTGCCCTGCTCTGTGCGATTTAAACTTTGTTTTTTCTTCTATCGTAATTTTAGACGGCGCTGTCTGTTAGATTTAGAATACTTTTAAATAAATATGAACAGATTTTAATTAAACTAATTTATAAAACTAGGCAGCAGAGAAAAAGCAACTGGAAGTAATAATGAAGGAACAGGAGGAGGCCGACAACGCGGCGGAGATGTACAACAACCTCACATCGGACATGTTGACGGAGAACCCCGATGTGGCTAAAAGTGCTTTGGGTAATAACAGGTAAAATAAAAAATATAAGATGTTTAATGTTTAGCTCTAAAATATATATATCCAATTAATAGCCCATCATAGCTGTGGGTAAAAGAAAAAAAATATCATACAAAACAAAAGCTTACGCTTTTGTTAATTAAAAATGCAAAAAAAATAAAAAAAAACACCCATTTGAGGCGAAAATATGGTCATGGCTAACTATGGGTCTACATGATATTGAATTGTTGATTTTTTTTTTTTTATGGAAAAAACGGCAAACGAGCGTACGGGTCAACTGGTGGTAAGTGAACACCGTCGCCCACGGCCCCGAGTAACTCCAGAGGAGCTACAGGAGCGTTGCCGTCCTTTAAGGTGGAAGGGCACCGGGGCCCGGCATTGCAATGCGAAACGCAGTGGCCAAAGCCACTACTTAACGCCGGTCTTAAATGCCGGGGTTGGTAATAATCCGGTCGAGTCTGCCCATGCGTGTTGCCATTACTGGCAACGTGACTCTACCACACGCACTTTAGTCGCCTCTTACGACACCATCAGTACCAGGGTGATCCTATTCTAAGCCGGAATCACACGGCAAAAGTTAGATTAGAAGTTAGTTGATCCACCTACATACATACTAGTTTTATAAAATCGCATTACTGCAGGGCAATCGGATTTATGTACAAAGGAATGAATCAAGAAGAATTGAAAAAGTTTTACTCCGCGCAGAAAGAACAAATGGCTGCGGCTAAAGTGAGTTTAACATGACTTTATTAAAAAAAGCTTTGCAGTACTTTGTTGATCTTTTACTTTTTTTATTTAATAGATTGTATATAGTAACAAAGGATCTTTTTGGTGTGAAATAATCATCTGAATAATATTTTAAAAAGTAATTTAAAAACAAGGTATTTGTTTTTCTAAGCAAGTACACCCCTTACCGTTTTAACAACTGCTAAACCTTAAGGTTGCTTGGCAAAGATCGCTTATAGCGATAAGATCGCCGGTTGTTCATTTTATCTTTATATATGTATCTTTTGTCTTTTTCTTCTCTGCTATGTCGTGTACAATAAAGTATATATTATTATTATATTATTATTACTTAACTAATTACTGATTGACGTCAATCAAACGACCGCAACAATGTTTAGTTAAGATGTTGTTGATAAAATACATGTTATTTGAATTTTATAGTTAGACAGATTTAATTAGTGGTTAGAATTTCAATTGCAATAGCTTCGTCTTGTAAGGAAAAATATTTTTTGTATAAAATTGTAGGTTGTTTTTACCATAAATATGATAAAATAGGAAAAGCGCGAAGCTGAAGAGAGAATGGAGGCGGAGTGGCAAGCGCTCGCCAAGTCCATACAGCGAGAGGTCGCTACACTTGACATTCAAGACCAAAGGAAACGAAGGTAAATAGGACTTTTTTCCCGCACATGCCAGAGAAGGCAGAGGTAGCTTGAGAGATATTTTATTTCCTCTTGTGGGAATCAAACCCACACCACATCTCACAACGACATAAGTAACACAGTATAATATATGTAAGTACGAGTATATCTTTGATGCATTTCCTCGACATGTTAAGTATTTACTCCACGCTAACAGACAATAAAAAGTCGTAGGTAGTAAGTATGCGTCATTATATTATTTTTTAATAAGATAAATTGATTATTAAGTGGCAATATTACATTTCGTATTTAAAAAAACCTTTAGGGTACAAAAAAATATTTTACAATTTAAAAATAAAAACGACGTTGAGTTTCAACACTCAACACGCAAAATAATAATTCCGGCGAAATGCGGAACCGAAGCATATGAAGACTTGAGTTAAGGCTTG
Organism: Eueides isabella; assembly: GCA_019049475.1. Taxonomy (NCBI): domain Eukaryota; kingdom Metazoa; phylum Arthropoda; class Insecta; order Lepidoptera; family Nymphalidae; genus Eueides; species Eueides isabella. Next base: position 3,678,292 of record CM032408.1, on the reverse strand, counting down.
CTTAAAAAGCTAGACTATAAAGTAATTTATTTTTTTTTAGATTATGTAATATTAATAGCTACAATAAAAAATACTTAATTAAAATTTGATATATTTATATCAAAATCTTGCGCTACATATTTTTAATAACAGGGAGATCGCGCGTCAACTGATGGAAGAAAATCAACTTTTGGCGCTTCAGCAGAAAGAGAAAGAAAAGTACTTCAAGGAGGTCGTCAACAACAACGTCCCTACGGATGATTATTACTCACAGTTTAATACTACAACTAGATAAATTTTACTTCTTTAAATTATTTGGTTTTTTTTCGATGTTTTACTTTTTCATGGTTAAATAAATTCTTTTGGAAATGTCTTTTGTTTTGTTTTTCTTAACTCGATTGTTTATAGGCTAGACTAGGGTTTGGGTTCAAATTTGAAGATTTGGATTATTTAATATGTATATTACTTACAAAAGCTGTCTTAAATCACATAAACATAAATGTTAGAAGGTTAAAAAAAACTATGTCATGAAGAAAATTAATACATTTATTTCAAAAGATTTCTATGGAAGTACCACAATATACATAATATAGATCACATCTAATATAACACTAGAAATATGACCTTACAATATTTGCAAATAAATTGGGCATCGACGCTACCTAACATTTATATACATACATACATATTTTTTTATTGTTATAATACTTTCAATCAAATTAATCACCAATGAAGAGATAATAAGTTCTATGGAGAAGTTACTAGTAGGTACTGTCGTACTTTAAAATGACTTTTCAAATATCACTTTTCTTTTTTGTTTATAAGGATATTAATATTAGAATAGCATATTAAAAATATATATGAAATGTATAAACATTTAAATAGAACAAATCATATTTTTTAAATGATGTTAAATAAAATACAATAAATAAATTACCCCAAAAATCTTACAGTAAAACAGAATAAAGTACATGATATATACAATATCTATATCTATATGTAATATCTATGGAAAATTTTATTTAAAAATATTATTTTATTTAAATATTAATTTTATTTAAAAATGGTTCAGCGCCGTGTCCAATACTTATTATATAAGTACACATATATAATTGGCACATCAATTAGTATTAAAACTAGATATAAGGTACATTGACACATTAGATTTTTTATTTTATCAGAACCTCTACGTATTGAGTGGCGATTCAATGTCGAGTTTTGTCTCCATGACTAGAGAATTTAAGAAGTGTTTTCTCCCAAGTGGCATAACTGTAGCATTTACAGTCAAATTGTCATACTTAAACTTCTTAACATCTAGACAAATATATATTTTTTTACAAACCTTTAACAAATGCTCCTTTTAATGTTATTCACATTTAAAATAGTATTTAATCTAAAAGTTAAAAATTAAAAAGAACTTGTAAATTTTAACTAGCTTTGGCATAATAGTTCATTTTATTTAATTTATTTTATATTATAACAAAGATATATATATATATATATATATATATATATATATATATATATATATATATATATATATATATATATATATATATATATATATATATATATATATATATATATATATATATATATATATATATATATATATTCAAAATCTAAAACCTACAGACACATATTTTTGCTACAAAAATAATATCTCTAGCTACGAAAGCAAGATAGTCATAAAATTAACACAATCAATTAATAATACTGCTATGAAATAGATCACAACAATTAAAAATGTATCAATTTCTTACTTTAAAATGGTTTTCTGTACATAGAAAGGTAGTATAGTGTCACAACACTACGTTTCCCACGCTTCTCTCAATATTTGAAACATTGCATGAAATGGCGGAACTCAGCACCGCCGTTTATTAAAATGAATGAAAGTATCTAAAAAAACTATAATATATAATAATTTAAGCAAAACTTAAAACATACATGTATGATATTCAATTCTAACAAGGAATGTTAAAGTTCTGAAGTCTAAACATGTAAAAATCTATTGTAACATGAAAAAACATACTGAATATATATATGTACTATATTACCACAGACTATTATTATAAATGTCATTCTAATGTCAAAATAATTATTTTGAAAGGATACTTATATTATTTTGATTAGTAATAAAGTTATGAAATCCACAATCGATTTACTCATTATTATGTATACAATAAGTAATATTTTTTAAAATTATTTACATTGAAAAATGTAAATATTGTCACTAAATACTTAGAACCTTCAATTGAGAAAATTGAAATACTTTAAAAAACATATAAAAATTTAAACTTAGTTTCCCTAACGTACGAGTTTCCCTAGGAAATTGCAAACACGGAAGTCGAAATGTTCAAATGTGGGCGCATTTATTTTTTTTATATTGTCACATCACTCTTGACATTTTTAACAAATGGTAAGAATGATCTTTTGGCAAGTGAGAATATTATATATGGTGTTACACCCCAATAGACAAATAGGTGGAAACGTACGTATTACGTAATAATCCTTTAAAACATATTAAAATACAAAGCATTTCTTTATGTACACATTTAAATAGAAATTTATTGAGTACAATTGATGCCAATCTTAACATAGTACTTTTTATATTATACAACTAAACAACAGATATTACAAGAGAAACACTAGTATGAAATAAACATATAAATAACAAGAATATTTCATAATACCCAACAGGATTTTGTTACATCTAACAAATAACATAATGATATAAAATTTGTAAAACATAAAATAACAATAAAATTGAGCAATTATCCAAACAACATTTTTAAAAAGACAATAAGGAGAAATTTAAAAGCAAAAGCACTCCAGACCAATAAAATGTGGTGAAACAGAGCATACTCAAATACTAAATTTAAAAACGTATAAATTTTTGAATGTAGCAGGATTTGAACCCGCGCTTCTTGGAAACCGTCCAAGCGCTCTGACCAACTAAGCCATTCGTTCTCAACAAGCTACGTCGAAATTCTTATACATTTGTTACATGAGAGTATACTCAATTATCTATACATACTTATAATAAATGTTTTTTTTTTAATTGTAATTGATTGTCTATTCGTTTGTAAGCGCTAATCTCGGAAACGACTAATTATATATTTAAATGCAGTTTTTACTATTATATTTTGACAGCTTTCACTTAACATTTAGGCCGTGGTCCGAATTATGCTCACAGTGCTCACGAAGCTTACACTGCTAACTGGCGGTCCGATATTAGTGAGCGCGCCAACGTCTGTTAGCAGTACTAATAATTCAGACCACTTGTGAGCGTGCTAAGACTTTGACAAGTTAATATGTAACTTGTCAAATTCGCAAGTACCTAATAGAGCAATAGAGCATTTTTGATATAAATATGAGTGGAGTATGTGCTATAGCCGATGAAGATTATAAATTGCTTGTGAAAATGATTGTATTCAAGTATTTTCCGCAATTGAGGAAATTGACGATAGTGACATTGACGTGAAGGATATATTAAACGTCAAAATAACATCAACGCTCATGGTGCTCACGCTCCGACCCGTCAGCACTGTAAGCACTAGCCAGTGACGTCACAAGTGACGTCATACTATTCACGACGCTAACTGTGAGCGATAAAAGCTCAATACGGACCGAGCGTTGGCGCGCTGTGAGCGATGTGAGCTAATTACGGACCACGGCCTTAGACAAAACCGCGGGCAAGTCGCTAATAAATTTTATTCATTTTAATCAATGTTATTTGAGTATACCTATTCCAAACAAATGAACAAGCATTTGATCTACTAGAAACTAACCAGAAATTGCAATTTCCTCGTTTCAATATTATTTAAAATATATAAATAATTAAAGTGCCTTTGCTTTTAAACGCCCTAAATTAGAAAAAAAAACAGTACTAAAAATAACAACAAAAATTAATACTTCTCGTTATCCACATTATCAATAGTTTTATGTTCAATTCCGATGAGGCCTTTATTATTCAAATTAATAATAGAATCAGCTATGATCCTCGCGGTCCTACGTAAATAGCCACCGCTTGTCAACATCACTATGGGAATGTCCCGCTTTTTGCATATTTCGAATACGAACTCGTCTCGTTTTATGATGCCCTTAAAATAAAAATAACAAATAACAGTTATAAGTTAAGTAAAAGCAACTTAACCGAATATTTTGATATCTATTAAATTTTTGGAATCCCGACGTTTCAAACACTTTGCAGTAGTCCGTTGTTATTTTAGCGTTCACGCTGAATCACGTAAATCGCAGGGTATACAAAGGGAATTTAGTGTTAAATCACTCCGTTTCTCGATATTGTTTGTATTGAGGTGGTGGCACACAACCCCACACTTTATGTATGTATAAAGGAATTGAGAATAATTTATTGCCTCGAGTGGGAAACGAATCCACCGTCGAGTTACCGGTACAATGCCTCCAAAAATATTATATATTATTTATAATTTTGTCTACATCAAGAACTAGGTAATTTCTTAAAACCTATATTTTTTTAATTAATAGCATCACAGATTATTAAAAAAACAAGGGTAGGCAAAGAGAACTTGGGAACTTAGGATTGAGACACTCCGTTCCGTTCCGTTCCCCACTTTCTGCCTAATTAGAAGCATTGTATTTTGAGTAGCGGATCTCAACGCCGCGAAAAGAAAACAAAACATTAATATTTAATTTAAAAATATTAAACAATTAATTTTCTCAAATGGTGATCAAAACACAACAATCGTGTTAACGTTTCACACGCCACGACAGGCCTTAATCAAAAATATTTTTAATTGTTTTTAATTTTATTTTAAAAGTTTGTAACACCAATCCTAAGCATATACTCACAACTTCACTGATCCTCATGTGTCCGAGTGGGTCTGTATCTAATATGTCCGTACCAGCGTTGTACACTAGAATATCTGGTTTGAACTCCTTTAGAGCTGCTTTTAAGTTTCTGCAATTGATTAAGTTTTTTTAGCTTTATTCGGAATCTTACACCTATCAGGGAGCCTAGTGTTAAAATACTCCGCCGTTCCCATTAAAACACTTATCTTCCGCCGTTATTGCGTGTAAACTCTACGAAGAAATGATAATATTAAATATTTAATTTCCTCTAGTGGGGATGTAACCTACAACTTATATTGACAGTTGCACTGCCACTGCGCCACGACAGGCCTGACAATATATTTTTTAAAAAAAGGTCAATTTGACACAGGAACTGGCTGGTATAATACAATGATGATGAGTCTATTCACACTTAAGGATTATAATCTGGTAATGAAAATGTAGAGCTCATTTTCGCAACTCATACGCAATATCATATCATTTTTATATTGGTTCGATTATTTTTTTTTTAAAATATTAGCTATTAGTAGACAAAAACCCTGAGGCCTCACACAGACCTCAGGGTTTTTGGCACGAGCGTGTGACTGTTGTCGGTTGTGGTTCGATACCCACTCGAGGAAATGAAATATTTAATAATTTCAATTTAAATATTTAACGTTTTCATTTCTTCGCTTCAGTACAAGGCAAAACGCGGCGTTGAGTTCTGCCACTCAACACGCATTGCCTATAATTCGGGAACAGAAGGGGAACGGAAGTGGAACGGAGTGTCTTAACACTAGGTTCCCACGTTCCCTCTGCCTACCCTGCCATGTGCGGGATACAGCGTGAAGCTGAGTGAGTGAGTAGACAAAAACCACCACACTGAGTTTCAAACCCACAACCACTGTATTCACAGTCATAATATTAATTTCATTAGTATAAACATACATATATCACTTTGAAATGAACTACATACTTGCGTAACTTTAGCATATATTCCAAATCTTCAACTTTATTGCCAAGTTCTACTTTCCTTCGAATGGCTCTCTTAGCCTTTTCATCTCTGGGGTATATGTGACGGTTGTACATATCCATTATATACACTTCTGGCACACCAAGGAAGTCATGCTGGTAACCATTGCCCTGAAAAAAATATGTTGTTTATTATTAATTTATTATTATTATTATAATTAACTTTTCTATGCCAAAACCTCGAGGCACTGTGCCGATCTATGGCTTTGTACTACGACAAGGAATTCATAATAACTACTTCCCTCAAGTAGGAATTGAAACCAAAACAGTGGTGTTTGCAATCCGACCGTGTGTTTAATGGTTGGTTAGATCTAATGGTACCTCCACAAGAAACACACCAAACACGTGACCACAATCACCAGACACAAACACGGCATCCCCATGCTTAGGGCCGATCACTGGCAAACACACATGACAAGCAATACAAGGAAACAAATACAAGGAAATAATAAATAATAAATCATTTACACGTACATGCTTGTTGTTTGTGTTAACTGTTTGTCGTTTCTTTGCCAAGCGGGAATAATCACGTATATTTCAAAACCCGGGCAATATCCAATGTACACGATTAATCCGGTTAAATTTGTTTAATTTAAAATATGTAATAATCGCAATAATTATAGATTCTATCTTATGTAAATCTTAAATTAAATCTTTAACAAAAACATTCCTCCAAACTGCAATTGTATTGTGTCAGTCAAACACATCCAAAATCACATATTCTGAGTTTCATAAAACAAGTAAAAATATGCAATTTGAAATTATAAAATGTGAAAATTTGATATACATATTTTAGTTTACTACTTGAACATTGTCGTGGCACAGTGGCACAAGCGTATGACTGTAAACGCGACAGGTTGTGGGTCCAATCCCCAGTCGAGGGAGGGAAATCTATACTTATAATGAATCTGTAACTGTTTACTGTCCGTCAAAACGCGGCGTTGAGTTCCGCCACTCAATAATACGTAATGCCTTAAATTGGGCGGAAAGTGGGGAACGGATGTGGGACGGAGTGTCTTAACACTAGATTCCCAAGTTCCCTCTGCCTACTCCGCCATGTGCGGGATACAGCGTGAAGCTGAGTGAGTGAGTGAGTGAGTGAATTTACTGTCTGTATATATGTAGAAGATATATTTACAAAAAAATCTTATATGGGTGGTTCTATATACAAAGCATCCGAAAAAGTTATTTTATCTGTTTTATGCGCTAATCTCGAAAACAGCTAACCAGATTTAAATGTGAGTTCAATATTATATTTTGGCAACCTCCCTTCAACATTTTGTATTTTTCTTATTTAAATTGGTTGATAAAAAAAAAGGTTACACTATTTTAAATTAATTTTTCGAGAATGTTGCCACAATTTTTATTAAATTACTTAGCTGGAATTTTAGTTTTCAACATATAAATATTTTCATTAGAACAAGAAAGTAATTGAGATATTAAAATATTGTAATTCAAGTGGTTGAAGTAGCAGGCGGTTCACCTGCGGTCAATACCGGCGTTGATTTCCGCCACTAAGCACACAAAGTATCTCAGCACTAATTCCCAAGTTTTCTCTGCCTACCTCTTGTACTGTGATGATACAGGAGGAAGCTTATGGGAGGAAGCTACTTTGATACTGCATGTTGAGTTGCAGTATTCAACACTGCATTTTTTCTTTTTATTACAAACAACAAAAAAAATATTTTACAACTGAATAATCAGAATAGAAAAAATATTTCAAAATTCACTTACTTGATGAGCATCCAGATCAACAATCATGGTGTTCTGCACATTACAATGTATAGCAAGATTTCTTATCAGCAAAGTGATATCAGCATATGCACAGAATCCTCCACCTTTAGCCGCACTACAGTGATGGAAGCCTCCACCCACATTTATAGCCCAGCCTCGCTCTAAGGCCAACTTCCCCGCTAATACTGATCCACCAGTTTGTAATCTTGTAGGAAATTTAAAAAATATATAATTAATTAATAATAACATACAAAAAATCTAATTATTTATAGCAATAGTTAAGCAATAGCCTAATATGGCAATTTAAATATATTAATATTTTAGTATCATTATGGGTTCTTAAATACTGGTCAGGTAAGACAGTTAGATATTGAGTTCTACAAAATGAACATGCAATGTCTCAAATCTGGACAGGAAGCAGACAATCTAATGTCTTGACATGGTTCCCTGCGCCTATCCTGTTTTTGGCTGCAGTTGTAACTATATATACATATATTAAGGTCAGATATTTTATTTATAGATATTTACCTCATCGGTTTTAAGTAAGCATGCTGAACAAGTATATTAGGCACACATGCTACTATTGGCACTTCTGCAATCATTGCCACTTTACAACTCCACTGGAAATGTGTATGTTAATCAAAACAAGGTACTAATATAAAATTAATATTGGACAGTCATTTTTTTAACAGTTCTATACTCACTTTAAGAGATTTTAAGTACTTTTTTGTATGAACCAATAGTAATTCATTCTCTTTAGCTTCAAGAGGTTTTACTAAACACTCTTTTGTGATGAAATTCGCATCAATTAAATACTGAAAAATATAAAAAAGGTCAATAAATAAAAGCAGTAAATTGATCGGAGTGTTATATGATACTAATAAATTAATTACAATATATTCAAAATATTTTTATACCTGTATTATATTACGCCATTTCTTGGCATCAAATACGTGAAACTTCTCGAAGCCACAGAAAGATACGTTATATTTCTCATCATATACTAATGGCCACTGGTCCTCTCTGATATCAATATAAAGGCTAAAAAAATTAAAATAAATAAAACATAACTAATATATCAATCAAACTATTTTAAAAACAGTGCATGTAAACTCTTAGTATTCGCTTACTAACTTAGTCATAATGATATAAATTAGTTCAAACGGTTTGTAGGGTAAATTGTTTTTTTTTATATTAAGTACATCTTCAAAATGTTTATAATTTATTAATTTAACCGATAAAGAAAATATTATCTTTTTGAAAATTACTTGTCACTGACATAATGACAATCAGACAGGATACTTCACGTTCAAAAACTAACCTAAAATTAAAAATAAATCAACGTATGTAATAAAAATACATTAAATATGAAATATATATAAATTCATCGTTAGTCTTACGTCTTACGATTTATTTTGAATCGAATAATTGAATTCAATATTACGAAATTCCTTCAAGTAATTTAAAAGAATTAATAACACCCCTCATTATTTCGTAATCGGTCGCTAAGCAACAAAATCATGTATACAAGCGAGAATTGCAAACTTTAGACCGCGTGTAAGATTCACTCTTATCATGGTGAAGAATCACAACTTTTACTTATTAATTATTTGATTTGAAATTAAGCAAAATTATGGAAACAGCAGATAATTCTACAGTTGGTGCTTTGCAAAGTGAAATTCAATTCTATAGAGTAAATATTTTAAAACGTACTTAGAAAATCTGAATCTTTACATTACATTCATACCTAACTCACTTTTTTTTTATAATTTCAGGAAAATCAACTAGTTGTCGAACAAGAAATAAGGACTTTGATTGCCGATAATCAAAAACTATCTCAACAAGTAGGTAGCCTTTTAAAAGAAAAATTACAAAATGCTCAGCAAGCTCATGATTATAATCAAAGCGAAGAAGTGGAAGAGTTAAAAAAACAAATTAATTTACTTACTAAAGTAAGTGTTTTATATCATTTAAATCTATTATCATTTATTTTCTGGTGCCTTGTTTCCGTGCCTCTTCAATCCTAAAGGTTGGTTGCTAGATTTCCAAACTCTGTTCTGTGTATTGCTAGACGGAAAGATTGTTTTGCAGATTTAATACTATCCAATGCCTGATGTTAGAAAATGACTTTATCCTTCATCACGCACCCCTTATGCCATCAACTTACTCATCATGACCTAAAACAAACGGAACCTATCATGCCTCAGAACGTGACCTAAGTACTCTAATTTGCGCATTTTTATAATGTATGGGATAATTAAAAATATATTTTATTCTTTATTTTATTAGAAGAATCGGGGCGAAGCAACACTGCGCCTGACTTTTAACGCAACGTTAGTAGGTTGGATTCCCACTCGACAGAATTAATCACGTTAAGATTCACGTAGAGATATTTTTAAACATTATGTGATGCATGATGAATGAAATGTCTTAATATAATACTGAGTGGCTTATCTACGTTATTATATGCGTCTACGACATACTACAAAGTAAAGCACAAAACCTTTTGTTTTATTTCTAGGAAAGAGATTCATTAAATGTTTTATGGCAAACTTCACAAAAAACTATAGATGCCTTGGACATTGAATTAAAAACATATCAAAATTATAACAGCAGAGGGGGAAATAAGGTAAAAGCAAGTTTGTGTTTAATAAGATTAATGTTTTAATTTTACGATTCTCCCAATAGATATATAGTAAATAAATAAAATATTATAAAAGCCTAAAAAGGAGCCTGACTCGAATTTAAAATCACTTACGTTCATTTCTGCCACATATACTAAGATTCCTTTATGAAATATATTTTTTATACAAATAAAAAAAGACTTCGGGGTGACACAGTTTATGGGTGTTGGGGATTCTCCAAGAATTGAATTAGCTTATTTTTTTCTGCAATATTATTATAAAAATTAAGCGTGGCTCTGAGTGGTCCACCTCAAAACGCAATATCTCGAAAATTGTGCGTGATAAATTCAGAGCATTTATCACAAGGTACCGACCCTCTCCCTACCCTATACGCCGGGTAGAGTGTGCCACTAAAATAATACCTACTCACATTTTACGTTTTACAGAACCCGAACAATGATAAAAGGAACTTAGAACTCAAATTAGAAACGGCTCTTGCAGATTATGTTGAGTTAGAAAGTAATTATAAAAAAATAAATACAGAACGGAATTCTTTGGAAACAGAATTGAAAAATAAAGAAAAAGAAATAACAACATTTCAAAAACAACATAAAGAGCTAGAGGCAGAATTAGCCGAATTAAAAAAGACTTTGGAAGAGTACAAAATAAATTTATCAGCTGAAGTGAAAAGCCATGAAAATATTCAAATACAATTAATTGCATGCCAAAAAGAATGTGTAGACAGAGTTAAGGCCGAGGCAGAAGCCAAGTCAAAGGTATAAATAAAATAAATTTCGTTAATATTTTAATAAAATATACTCGTTACGGTCAACGATTACTTGCTGCCCTGACGAGATGGTTGTATAAACTTTATTTTAGGTTTTTTTTAAATGTGCAGAACTCTTCTTTTACCGTAATGTAAAGTAAACAAGACTATCAAAGCGCAGTGATCAGCGTTTGATAGTTAACACGATGATTGGGATTGTGTCTCAGAAAAAGGTAGAGTTGAAATCCAAAACTAAAAATTCCAAAACTTAATTTCTCCGCACACGGGTAAAGCGTAACTGGCAATCCACTTGATATTATATGAATTATAACATTTTTTGTTATATTTTAGCAAAATCGATTTAAAAATTATTTACATTTTACCACATGATTTTTTTTGTAGGTGGCTGAAGCATTACAATTGTACGACTTAGTATCATTACAAAAAAATGAAGCGTACAAAAAGATATCTGAAATTACAGGTTTGAGAATATAATAATTATTAATATTGAAATTTTCAGTAAATTTATTTATTCCATTTATGTATAAATAAATTTATTTATTGAGCTACTCAATAAATAAATTTATTTATAATTTCAAAATTCACATCTCCACATTTTAGGTGAATTAACCAGAGTAAAACAAACACTTGCAAATATACAACGTGATACTGAAACTAATTATAGAACACAACTAGATGAAATCAAAGAAAAATATAATGAGAAAGTATCAGATATGCTTGCACATATTAGGAATCTTGATACAGAGTTAGTAGAAAAAGGATTATTATTGAACAAAACTTTAAGGTCAGTTAATTTCATAGCTTCTTGTTATTTAGGGATTCACTTATTCATTATTACTTTTTCAAAATTCAATAGAGAAAATAAAATACTACTGGTCGCAAATGAAAATCATCTGAAACAGCAGGAAAATGACAAAAATATAATAGATCCTAAATTGGCGTTAGCGGAGCAACGACTGGAAGCGATGTTTCAAGAATTGGTGTGTATTTTTTTGTCATTTACTACGACGTAATTGCATATGCAGACTAGACTGCAGACCGAATTTCCTGTGCCAACTTCGTTTCCCGCGCACCACCTGAGCGCGTGTATGGCGCAACTCAATGCCGAACGTAGGCTAGAGAAAATATATAATTATTTTTTCCGAATAGGAATGGGGTTATTCCTCCTATTCTAAAATTATATGCAATGAATATAAGAAACAAAAGTGTCACCATAATAACACCTTTCGTTACTCCTTATTTTATTACTCAATTTTGTGATAGTTATTAAAAAATATTTTAATTTTTAATTTCATTTATTTGTTAGGTATCATCAGAACGTCGCAACATTCAGTTAGTTTGCGAGAAACAATGTCTAACAATGGATATACAAAGAATACAAGATACACATACTAGAGAATGCAAGCGACGTGATTGGGAAGAAAACCTCATGAAAACTCAGATTGAAGAATTAAAGTATGCCAGATATTATAACTTTACAGACTGGTTCTTAGCTACGGCCTTATCTTTTAATAACGAATAACTTTAACAATAGACACAGTGGGTTACATATAGGTATATGTACTACCTACTTACAGTGACTTTTCGATTAAAAATAGCTTTTTGATTTTTAATTCTAGTTTTGAGATAAGCAAACTTTTCTGCTTTATCCTATTAGTATAGATACAACTAAACATTTTTTTTATTAAAGTTTAATATATATGTACCTATATTTATTCATTTAAACCACATACCAACATTAATATACGACTAAAATTGACAGATTACATGTAGATCATTTACAAAAATCACTTGAAGAAACTCATGGAATGATCAACAAGCTGCAGTCCATGTTATCTTCTAGAACAGAACTCAGTCAAAAGTTAGTATAATTTGCTAATAGTCAATTATTATCATCCAAAGTAATATTTTTAATTTAACAGCTATTAATAACGTAATCATATAGATGTTCAATAATCATAAGCGGCCTGTAGTGTTGCAGCAACACAACACAAGCGTGACTGTAAATTCTCCAGGTTGTAGGTTCTATTCACTCGAGGAAATGAAATATTTAATAATATCTATTCTTCGCTCTAGTAACAAGACAAAGCGCGGCGTTGAGCACCGCCTCGCATGCAACGCTTCAAATTCTGCGGAGAGTAAGCAAGGGATGCGAACGGAGTGTTTTAGCACTAAGTTCACACGTTTTCTCTAAAAAAATAATATGTATATGTAGTTATAGTCAAAACTAAATAAAGTAAACTTGAAATTCCAGAATGGTTTCCACAAAAGAAGATGAATTAATGGAATTAAATAAACATCTTGAAAATCAAATGGAACTTAACAAGAAGTAAGATTATACATAATATTTTAATTATATATACATTTTTTAAATTATTCTCTAGGGATTTACAAAGGCCGTCCTAGCGCATTTCCTTACTCTGGAAGCAAGACTAAGCACGGGGTAAGTGCCGCCATTGAACCTAGGTTTACAAAGATATTTATTTTTCAGATGGAAAGAATCATATGTTGATATGACAGAGAAATTAAAGAGGAAATTGGAAGCTCTTAATAAAGAGAATAGAGAATTAAGAAAACAATTAAATGTTCCATATATTGGATCAAGTTGTGAAAGCAGCAATGGCAGTTCATAATCACGCAAATAATTTTAATATAATATTTTAATATATTGAAAGTTTTGTATAACACTAGGAAAATTATTTTAGAATTTTTTTTCTTAGTGGAATATGCTTGTACTTATAACAAACATGATGTACAAACATTTCAATGGTATGTAATTTTTTATAGTGACAGTGAGATCAGTAATGTAAGAGCTATGGATATGTGTTTGATGCCCAGTTGGGTAAAAGAATTTTCTAGAATTAAATGAAGCTTGTAACTTCTTATTTTGAATAAAATATTTGAATTTAAATTTTCATTTCCATGCTCTGGCTAGACAAAACTAGCTATCTACTTTGAGAGTGGTCACGGATCATGAACCATACTGTTTTGTGAAATATTTTTAGAAGATAGACAAAGCCAGGGTAAAACAATATGTTATTATGGTTATTAAACAGTGCAATATTAGTTTAGTAAAAGATTAAGTTTGTGATTGAATTTTATTTACAATAAACAAGTTAATTGATTGTTTTCTTTATATTTCCTTAAAACATTAACTTTGTTATAACATTGAATGTATCTTCAATTATAAATATAATTAATTCTAAGAAACTAAATATGAGTTATAATAATAACATTCATTTTTAAATATTCTGATACATATTTAATAAAAGAAATATATACAATAAAATTACATATACCTTTACAATAATCACAAATTTATATAAAATTGTATTTACAATTTTAAAATATATTTTATAAATACAGTGGGGTCATCATGTCGCAGCCACTATGAAGTTAGACTTTACAAATAAGCAAAACTGAAAACTAAAAAAAAAAAAAAAAAAAGACCAGTTACGTAAGGCAAACTTAACAGCAGCCACAACTAGTTGACCTTACTGTAATAGTATAGTTATTACACTAAAACTCATGTAGCTGATACACATTCAGCAAACAAACTCGGGAACCAGTACAGAGTTTCTTTAGTATCTTGAGTGTCAACCCATGCTAAACCTTCTTTGATCATATGGTTAAGTGCATTTAGTGCTCTAGTTTCATTCCAGCTGTAAAAATTAATAGAAAATAGTTAATTTTTGAAACTGTTACATATTGTACAAGTTGTAGCCCACAAATTTTTGAGCTTTAACTAAGAAACGGCACATCAGTTATGGGTTCCATTTTTAATCGAGAAATTAATTATTTTCTCCAATATGGTAGCAAGACAAAGTGCAACATTAATTCCTGCCACATAGTGTGTCTTGAAAATGAAAGTGTTATCACTGGTTACTCTGTTTAACCTGCTAAATGTTTGATGAAGATAAGATAAATAAAACCAAATCATAAAAATAATCCAATAGTTTTTTTTTAGCTTCACACTGTATCCCGAATGAGGCAGGGTAGGCAGTGGGAATCCGGGAACGTTCTACTTCTGACTTCCGTTCCCATTGTGTGTTGAGTGGTGGAACTCAACGCCACATTTTGCCTTATTACCAGAGCGAAGATATGCAACATTAAATATTTAAATTGAGAATATTAAATATTTCTAAATGAATTTACATAAAATTTAAAAAAAGGTTCATCCTAATATTTAGCTGTCTACATATGAGTATTCTACAATAGTAATTTTATGTGGAGCATAGATTGTCCAACATAATAAGAGGCTAATAAGTATTGAAGAATTGTAATTAAATCAATTTATTTTTTGAAAATATTACATAAATTCAGTTTATTTCCTTAATTAAGGTGTTCCACACATTCTAGTTTAACAGAAAAACACTTCACCAATACATATATAAAACAACTTACCCTAAATCATCTGTCAAATGCTAGGTGATACCCAAGCTGTGCCTAAAGCACTAGCTTTTTGTAAGTACCAGTGTTTGATCTAGATTTAGTTCTCCCGGTACAGATTGAACAAGCCATTTACCTTTACCAATCGATACTACAGTGAATCTGTAATTGTAAATGGATATTATAAAATCAAGAAGAAGTAACTTAAAATTAGGTGGTGCCTGGTGAGCAGAGCATATCAAATTTGAGACATTAAAAAGAAAATTATTTTCCTGTTATATATAAAAACAAAACCTACCCATTCCCAAATATCCTAATTTCTTTACAGCAGCTAGTAAATCTTCATTTGTAATATCCTGATGTTTCTTAGCCTTTCTCTTGCTGCAATTAATCTAGTTCTCAGCTCTTCTAAAGTAATGAGTCCACCATTTTGTAATTTGTAGCTAAAACATACTTCTACTATTTGCACTCCTAATTCATAATAAAAATCTCCAATGCCTGTATACAAAATAAATTTATAAAGCAAACAGTGCAATATAGATAACTTTATACACTACTGTTATTTTTTAAAAAAGGGATGTTTGATAAGATTTTATCAATTATTTTAATATACTATACTAATTTTAGAAATATCATACAGACCTAAGACTGACCAGAATCCCTTCACCGACGCAAGAGGGTCAACCCCAATGGCTGCACACATTTCTTGAAACTGTCTTCGAAACGGAGCATTCTTTTTAATTTCATTCTTATGTTTAGTTGCAAACTCTTCTAAATTTTCTCTAAAAACTTCGAGTTGTTTCGACAGTTGTTGAAATTGATTTTCTTGTATTTCTGAACCTTTCTCGCGTATTTTTCTTGTTCTACATCTTTGTTTCTGAATAGCCCCACTCCAGCCGGCGCCTCATAATTAAAATATTATAAGTTTAAAATATAAAATGTCCCTAATAAAGTATCAATAAGTAACAATACTATGACTTCTATGTCAAAAAAAATAGCCAAATTTTGATTGCTGTCTTGTCTTGTCTGTCAAAGTATTGTAATTTAACAGATGCCAAGTAGTTATCGAACAATAATAACTTAAATTGAATTATATAGAAATACAAATTTATGAGGAAACTATTGTATTATTAATAAAAAATATTATTTTAATACTAAAGTATAAGTTAAATATTTACCAAAATCGACGATTTTTGAATAGATAGAGAATTGGTAAGAGTCAATACTAGATGGCGCTGTGAGAAAGAATTATTCGTCAAGAATAAGGACATAATAAAAAAATATATAAAGAAATATAAATTTATGTATTTACATCAACTTAATTTGTGCTATCAAATAATTAAATGTGTATTAATTTTAATTTTTTGCATAATTAAGAATACAGTAAATAAGCACTGTTCGGATATCTTAAGTGATCTATTATTATTGTCATTTATAAAGTAAGTTTTTTAGTACGGTAAATTATAGAAGTTTTGTTTATAATTACTTAATATAATACCACTAATAATTCCACTACATGATAAAGAAATTTGTAATAAGATATTACACAAAAATTACACAAGATTTTGCACAAAAATTACTGAGATTGTTATAAAACCACTGTACTTTACAATGAGGTGTTTGGTAAACTAATTATGAATTTTCAATATGTTTTAACATTTAAGCAGAAGTTTTTAGATATGTTTGTCCTCTATTTTAATAAAACAGATCATTGAATTGTAAGGAAGAAATTAATTATTAAATAGGACAAAAATAAATTACATCTATGCATCAAAAAATATAAATTAAAATTTATCTAGCGTGTGTTATTATATGTTAAGAATATTGTAGTGGGAAAATAAAAAGCAAAAGAATTTTTTGACATCCCTGGTGGGATCGAACCCACGACCTTTGGATTAGAAGTCCAACGCGCTATCCTCTGCGCCACAGGGACTGTGAGTAACATGTTGAAATTATATTATAGTTGGCTGTAAGAGGATGCTTATGTTATTTATAGCTTATGTTTCTATATTATAGGCATAACTAACGCTCAGATTTTATATTATTTTTACAAACTTCGTAAAAAAATAATAATTATTAATATAATCTTTAATTACTTACATAATTGCAGAAAGTCCTAATAAATATTATATTTTCATCATTGTTATGAGATAACAGATTTTGGTAGGCAATGGCAACTGGATATGTCAACAAATGACCGTGAAATAAAAAAATTGTTTGGGAAGTTTGAAATTTCAAGTGCGTCCATAATATAATTTTGCATTAGTACTGAAAAATAAATAAAAAAATACTACAAAATATACGTAAATGTTGAGGCAACAAAATGGAAAATCTAGCAGAAAATGGGAGAGATATTATAGCAGATAACGATGATATAAAAGATGCGGAATCTTCAGAAAATTTCGAAAAGTTTATCCATGAGTTATTTGAGCAAAATGGCATATTAAATGATCTTAGAGCTTATTTACGAGGGCATATTGTCAACGTTTTGAAGAATGCTGAATCAGGTCAAATATTATGTGTTACTTTTTGTAGTTTTATTCTTTTAAAAATAATATTTAACAAAAATTCTCCCTTCATGGAATATTTACTAAAGTATTCATTTTTAGGGAATCCTCCGGCTTGTCATAAGCATTTTACACAACGGTTGGAACTTACATATCAGGCTCTTAACATCCTCGTTGCAGAATATTTGCTTAGATTGGTACGCTTAAAAAATATGTTGAGTATTTAAAATATGGTGTTATTTTTTATTTTTTTAATATATTTATATTTTTCAGGAGTTCAGTTACAGTTATCAGTCTTTATTTCTGAAATTCCTCTTTCCAATATGGTATTTGAGTTTGCAAAGATATTCTTAAAACAAAAGATTTAAATGTAACAGATATACGCTTTGGAGAATGTGATGTTGGTCTGTTTTAAATTATTTAGGTAAAATTTATTAATGTAGTTAAGTTATTGTTTAATTATTTATTTTACATTATTATTATGTAATATTTCATTATTATATCATATTAGTATATATTTACCAGCTGTTATTGAATAAATTACATCATAATCTTAAAATCCTTGTAAATATAATAAAACTGTTTCTTTTAGGAATACAATGTGACGGAGATAGCATCTAGAATAGTAGATATGTATAATGAAAGTAAACAATCTCCTCTTTTATACTGTATTTTAAATGTATAACATACATGATAAAATACCAATTATGCTCAACCAGGTAAGTAAGTTTTAATATCATATTCATCAAGTAAAGGGTACTTACCCACTCTTTACATACTCTGCTAATTTATAGGTTGTGGTTCAATATCACTTGAGGAAATGAAATATTTAATATTTTTCTGATATAATATTTGCCTACTGAGTTTGGAGGAGGTGGGGTACAAAAACAGCCTAAATGGAATAAAGTGTCATAACACTAGATTTCTAGCTATGTACCCTGTTGCGTGAGCTGTAATGGAAATGAGAAAAGACATATTGTAAAGTGCCCTTTTTTTAGTCCATACTTCAGATGAGAGTTTTCAAGTGATAGAACAGTTGGAACAGATGATGAGAAAAACATTAAAGATGCACAGAGAAACATGTTCAATAAATGTAAACATTATTCTTTTTGTAAAACTTGTCAAAATCGAAAAAAGCGATTAAAGTATAAATATGAAAAGAAAATAAATAAATTAGAAAAGGTATAAATTACAAATATTTTATATACTGTTGTGTGTTTTTTACAATATGTGTGATGAATGACCACTGTGACTGATGATTAAAGTAATAGTTATAGTTATAGGTTTGATTCCTATTTAAATGATTTTATTATTCTGCTCTGTAATAAATTAAATTATGTGACGTTAAGCTTTTTCACTTAACACATAGTGTTTGATAAAAAATGGAGAACAGCAAAGTTTTGTCTTACCTCTCTATATAAAAATAAGAAGAAACTTTTTTTTTCAACTTCATACTTAATAAGGATAGGCAGGGAACAAGGGAACCTAGTGTAAAGCCATTATGTTCCAATTTTCACGTTCCACCGATTTTGAGTATAGCGTGTTGAGTGTTCTGCCTTACCATAACAAGGAAATGAAAATATTAAATATTTAATAGGAAAATATTAAATACTTTACTAACTTAATTTAAAAAGCGTATAAAAATTGAACAAAGCAGGATTTGAACCCACGCCTCTGGAAAATCGTACCAGAGGCGCGGGTCAAATCCTGCTGCAATTTAAGTTTAGTATTTTTTGTCCTAAGTGTGGAATAACACTTTAAAACATAGTAAAAATATTAAATCCTTTATTTCTCGAGTGAAGATCAAAGCCATAACTTGACGCGTTTGCATGCTTGTGCATCTAAGCCACGACAGGCCTTCCTTATTATTTTTTTAACTTTGAAAAAACTTTCTTAGTAGAAAATAGAGAACAGCAAGATTATATTAAATTATTAAACATATGGTGTAGTCTAATTATAAAATTAGCAAAATTTTCTAATCTAATTGGATAGATAAAAAATAATTTCCTTACAGATTTCCAATAAATTAAATATAAAGAATCAAAATGTAGATAATTTTATGAAAGCTGTTAACATTGTGGAACAAAACCTAATTGATGAGGTTACTATTGGTTTTACAATTGTTGAATCTAAATGTATTTAAAATTAGTATTATGTTGAGGATTATCTGGTACTTGATTTTGTATAGGATTCGATCCCCACTCGAGGAAATGAAATATTTAATATTTTCAATTTAAATACGCCACTCAACACGCCATGCCTCAAATTCGGCGCGAAAAGTGTGGGAACGAAAGTGAAATGGAGTGTCTTAACACTAGGTTCCCAAGTTCCCTCTGCCTACCCGCCATGTGCAGGATACAGTGTGAAGCTGAATTGGACTCAAAACAAAAAAAAAAAGAGAAATTGATATTAAAAACTGATAAAATATATTCATCTAACAAATTCATCACCTTATGATATAAAAAAGTATGGATATTTAGATCAGGCTCTTGCGGTGAAATGGAAGCCTCTGTAAAAGCAATGATAGGGGGTTCAGTTAGGCAAATTTGTTATTATTATTTATGGCACTGGTAATTAAAAGGTTTCTCCATTAAAAACTCTTTGTATGTTCAGACATAGCGTGAAGCTAAAAAAATGTGATTATTAATATTATTTATTTTCTTATACTAATTTGATAAGGTGAAGAATTTATTTTTGATATTTTACATTTCTTTTACTTGTGGCTTTTAAATAAATAGTTTTTAGATAAATTGAATTCTTAATAGTTGTTAGAGGATGGTTATAAATAAAATTCAGGAATTAGTATTTTAATTCTTGCCCTGGTAATCAGACAAAGTGGTGCGTGCCATCACTCGAATATCTTTACATTGAGTGGAAATCGGAATGTATGTTAATGTAGTTTTGAGGCCTGTCGTTGCGCAGCGGCGTAAGCGTGCAACTGTAACGACATTGTTCGATCCCCGGTCGAGGAAATGAAATAGTTAAGATTTTCAATTTAAATATTATGTTATTATTAATGTTTCATTCTTTGCTGGTACAGGCAAGACCAATTCGGCGGAAAGTGGAAAACAGTAAGTGGAACGGAGTGTTTAAAAATTAGGTTCCCAATTCTCTCTGCATACCTCCATGTGCAGGTACAGCGTGAAGCTGATAGTAGTAGTAATTGTATTTCTCTTGCCTACCATGTAAAGGTAAAAAAGTACTGGAATTTTTTTATTTAAATTCGTGAATAGTGTTTTGAGTTGCGAAATGAAGTTGATCTTCCAAAGATAATAAAGATAGATAGATTAACGATCCGAAACATTGCGGTCTCTTTTAAAGTTTTCAATTATGATAATTCTGCAATATAAGTATATATTTGATTTTAGATGTTTGAACAATTAAAGACAGTGTACGAAGCGGAAGTGGAAATGATTAAAAGAAGATGGACAGAAAAGAATTAAACGTTCAATAGCCAGTCATGCACTACTCTTGCAACAACATCGAGAACAAGTTAGTTGTTTTTTTCTATTTTACGCATTATGCGATTTGGAGGATAGAAGTAGCAGAATCAGCTCATATTTTAGAAAATTGGAGAAAGTGTCTGTATGCCGTAAATAACTGTTTTAAAACCTTCTAAGATGGCGCTTGTGTACGCACAGGGTATGAACGTAGCATTTGACGATTATAGTATTCAGTGTTAAAAAATATATTGACGTCTAAAGTAATTCATTATTGAAATTTTGATTATCTGTGTCGTACATAATAATATAGTTAATATAATCTTAAAGAATTGCTGTGAGAAAACCTTGTTTATATCTAATGTTACTTTAATTGTTTTATGTTAAAAATAAATTTAACTGGATGAATAATAATATACGATAATTGAATGTGGAGACCCGACGTTTCGAACACTTCGCGGCAGTCCGTGGTCAATTGATACAATATTATATCCAACTACCACCAACGATTTCTTAATTGTCTATTCTACTGTCTTGGATTCTTGTAGAATCTC
Organism: Eueides isabella; assembly: GCA_019049475.1. Taxonomy (NCBI): domain Eukaryota; kingdom Metazoa; phylum Arthropoda; class Insecta; order Lepidoptera; family Nymphalidae; genus Eueides; species Eueides isabella. The sequence goes on along the minus strand of CM032408.1, from coordinate 3,656,434 downwards.
TGCCCTCTAGTGTAGTGGGATTGGGACATCAATCTTTTATGAGGAGTAGTAAAATTACCAACAATCTCTTTCTCAATTTCTTAAAGTTATAACAAAAAAAAAAATGAGTTATATTCTAACTGGAGAAAAGACACAGAATCTAACCTTGTTACTATTTTTTAAAGTGTTATTACCACACTTAGGACAGAAAATACTAAATTTAATTTATAAGTGTATATATTTTTTTTTCAAATCTGCTTACTTACTTATCTTCACGCTATATCCCTAGGGGGTAGGCAAAAAGAACGGAGCGCCAAACGCTTCGGTCTCGGCATACCTCTTTCGCCTCGTCCACTGTCATCAGCCTCTTCATACATGCCTCGGGGGTCCGCTTTTTACGTGACCTTCCTCCAGTATCGTCGATACTGTGTTTTCGAAGGTCAACCGAGGTCCCCCTCCCTCTCTTACCACTCACTTTTCCTTCATAAATCTTTCTTACGATTCTTTCTTCACTCATTCGCTCTACGTGCCCAACAAATTCGATTCTGCGACGTTCGAATTTTTATACGCTTTTAAATGTATATTTAATGGAATCTAACCTTCCCCGAGTCAAATTCAAATTCAAATATTTTTATTCAAAATAAGAAGTTACAACTTCGTTTTTGAACGTCAAACAATTTACCACAGTTCACAAAAGTTACTGCCTCAGACCTGAGAAGAACCGGCGAAAGAAACTCAGCGGGACAGTCTATTCTTTTTTTTATCAAAAACTTTACATTTATAATGACAATTATATACTGAAATAGCCTGGAAAGAGCATTTTATTACCAAGGCGTGTTATCATTTACAAAATCGTTAATATGGTAATAACCTTTAACAAACAAACGTCTTTCACAACTTTTTTAAAGTTGAACACAGAAAATTCTCTGACGTTCTGGGATCCTATTGTAAAAGGACACCCTGTCCCATAAACGTAAATTACGGACTCGATTGCAATCGAGTTACAGACGCACTAAGTTTAAGTATTTCTAGTATTAATATTATGTACTCACTGATTTTAGTAAACATTAATAATTTTTCTTGAATACATAACACTTGTCAAAAATGTATTAGATGCAACGGTAAACTATTAATATTTTTAAACATTTCACCTCCAAAGAATCCTTAGGGCTTAAGTTATAGATGCGCGAATAGCTCGCTTCTGCAAGACAAAGATTGACCTAATACCGGCTGCATTACAAAGTAAGAGCCGTAATAATTTTAATAGTGGAAGTGCTAAGTACGCTAAAGTAAAACAAGGCGAGCCGTTTCCTCATCAGTCAATATGGTCTATTTTTTTACAGCGAAAGCTGCAGAGCTCAGTCTATTCGCCAATCTATCAATATGAGGTCCCCACTGTAATTTGGAGTCAATGGTGATACGAGAGAAATACCGTAGAATCAATGGCTCTACGGCTTCACAATTCAAAGTACATTGGCTTTCACAATTTTCGTTGGGGTGCTTCTGAATATTATACATTTTGGTTTTTACTATTTAACAGTAAGTTATTAGCCTAAACCAATGTACTATTTTGGAGAGAGCATTATTACTTCGTCATACCTTTTTGTCTTCTTCGCATTTTAAAAATCAACGAAGTATCATCAGCAAACAACTATTCTCATGGCTCCTTCAAACTAAATACGGTAAATCATTTATATATATTAAAAAGGGAAAAGGACCAAGAATAGACCATGTGGGACCCCCATACTGATTAGTGACCCAGGAGATTTCTTGCATTCACATACAACTTCTGAACCGTGTAGTGTAATAAGAGGTCAGAAGAGTTGAGTGCACGTCCTCTTATGCCAATGATGTAGCTTCATGGCCAATGTCG
>CM032408.1:3584772-3654482 GCA_019049475.1 Eueides isabella | reverse complement strand
TTGTGGGTCCAATCCCCAGTTGAGGGAGGAAAATCGATACTTATAATGAATCTGTAAATGTCTGACTGTCCGTCCCAAAACGCGGCGTTGAGTTCCGCCACCAATAATACGTAATGCCTCAAATTGGGCGGAAAGTGGGGAACGGATGTGGGACGGAGTGTCTTAACACTAGGTCCCAAGTTCCCTCTGCCTACTCCGCCATGTGCGGGATACAGCGTGAAGCTGAGTGAGTGAGTGAGTGAGTGAATTTACTGTCTGTATATATGTAGAAGATATATTTACAAAAAAATCTTATATGGGTGGTTCTATATATAAAGCATATGAAAAAGTTATTTTATCTGTTTTATGCGCTAATCTCGAAAACAGCTAACCAGATTTAAATGTGGGTTCAATATTATTTTGGCAACCTCCCTTCAACATTTGTGTTTTTCTTATTTAAATTGGTTGATAAAAAAAAAGGTTACACTATTTTAAATTAATTTTTCGAGAATGTTGCCACAATTTTTATTAAATTACTTAGCTGGAATTTTAGTTTTCAACATATAAATATTTTTATTAGAACAAGAAAGTAATTGAGATAGTAAAATATTGTAATTCAAGTGGTTGAAGTAGCATGCGGGTCAACTGCGGTCAATAGCTGCGTTGATTTCCGCCACTAAGCACACAAAGTATCTTAGCACTAATTCCCAAGTTCTCTTTGCCTACTGGTACTGTGATGATACAGTAGGAAGCTTATGGGAGGAAGCTACTTTGATACTGCATGTTGAGTTGCAGTATTCAACACTGCACTTTGTCTTTTTATTACAAACAACAAAAAAAATATTTTACAACTGAATAATCAGAATAGAAAAAATATTTCAAAATTCACTTACTTGATGAGCATCCAGATCAACAATCATGGTGTTCTGCACATTACAATGTATAGCAAGATTTCTTATCAGCAAAGTGATATCAGCATATGCACAGAATCCTCCACCTTTAGCCGCACTACAGTGATGGAAGCCTCCACCCACATTTATAGCCCAGCCTCGCTCTAAGGCCAACTTCCCCGCTAATACTGATCCACCAGTTTGTAATCTTGTAGGAAATTTAAAAAATATATAATTAAATAATAACATACAAAAAATCTAATTATTTATAGCAATAGTTAAGCAATAGCCTAATATGGCAATTTAAATATATTAATATTTTAGTATCATTATGGGTTCTTAAATACTGGTCAGGTAAGACAGTTAGATATTGAGTTCTACAAAATGAACATTCAATGGCTCAAATCTGGACAGGGAAGCAGACAATCTAATGTCTTGAAGGGTTCCCTGCGCCTATCCTGTTTTTGGCTGCAGTTGAAACTATATATACATATATTAAGGTCAGATTTTATTTATAGATATTTACCTCATCGGTTTTAAGTAAGCATGCTGAACAAGTATATTAGGCACACATGCTACTATTGGCACTTCTGCAATCATTGCCACTTTACAACTCCACTTGAAATGTGTATGTTAATCAAAACAGGTACTAATATAAAATTAATATTGGACAGTCATTTTTTTAACAGTTCTATACTCACTTTAAGAGATTTTAAGTACTTTTTTGTATGAACCAAAAGTAATTCATTCTCTTTAGCTTCAAGAGGTTTTACTAACACTCTTTTGTGATGAAATTCGCATCAAGTAAATACTGAAAAATATAAAAAAGGTCAATAAATAAAAGCAGTAAATTGATCGGAGTGTTATATGATACTAATAAATTAATTACAATATATTCAAAATATTTTTATACCTGTATTATATTACGCCATTTCTTGGCATCAAATACGTGAAACTTCTCGAAACCACAGAAAGATACGTTATATTTCTCATCATATACTAATGGCCACTGGTCCTCTCTGATATCAATATAAAGGCTAAAAAATTAAAATAAATAAAACATAACTAATATATCAATCAAACTATTTTAAAAACAGTGTATGTAAACTCTTAGTATTCGCTTACTAACTTAGTCATAATGATATAAATTAGTTCAAACGGTTTGTAGGGTAAATTGTTTTTTTTTTATATTAAGTACATCTTCAAAATGTTATAATTTATTATTTAACCGATAAGAAAATATTATCTTTTGAAAATTACTTGTCACTGACATAATGAAATGACAATCAGACAGGATACTTCACGTTCAAAAACTAACCAAAAAATAAAAATATACCAACATAATAAAAATACATTGCATATTAAATATATATAAATTCATCGTTAGTCTTACGTCTTACGATTTATTTTGAATTGAATAATTGCATTCAATATTACGAAATTCCTTCAAGTAATTTAAAAGAATTAATAACCCCTCATTATTTCGTAATCGGTCGCTAAGCAACAAAATCATGTATACAAGCGGGAATTGCAAACTTTAGACCGCGTGTAAGATTCACTCTTATCATGGGTGAAGAATCACAAATTTTACTTATTAATTATTTGATTTGAAATTGAGCAAAATTATGGAAACAGCAGATAATTCTACAGTTGGTGCTTTGCAAAGTGAAATTCAATTCTATAGAGTAAATATTTTAAAACGTACTTAGAAAATCTGAATCTTTACATTACATTCATACTTAACTCACTTTTTTTTTATGTATTTCAGGAAAATCAACTAGTTGTCGAACAAGAAATAAGGACTTTGATTGCCGATAATCAAAAACTATCTCAACAAGTAGGTAGCCTTTTAAAAGAAAAATTACAAAATGCTCAGCAAGCTCATGATTATAATCAAAGCGAAGAAGTGGAAGAGTTAAAAAAACAAATTAATTTTACTTACTAAAGTAAGTGTTTTATATAATTTAAATCTATTATCATATATTTTCTGGTTCCTTGTTTCCGTGTCTCTTCAATCCTAAAGGTTGGTTGCTAGATTTCCAAACTCTGTTCTATGTATTGCTAGACGGAAAGATTGTTTTGCAGATTTAATACTATCCAATGCCTGATGTTAGAAAATGGACTTTATCCTTCATCACGCACCCCTTATGCCATCAACTTACTCATCATGACCTAAAACAAACGGAACCTATCATGCCTCAGAACGTGACCTAAGTACTCTAATTTGCGCATTTTTTTAATTTGCATTATTTTTTATAATGTATGGGATAATTAAAAATATATTTTATTCTTTATTTTATTAGAAGAATCGGGGCGAAGCAACACTGCGCCTGACTTTTAACGCAACGTTAGTAGGTTGGATTCCCACTCGACAGAATTAAGCACGTTGAGATTCACGTAGAGATCTTTTTAAACATTATGTGATGCATGATGAATGAAATGTCTTAATATAATACTGACTGGCTTATCTACGTTATTATATGCGTCTACGACATACTACAAAGTAAAACACAAAACCTTTTGTTTTATTTCTAGGAAAGAGATTCATTAAATGTTTTATGGCAAACTTCACAAAAAACTATAGATGCCTTGGACATTGAATTAAAAACATATCAAAATTATAACAGCAGAGGGGGAAATAAGGTAAAAGCAAGTTTGTGTTTAATAAGATTAATGTTTTAATTTTACGACTCTCCCAATAGATATATAGTAAATAATTAAAATATTATAAAAGTCTAAAAAGGAGCCTGACTCGAATTTAAAATCACTTACGTTCATTTCTGCCACATATATTAAGATCCCTTTATGAAATATATTTTTTATACAAATAAAAAAAGACTTCTTCTGCGGGTGACACAGTTTATGGGTGTTGGGGATTCTCCAAGAATTGAATTAGCTTATTTTTTTCTGCAATATTATTATAAAAATTAAGCGTGGCTCTGAGTGGTCCACCTCAAAACGCAATATCTCGAAAATTGTGCGTGATAAATTCAGGGCATTTATCACAAGGTACCGACCCTCTCCCTACCCTATACGCCGGGTAGAGTGTGCCACTAAAATAATACCTACTCACATTTTACGTTTTAACAGAACCCGAACAATGATAAAAGGAACTTAGAACTCAAATTAGAAACGGCTCTTGCAGATTATGTTGAGTTAGAAAGTAATTATAAAAAAATAAATACAGAACGGAATTCTTTGGAAACAGAATTGAAAAATAAAGAAAAAGAAATAACAACATTTCAAAAACAACATAAAGAGCTAGAGGCAGAATTAGCCAAATTAAAAAAGACTTTGGAAGAGTACAAAATAAATTTATCAGCTGAAGTGAAAAGCCATGAAAATATTCAAATACAATTAATTGCATGCCAAAAAGAATGTGTAGACAGAGTTAAGGCCGAGGCAGAAGCCAAGTCAAGGTATAAATAAAATAATTTCGTTAATATTTTAATAAAATATACTCGTTACGGTCAACCATTACTTGCTGCCCTGACGAGATGGTTGTATAACTTTATTTTAGGTTTTTTTTAAATGTGCAGAACTCTTCTTTTACCGTAATGTAAAGTAAACAAGACTATCAAAGCGCAGTGATCAGCGTTTGATAGTTAACACGATGATTGGGATTGTGTCTCAGAAAAAGGTAGAGTTGAAATCCAAAACTAAAAATTCGAAAACTTAATTTCTCCGCACAAGGGGTAAAGCGTAACTGGCAATCCACTTGATATTATATGAATAATACATTTTTTGTTATATTTTAGCAAAATCGATTTAAAATTATTTACATTTTACCACATGATTTTTTTGGTAGGTGGCTGAAGCATTACAATTGTACGACTTAGTATCATTACAAAAAAATGAAGCGTACAAAAAGATATCTGAAATTACAGGTTTGAGAATATAATAATTATTAATATTGAAATTTTCAGTAAATTTATTTATTGCCTTTATGAATAAATAAATTTATTTATTGAGCTACTCAATAAATAAATTTATTTAAAATTTCAAAATTCACATCTCCACATTTTAGGTGAATTAACCAGAGTAAAACAAACACTTGCAAATATACAACATGATACTGAAACTAATTATAGAACACAACTAGATGAAATCAAAGAAAAATATAATGAGAAAGTATCAGATATGCTTGCACATATTAGGAATCTTGATACAGAGTTAGTAGAAAAAGGATTATTATTGAACAAAACTTTAAGGTCAGTTAATTTCTTAGCTTCTTGTAAATTAGGAATTCACTTATTCATATCTTATTATTACTTTTTAAAAATTTAATAGAGAAAATAAAATACTACTGGTTGCAAATGAAAATCATCTGAAACAGCAGGAAAATGACAAAAATATAATAGATCCTAAATTGGCGTTAGCGGAGCAACGACTGGAAGCGATGTTTCAAGAATTGGTGTGTATTTTTTTTTTCATTTACTACGACGTAATTGCATATGCAGACTAGACTGTAGACCGAATTTCCTGTGCCAACTTCGTTTCCCGCGCACCACCTGAGCGCGTGTATGGCGCAACTCAATGCCGAACTTAGTCTAAAGAAAATATATAATTATTTTTTCCGAATAGGAATGGGGTTATTCCTCCTATTCTAAAATTATATGTAATGAATATAAGAAACAAAAGTGTCACTATAATAACACCTTTCGGTACTCCTTATTTTATTACTCAATTTTGTGATAGTTATTAAAAAATATTTTAACTTTTAATTTCATTTATTTGTTAGGTATCATCAGAACGTCGCAACATTCAGTTAGTTTGCGAGAAACAATGTCTAACAATGGATATACAAAGAATACAAGATACACATACTAGAGAATGCAAGCGACGTGATTGGGAAGAAAACCTCATGAAAACTCAGATTGAAGAATTAAAGTATGCTATTATTATAGCTTTACAGATACTGATTCTTAGCTACGGCCTTATCTTTTAACAACTATTAACTTTAACAATAGACACAGTGGGTTACATATACCTACTTACATAACTTTTCTTTTCAACTTGATAAGCGTGGTGAAGCAAGCTTTCTGCTTTATCCTATTAGTATAGATACAACTAAACATTTTTTTTTTTATCTTTAATATATATGTACATTTATTCATTTAAACCACATACCAACATTAATATACGACTAAAATTGACAGATTACATGTAGATCATTTACAAAAATCACTTGAAGAAACTCATGGAATGATCAACAAGCTGCAGTCCATGTTATCTTCTAGAACAGAACTCAGTCAAAAGTTAGTATAATTTGCTAATAATCAATTATTATCATCCAAAGTAATATTTTTAATTTAACAGCTATTAATAACGTAATCATATAGATGTTCAATAGTCATAAGCGACCTGTAGTGTTGCAGCAACACAACACAAGCGTGACTGTAAATTCTCCAGGTTGTAGGTTCTATTCACTCGAGGAAATGAAACATTTAATAATATCTATTCTTCGCTCTAGTAACAAGACAAAGCGCGGCGTTGAGCATCGCCACGCATGCAACGCTTCCAATTCTGCGGAAAGTAAGCAAGTGATGCGAACGGAGTGTTTTAGCACTAAGTTCACACGTTTTCTCTGTCTACACTGCCATTTGCAGGATACAATATGAATATAAAAAGAAATGCCACATATCAATGCAAGACTAGGCGTTATTCTCGAATGTCATTATTTTCTTAATTTTTTGACATAATTTCTGGATGGTATATAACTCAAATGAAACTTTAAAAAAATATATATATGTAGTCATAGTCAAAACTAAATAAAGTAAACTTGAAATTCCAGAATGGTTTCCACAAAAGAAGATGAATTAATGGAATTAAATAAACATCTTGAAAATCAAATGGAACTTAACAAGAAGTAAGATTTATATACATAATATTTAAATTATATATAGATTTTTTAAATTATTCTCTAGGGATTTTACAAAGGCCGTCCTAGCGCATTTCCTTACTCTGGAAGCAAGACTAAGCACGGGGTAAGTGCCGCCATTGAACCTAGGTTTACAAAGATATTTATTTTTCAGATGGAAAGAATCATATGTTGATATGACAGAGAAATTAAAGAGGAAATTGGAAGCTCTTAATAAAGAGAATAGAGAATTAAGAAAACAATTAAATGTTCCATATATTGGATCAAGTTGTGAAAGCAGCAATGGCAGTTCATAATCACGCAAATAATTTTAATATAATACTTTAAATATATTGAAAGTTTTGTGTAACACTAAGAAAATTATTTTAGAAAATGTATAAACATTTGAATGTAGCTGGACATGAACCTGCTCATCTTGGAATATGCTTTATGTCGATACTCGAAATATCTAAATTATAACAAACATGATGTACAAACATTTCAATGGTATGTAATGTTTTATAGTGACAGTGAGATCAGTAATGTAAGAGCTATGGATATGTGTTCGATGCCCAGTTGGGTAAAAGAATTTTCTAGAATTAAATGAAGCTTGTAACTTCTTACTTTGAATAAAATATTTGAATTTAAATTTTCATTTCCATGCTCTGGCTAGACAAAACTAGCTATCTACTTTGAGAGTGGTCACGGATCATGAACCATACTATATATACTGTTTTGTGAAATATTTTTAGAAGATAGACAAAGCCAGGGTAAAACAATATGTTATTATGGTTATTAAACAGTGCAATATTAGTTTAGTAAAAGATTAAGTTTGTGATTGAATTTTATTTACAATAAACAAGTTAATTGATTGTTTTCTTTATATTTTCTTAAAACATTAACTTTGTTATAACATTGAATGTATCTTCTATTATAAATATAATTAATTCTAAGAAACTAAATATGAGTTATAATAATAACATTCATTTTAAATATTCTGATACATATTTAATAAAGAAATTTATACAATAAAATTATATATACCTTTACAATAATCACAAATTTATATAAAATTGTATTTACAATTTTAAAATATATTTTATAAGTACAGTGGGGTCATCATGTCGCAGCCACTATGAAGTTAGACTTTACAAATAAGCAAAACTAAAAACTAAAAATAAAAAAAAAAAAAGCACAGTTACATAAAGCAAACTTAACAGCAGCCACAACTAGTTTACCTTACTGTAATAGTATAGTTATTACACTAAAACTCATGTAGCTGATACACATTCAGCAAACAAACTCGGGAACCAGTACAGAGTTTCTTTAGTATCTTGAGTGTCAACCCATGCTAAACCTTCTTTGATCATATGGTTAAGTGCATTTAGTGCTCTAGTTTCATTCCAGCTGTAAAAATTAATAGAAAATAGTTAATTTTTGAAACTGTTACATATTGTACAAGTTGTAGCCCACAAATTTTTGAGCTTTAACTAAGAAACGGCACATCAGTTGTGGGTTCCATTTTTAATCAAGAAATTAATTATTTTCTCCAATATGGTAGCAAGACAAAGTGCAACATTAATTCCTGCCACATAGTGTGTCTTGAAAATGAAAGTGTTATCACTGGTTACTCTGTTTAACCTGCTAAATGTTTGATGAAGATAAGATAAATAAAACCAAATCATAAAAATAATCTAATAGTTTTTTTGAGCTTCACACTGTATCCCGAATGAGGCAGGGTAGGCAGTGGGAATCCGGGAACCTAGTGTTAAGACACTCCGTTCTACTTCTGACTTCCGTTCCCATTGTGTGTTGAGTGGTGGAACTCAACGCCACATTTTGCCTTATTACCAGAGCGAAGATATGCAACATTAAATATTTAAATTGAGAATATTAAATATTTCTAAATGAATTTACATAAAATTTAAAAAAAGGTTCATCCTAATATTTAGCTGTCTACATATGAGTATTCTACAATAGTAATTTTATGTGGAGCATAGATTGTCCAACATAATAAGAGGCTAATAAGTATTGAAGAATTGTAATTAAATCAATTTATTTTTTGAAAATATTACATAAATTCAGTTTATTTCCTTAATTAAGGTGTTCCACACATTCTAGTTTAACAGAAAAACACTTCACCAATACATATATAAAACAACTTACCCTAAATCATCTGTCAAAATGCTAGGTGATACCCAAGCTGTGCCTAAAGCACTAGCTTTTTGTAGTACCAGTGTTTGATCTAGATTTAGTTCTCCCGGTACAGATTGAACAAGCCATTTACCTTTACCAATCGATACTACAGTGAATCTGTAATTGTAAATGGATATTATAAAATCAAAGAAGAAAGTAACTTAAAAATTAGGTGGTGCCTGGTGAGCAGAGCATATCAAATTTGAGACATTAAAAAGAAAATTATTTTCCTGTTATATATAAAAACAAAACCTACCCATTCCCAAATATCCTTAATTTCTTTACAGCAGCTAGTAAATCTTCATTTGTAATATCCTGATGTTTCTTAGCCTTTCCTCTTGCTGCAATTAATCTAGTTCTCAACTCTTCTAAAGTAATGAGTCCACCATTTTTGTAATTTGTAGCTAAACATACTTCTACTATTTGGACTCCTAATTCATAATAAAAATCTCCAATGCCTGTATACAAAATAAATTTATAAAGCAAACAGTGCAATTATAGATAACTTTATACACTACTGTTATTTTTAAAAAAAGGGATGTTTGATAAGATTTTATCAATTATTTTAATATACTATACTAATTTTAGAAAATATCATACAGACCTAAGACTGACCAGAATCCCTTCCCCGACGCAAGAGGGTCAACCCCAATGGCTGCACACATTTCTTGAAACTGTCTTCGAAACTGAGCATTCTTTTTAATTTCATTCTTATGTTTAGTTGCAAACTCTTCTAAATTTTCTCTAAAAACTTCGAGTTGTTTCGACAGTTGTTGAAATTGATTCTCTTGTATTTCTGAACCTTTCTCGCGGTATTTTTCTTGTTCTAATCTTTGTTTCTGAATAGCCCCAACTCCAGCACGGCGCCTCATAATTAAAATATTATTATAAGTTTAAAATATAAAATGTCCCTAATAAAGTATCAATAAGTAACAATACTATGACTTTATGTCAAAATAAATAAGCCAAATTTTGATTTGCTGTCTTGTCTTGTCTGTCAAAAGTATTGTAATTTAACAGATGCTCAAGTAGTTATCGAACAAATAATAAACTTAAATTGAAATTATATAGAAATACACATTTTATGAGGAAACTTTTGTATTTATTAATAAAAAATATTATTTTAATACTAAAATATAAGTTAAATATTTACAATAATCGACTGATTTTTGAATAGATAGAGAATTTGGTAAGAGTCAACTAGATGGCGCTGTGAAAAGAAGTTATTCGTCAAGAATAAGGGACATAATAAAAAAAAATATAAAGCAAATATAAATTTATGTATTTACATCAATTAATTTGTGCTTCAAATAATTAAATGTGTATTAATTTTAAATTTTTGCATAATTAAGAATACAGTAAATAAGCACTGTTCGGTATATCTTAAAGTGATCTATTATTATTGTCATTTATAAAGTAAGTTTTTTAGTACGGTAAATTATAGAAGTTTTGTTTATAATTACTTAATATAATAAACACTAATAATTCACTACATGATAAAAGAAATTTGTAATAAGATATTACACAAAAATTACTGAGATTGTTATAATAACCACTGTACTTTACAATGAGGTGTTTGTAAACTAATTATGAATTTTCAATATGTTTTAACATTTAAAGCAGAAGTTTTTAGATATGTTTTGTTCCTCTATTTTAATAAAACAGATCATTGTATTGTTTAGAAGAAATTAATTATTAAATAGGACAAAAATAAATTACATCTATGCATCAAAAAATATAAATTAAAATTATCTAGCGTGTGTTAATTAATATGTTAAGAATATAATATTGTAGTGGGAAAATAAAAAGCAAAAAGAATTATTGACATCCCTGGTGGGGATCGAACCCACGACCTTTGGATTAGAAGTCCAACGCGCTATCCTCTGCGCCACAGGGACTGTTGAGTAACATGTTGAAATTATATTACAGTTGGCTGTAAGAGGATGCTTATGTTATTTATAGCTTATGTTTCTATATTATAGGCATAACTAACGCTCAGATTTTTATATTATATTTACAAACTTCGTAAAAAAAATAATAACTTATTAATATAATCTTTAATTACTTACATAATTGCAGAAAGTCCTAATAAATATTATATTTTCATCATTGTTATGAGATAACAGATTTTGGTAGGCAATGGCAACTGGATATGTCAACAAATGACCGTGAAATGAAAAAATTGTTTGGGAAGTTTGAAATTTCAAGTGCGTCCATAATATAATTTTGCATTAGTACTGAAAAATAAATAAAAAAATACTACAAAATATAACGTAAATGTTGAGGCAACAAAATGGAAAATCTAGCAGAAAATGGGAGAGATATTATAGCAGATAACGATGATATAAAAGATGCGGAATCTTCAGAAAATTTCGAAAAGTTTATCCATGAGTTATTTGAGCAAAATGGCATATTAAATGATCTTAGAGCTTATTTACGAGGGCATATTGTCAACGTTTTGAAGAATGCTGAATCAGGTCAATTATTTATGTGTTAATTTTTGTAGTTTTATTCTTTTAAAAATAATATTTAACAAAAATGCCGTCCATAGTTAGTTTACTAAAGTATTAATTTTTAGGGAATCCTCCGGCTTGTCATAAGCATTTTACACAACGGTTGGAACTTACATATCAGGCTCTTAACATCCTCGTTGCAGAATATTTGCTTAGACTGGTACGCTTAAAAAATATGTTGAGTATTTAAAATATGGTGTTATTTTTTTTATTTTTTTAATATATTTATATTTTTCAGGAGTTCAGTTACAGTTTATCAGTCTTTATTTCTGAAATTCCTCTTTCCAATATGGTATTTGAGTTTGCAAAGACTATTCTTAAAACAAAAGACTTAAATGTAGCAGATATGCGCTTTGGAGAATGTGATGTTTGGTCTGTTTTAAATTATTTAGGTAAAATTTATTAATGTAGTTAAGTTATTGTTTAATTATTTTATTTTACATTATTATTATGTAATATTTCATTATTATATCATATTGAGTATATATTTACCAGCTGTTATTGAATAAATTACATCATAATCTTAAAATCCTTGTAAATATAATAAAATTGTTTCTTTTAGGAATACAATGTGACTCGGAACATGCATCTAGAATAGTAGATATGTATAATGAAAGTAAACAATCTCCTCTTTTATACTGTATTTTAAAATGTATAACATTACATGATAAAATACCAATTTATGCTCAACCAGGTAAGTAAGTTTTAATATCATATTCATCAAGTAAAGGATACTTACCCACTCTTTACATACTCTAGCTAATTTATAGGTTGTGGGTTCAATACCCACTTGAGGAAATGAAATATTTAATATTTTCCTGATATAATATTTGCCTACTGAGTTTGGAGGAAGGTGGGGTACAAAAACAGCCTAAATGGAATAAAGTGTCATAACACTAGATTTCTAGCTATGTACCCTGTTGCGTGAGCTGTAATGGAAATGAGAAAGACATATTGTAAAGTGCCCTTTTTTTAGTCCATACTTCAGATGAGAGTTACTCAAGTGATAGAACAGTTGGAACAGATGATGAGAAAAACATTAAAGATGCACAGAGAAACATGTTCAATAAATGTAAACATTATTCTTTTTGTAAAACTTGTCAAAATCGAAAAAAGCGATTAAAGTATAAATATGAAAAGAAAATAAATAAATTAGAAAAGGTATAAATTACAAATATTTTATATACTGTTGTGTGTTTTTTACAACTTGTGTGATGAATGACCATTGTGACTGATGATTAAAGTAATAGTTATAGTTATAGGTTTGATTCCTATTTAAATGATTTTTATTATCCTGCTCTGGTAATAAATTAAATTATGTGACGTTAAGCTTTTTCACTTAACACATAGTGTTTGATAAAAAATGGAGAACAGCAAAGTTTTGTATTCCCGTCTATATAAAAAATAAGAAACTTTTTTTTTTCAACTTCATACTATATAAGGATAGGCAGAGAACAAGGGAACCTAGTGTAAAGCCATTATGTTCCAATTTTCACGTTCCACCGATTTTGAGATATAGCGTGTTGAGTGTTCTGCCTTACCATAACAAGGAAATGAAAATATTAAATATTTAATAGGAAAATATTAAATACTTTACTAACTTAAATTTAAAAAGCGTATAAAAATTTTGAATGAAGCAGGATTTGAACCCGCGCCTCTGGAAAATCGTACCAGAGGCGCGGGTTCAAATCCTGCTGCAATTTAAGTTTAGTATTTTCTGTCCTAAGTGTGGAATAACACTTTAAAACATAGTAAAAATATTAAATATTTTATTTCCTCGAGTGAAGATGGAAGCCATAACTTGACGCGTTTGCATGCTTGTGCATCTAAGCCACGACAGGCCTTCCTTATTATTTTTTTAACTTTGAAAAAACTTTCTTAGTAGTAAATAGAGAACAGCAAGATTATAGTAAATTATTAAACATATGATGTAGTCTAATTATAAAATTAGCAAAATTTTTTAATCTAATTGGATAGATAAAAAATAATTTCCTTACAGATTTCCAATAAATTAAATATAAAGAATCAAAATGTAGATAATTTTATGAAAGCTGTTAACATCGTGGAACAAAACCTAATTGATGAGGTTACTATTGGTTTTACAATTGTTGATAATAAAATGTATTTAAAATTAGTATTTATGTTGAGGATTATCTGGTACTTGATTTTGTATAGGATTCGATCCCCACTCGAGGAAATGAAATATTTAATATTTTCAATTTAAATCCGCCACTCAACACGCCATGCCTCAAATTCGGCGGAAAGTGGGGAACGAAAGTGAAATGGAGTGTCTTAACACTAGGTTCCCAAGTTCCCTCTGCCTACCCGCCATGTGCAGGATACAGTGTGAAGCTGAATTGGACTCAAAACAAAAAAAAAAAGAGAAATTGATATTAAAAACTGATAATAATATATTCATCTAAACAAATTCATCACCTTTATAATATAAAAAGTATGGATATTTAGATGAGGCTCTTGTGGTGAAACGCAAGCCTCTGTGTGTAAAGGCAATGATAGTGGGTTCAGTTTAGGCAAATTTGTTATTATTATTTACCTGGCACACTTGTAATTAAAAGGTTTCTCCATTAAAAACTATTTGTATGTTCAGACATAGCATGAAGCTAAAAAAAATGTGATTATTAATATTATTATTTATTTTCTTATACAAATTTGATCATAGGAGAATATTTTTTTTGATATTTTACATTTCTTTCTACTTGTAACTTTTAAATAACTAGTTGTTAGGTAAATTTAATTCTTTAATAGTTGTTAGAGGATGGTTATGAATTAAATTTTCAGGGAATTATGTATTTTAATTTTCTCGCCCTGGTAATAAGACAAAGTGGTGCGTTAACGTTTTGCCATTCATCTCGAAATATCTTTACAATTGAGTGGAAAGTCGGGAATGGTATGTTTTAATTGTAGTTTCTCTTTGCCTACCATGTAAAGGTAAAAAAGTACTGGAATTTTTTTTATTTAAAATTCCGTGACATAGTGTTTTGAGTTGCGGAAATGAACGTTTGATCTTCCAAAAGGGAAACGATCCGAAACCATTTGGTCTATAATGAGTAAATGAGTCATTGCGGTCTCTTTATAAAGTTTTCAATTATGATAATTCTGCAATATAAGTAATATATATTTGATTTTTAGATGTTTGAACAATTAAAGACAGTGTACGAAGCGGAAGTGGAAATGATAAAAGAAGATGGACAGAAAAGAATTAAACGTTCAATAGCCAGTCATGCACTACTCTTGCAACAACATCGAGAACAAGTTAGTTTTCATTTTTTTTATTTTACGCATTATGCGATTTGGAGGGTAGAAGTAAGCAGAATCAGCTCATATTTTAGAAAATTGGAGAAAGTGTCTGTATGCTGTAAATAACTGTTCAAAAACCTTCTAAGATGGCGCTTGTGTACGCACAGGGTATGTACGTAGCATTTGTTGACGGATTAAAGTATTCAGAGATTAAAAATATATTGGCGTCTAAAGTAATTGTTTATTGAAAATTTTGATTATCTGTGTCGTACAAAATAATATAGTTAATATAACCTTAAAGAATTGCTGTGAGAAAACCTTGTTTATATCTAAATGTTATTTTAATCGTTTTATGATAAAATAAATTTAATCGGATTAATAATAATATACGATAATTGAATTTGGAGACCCGACGTTTCGAACACTTCGCGGCAGTCCGTGGTCAATTGATATAAATATTATATTCAACTACCACCAACGATTTCTTAATTGTCTATTCTACTGTCTTGGATTCTTGTAGAATCTCTGCCCTCTGGTGTAGTGGGATTGGGACATCAATCTTTTTATGAGGTAGTAGTAAATTACCAACAATCTCTTTCTCAATTTCTTAAAGTTATAACAAAAAAAAATATGAGTTATATTCTAACTGGAGAAAAGACACAGAATCTAACCTTGTTACTATTTTTTAAAGTGTTATTACAACACTTAGGACAGAAAATACTAAATTTAAATTTATAAGTATATAATTTTTTTTTCAAATCTGCTTACTTACTTATCTTCACGCTATATCCCTAGCGGGGTAGGCAAAAAGAACGGAGCGCCAAACGCTTCGGTCTCGGCATACCTCTTTCGCCTCGTCCACTGTCATCAGCCTCTTCATACATGCCCTCCGGGGGGTCCGCTTTTTACGTGACCTTCCTCCAGTATCGTCGATACTGTGTTTTCGAAGGTCAACCGAGGTCCCCCTCCCTCTCTTACCACTCACTTTTCCTTCATAAATCTTTCTTACGATTCTTTCTTCACTCATTCGCTCGACGTGCCCAACAAATTCGATTCTGCGACGTTCGAAATTTTTATACGCTTTTAAATGTATATTTAATGGAATCTAACCTTACCCCGAGTCAAATTCAAATTCAAATATTTTTATTCAAAATAAGAAGTTACAACTTCGTTTTTTGAACGTCAAACAATTTACCACCAGTTCACAAAAGTTACTGCCTCAGACCTGAGAAGAACCGGCGAAAGAAACTCAGCGGGACATGTCTATTCTTTTTTTTATCAAAAACTTTACATTATATAATTAAGTGACAATTATATACTTGAAATAGCCTGGAAAGAGCATTTTATTACCAAGGCGTGTTATCATTTACAAAATCGTTAATATGGTAATAACCTTTAACAAACAAACGTCTTTTCACAACTTTTTTAAAGTTACAGACGCACTAAGTTTAAGCCTATTTCTAGTATTAATATTATGTACATCCTCCTCTCAACTAAATAAGGTAAATCAAAGCCGCGTTTTGTCTTGTACCAGAGCGAAGAAATGAAAACATTAAATATTTAAATTGAAAATATGAAATATTTCATGTCTTCGAGTGGGGATCGAACCCACAACCCA
This sequence comes from Eueides isabella, assembly GCA_019049475.1. Taxonomy (NCBI): domain Eukaryota; kingdom Metazoa; phylum Arthropoda; class Insecta; order Lepidoptera; family Nymphalidae; genus Eueides; species Eueides isabella. The sequence goes on along the minus strand of CM032408.1, from coordinate 3,638,168 downwards.
TCGGTTACAGTCACACGTTTGTGCCGCTGCGCCACAACAGGCCTCGTCGGTAAATGGGAAACGAAATTATTTGTTTTCAGAAAATTTTGTAAGAACAGAAGAAAAATTGTGTAGTATGTAATGTATATTTTCATTACAATATCGATAATTTCATCATAATCGAAATCATCATCATTTGTGTTTCCACTTTCCACTCGTCTTTCATACATTCGTTTTGCGGTGTGTGTGTGGGAGTGGGACAACTGTACTTTTCCATTACGCTAAAATTACCATAGGTTTCTTTGGTTTTAAACCGTTGCTCGTATTCAACGTAGGCCGTATTCAACGTAGGACTTAGTATTAAGACAATCCATTTTCTACTTTCTGCCCGAATTCCGAAGATGAGCGAAGGAACTCCACCCAGCGGATTTTGCTTTTTATTAAAACGAAGAAATAAAAATATATAGAATAATAGTAATCCACAACAGTCTCCTGTTTAGTTAGATATAATTAACTGATAATAACCATCTTATAAATTCACTATTTATAAATAGTTAGAAGAATCATTTAAAGAAAAAGAAGACAAATTAGAAGAGAATATAAGACAAAAGAAGAAGTTTCTATGGGGTCTAGCGCGTGCACTGCGAGACCAACACGATTGTATGACGAAAGCCATGTTGGAGGTGAAGTTTGAAACTGATAGGCTCATGGAGAAGGTATTTACGTGTTTTGTATGTTTGGTACTACTTACAGTATCTTCTTCAGTATCATCGATACTGTATTTACCCATATATTGATAATAACCCATTATAGATATATTTTTAAAGGCCAAAAGTGTATGTGTTTATAAAAATATTTTAGTTCGCTTCTCTTTGTTTCACGTTTTATTTTTATAATGTAACCTTAAAACTCGCAATTCTTAACTTTCTGGCCAATATTTGGGATGATTATGAAATATGCTTAAAAAACAACAAAAAAAAAATCATTTTTAAGTAAAAAATGATTTTTTTTGTTGTATTTTTTTAGAAAATTTGAATTTAAATATAAATAATATTATGTTATTCGTATATAGAATATTATACTTATTGTACTTAATGTTATATACATAAGAAGTTAATATAGTGATAGACTTTTATATTGTTTTTTTCTTTTGTAGGAAAATGACCTCAAGAATCAAATGCAAGAAGCCGAAAAGATACTCAAAAGCAAAGGCGATAAAATGTACAACCAAATATCCCAAGAAATAAAAATATTGGCCGCTCATTTTGAATCTATGAAAATAGAAAGAGACAAATTAGATAAAGAAAGAATCGATTTAGATAACTTAAAACGAATTAATGATAAAAATGACAAAGTTCTAGAAGAGTATAAATATAAAAAAGAAGAATTAAAGTTAAATTACGATTCACTTAAAGAAGAATTTGATGTTTTAAAGAAATATATATTAGATAGTAAAGAATCTAAATGTTTAGTAGAAAAAGGGACTGTGATGGAGGAAAAAGAAATGACTTTAATGAATAATGAAGTTAATGTTAGAAGTAATGATGACAATAATGATAGATTTGATGATAAATTAAAATGGCAGGTGATGAATGATTTTAAGAAGAAGAATGTCAATTTTAATCAGGTTTGTTAAATCATTTTTTCTTAAGGAGCATTGTTTTCATAGTTTTGTCTTTTTATGACATTTCTGTATTAGGCAAATTTCTGAACTAAATATTTAATCGTTTATTTTCTTTTTCTTTGGTATTTTTCTTTTCTTTGGTATCGAGGTAAAGTTCTGCGTTGAGTTCTGCCTATTCAAGACGAAAGCCTCAATTAGCTGGAATATGGGGAACGAAAATATATTAACACCAGGTTCCTAGGTTCCTTCTACCTACCTTCCTACTTACTGGAAACAGTGTGGAGCTTAAAGAAACTAAAATAAGATTAATAAATAATTATTATTTAAGAAATTAAGAAACACATATTTTTCGAGGCCTGTCGTGGCGTAGCGGCACAAACGAGTGACTGTAACCGACAAGTTTTGGGTTCGATCCCTACTCGAGGAAGTGAAATATTTAATATTTTCTATTTAAATATTGAATGTTTTCATTTTTTCGGTCTGGCAAAAACGCGGCGTTGAGTCCCGCCACTCAACACGCAATACCTCAAATTCGGCGGAAAGTGGAGAACGGAAGTGGAACGGATTGTCTTAACACTAGGTTCCCGAGTTCCCTCTGCCTACCCTGCCATGTGCGGGATACAGCGTGAAGCTGAGAGAGAGAGAGAGTACATTTTTTTTTTATTATGGCATATGTGAATAACAAACTATTTGCATTTAAGTATAAATAGTGAATACTTACCTAGTTATGGGTAGGTGTGGGTAGCCATTTATACCGTATATCCGTATTACCGTAACTCAACCACGTAACGCGATAAATAGGAACCGAATCTGACAAGGATTTGATTTCTATTCAGCGCAATATTTAATCTTTCTGGTTCCCTAAGGAAAAGCTTGGTTTTATGTTGTGCTCATAATTATAAAGTATTATAGGAGTAAGGTTAATTTTACCTCTTTTTTTAGGACAATATTATGTATATTTTTTTTTATTAATTAAGTATATTAAACACATATTATTAATAATATTTTTCAGGTAAATCACGAAGGAAATCATCCTTCTAGCAGTGAAGCTGATGTTCCAGAAGATTGTAAATGTTCGGACGCTATACACAGGTTGAAGGAAGAAAATGAAAGACTGAAAAAAATATCTGTGCAGGTGTTTTTTTTTATATTTGTTACCTTGTAGTTTTACGCTATATCCCGCATATGGCCGTATAGGCAGTGTTAAACACTCCGTCTGCCCTACACTGTCAAGTTTTGGAATCATAGCGTATGCCTCAAATTCTGCAGAAAATGGGGAACGGAAATCAGTGCCTTAACACTAAGTTCCCAAGTTAAGCTAAAAACAGAAGAATAAAAGTAACTACAATAACGTCCACTAGTGGAACCCGTAGCCATTTTGTTGGTAGACATTGTGGGACACTCAACACGCAATGCCTCAAATTCGGCGGATAGTGGGGAACGGAAGTGGAACGGAGTGTCTTAACACTAGGTTCCCAAGTTCCCTCTGCCTACCCTGCCTCGTGCGGGATACAGCGTGAAGCTGAGTGAGTGAGTGACATTGTGGGTAATGTCAGATATTTCGTTCTCAACTTTCTGCTGAATTCTAAAGGTCGCAACGCCGCACTTTTCCTCGAGCGAAGAAATCAGACAATCTGTCGCGTTTACAGTCACACGATTGTGCCCTAACGCCAAACCAAAAAAAAAATATTTTGTAAATTGCTAATAATTACTATTTTTAAGGTTTAAAAATACAAATATTATAAAAAAAAAATATTGTTTCCCAGCAAAGTGAACATATAAATGCACTTTTCAATGAAAGAAATATTCTACAACAGCAAGTAACTAGGATTCGGACTTCACCCATAATACAACACGGGTTTACTGGCCATAGGTAAGATATTGATACTTGTTATAATTATTTTATTCTTCAGCTTCACGCTTTATCCATCCATCCACATGGGAGGGTAGGGAGAGGTAACATGGGAAGTCACTACTTTTTTTTTATTTTGTTCCCAAATTTAATTTTTTATGCTCAGCTTCACGCTTTATCCATCCACATGGGAGGGTAGGGAGAGGTAACATGGGAAGTCACTACTTTTTTTTTATTTTGTTCCCAAATTTAATTTTTTATGCTCAGGTAATGAGGCTACGCGCAGAGTTAAGATACGCAACTCAACACTCAAGGCTTTAAATTTAGTGGAAAGTGGGGAACGAAACTTAATACTAGGTTCCCAAGTTGCTCCTGCCTAACCTGCCAAATACAGCGTGAAGCTGAGAATATATCTCTTTATTGCATACATACTACAAAACTGAACCAGAAACGTATGGCAATTTTCTCGAACCACCTTTTTTTAAAAATAAAATATTAAAGACAAAAATTAATATAACCTATTAATGTTCTCATTTTCTATGCAGGATAAATCAAAATCAAAATATGCAAAGTGATCGTGCTGCTGGGGAATTATACGCTTTCCCAAATCTTCAGTCGCGGGTTCTGTTCCCGGGTGAGGCGGTGCCTTTTCTAGGTGCGATGGCGGATAAACGTGATGAGAGACGGTTTGTATTACATATTAAAGGAAATACAGTGGACCCTCGATTTAACGCGCCTTTTGGGCGGTGAGCATGACCCGCGTTATAAGGTAAACCGCGTTATATCGAGATACGTAGCTGCCGCGATGGCGATGGTAACCCAGTTGCATATATCGGTACATGAATTATCTAGTAAAATAAAACGAATCTATTTATTCATAAATTTGTATTTATTTATCAAACACTGTTTCATCTACATACTGTATTAAACATTAACATACAATATGACATAATATACAATAAAAAATCAAACTGAAATGATAAAATGACCATAAATCACTTGAAATATTTTGTTAATTTGGTTTGTTTAGCCCCTGATAAATTCTTTGTCATTTCCTTTCTTAAAGATGTCAATTGCAATAATCTTACGCAGTTAGCATATTCTTGTGTTTTCGCCCATTTTATAACAGTTTCCACTGCTGTTATTGCTTCTGTTAATGTTGGTACGTCAGCTTTGTTACTCGCACTTTCTGTATCGTCGTCTATATCATCTTGGCCCCTTTCATTGCCGCAAACAGATTCAATAATCATCAGATCAGTCATTTATTTACATATATCTTCTACAGAATCCACATAACCATTGAGTTAAAATATCGTTTGTTAAATCCGGCTCATCTAATATTTCCCTAATTCTGGAAATTTCAGTATCAGTAAATATCTTATCTGAATCTGTAGCTTCGAATGTGATGGGAGATTATCAAGATCCATAAGATCTTTATGTTCATTCAATTTTTTCCGGCACTTTCTAATAATATCAGAAGTTATAGCCTGCCAGGCAAGTCCAATACTATAGGACACATCTTTGAGATCCATCTTTTTTAAAAAAGCACTAACTTCTGTGTCTGACGCTAATAATGACGTAATCATTTCTCTTCTATAATTTGATTTGAAAGCACTAATTATGTCTTGGTCTAAGGGTTGTATTAGATTAGTAATATTTTTTGGTAGATACATTACTTTTATCTTGCCATCATTGGACATAAGGTTGTCAGCCGGTGGATGAGCTGGGCAATTATCCAAAAGAAGCAAAGCTTTTTGTGGTAGATTCGAGTCCCTTAGAAATTTTTGTACATTGGGAACAAATAAAGAATCAAACCAATCATAAAATATATTAGCTGTCATCCAAGCATTTGCACTGTTTCTATATTCAACTGGAATTTGAACTGGGATTTAATGTTGATAGATTTGAAACAACGTGGGTTTTGACTTTTACCAATGATCAGAGGTGTTAACTTGTGATTACCCGCTTTATTTACACAAAATAATACTGTTATTCTTTCTTTGCTTGCTTTTAATCCCTTTTTCTGCGGGTTACTTTTTAAATCTAGGCTTTTACTTGGCAACAGTCTATAATATAGTGCAGTCTCATCACAGTTGTAAATTTGTACATCATTATATTCTTCATTCTTAATGCAAATTGCCAATTGTTTAGGGAACTCTATAGCACTTGCAACATCACTGGACTTTGCTTCACCAGAAATGTTTACCTGGGAGATGCCGTGTCGTTTTTGCCAACGCCACAACCAACCATCAGAGGCCTTAAAATTCCCTTCAAGGTTCAAGCTTGTGTGAAATTTTTCAGCTTGCAATTTTAATGCAGTTCCAGATATGGGAACACCTTCATTTCTTTTCTGCACAAACCATACATAGAGGCAATCATCAACGTTTTGGTTTTTTCCCAGTCTTGCCTTTTTTCGCGTAAGCCCGGTTTCTTGGTCCAGTTTATCAACAAATGAGTTCAGTTTAGTTTCTTCTGCCATCCAGCCCCGTACTGTTCCTTCGGGTATTCCATATTCCCTTCTTATGTTTGCTTTTGAGACCCCACTCTTTACTTTATTAATAATATCAAGCTTTTCTTTTACACTATATGCTTTTCTTTTATTCATAATGAATATTAACGATTAGAAATCAAATAAATACAACAAGAGATACACACAGTTAAAAGTATACAATGATAATGAAAGTTAAAATGAACTCGCGGGACTTAAATACTATCTCCAGGCAAACCTGTATATACATGTTTCAACCTGTTCTTAATTCGTACGCGGGAAACAGTGGGCGGTTAGTAGCACCCGCGTTATAGCCGAATGCGCGGTATAAGGAGCAGCGGTATAACGAGGGTTCACTGTATATGTAAATTGTACCTAATTATATCATAGAAATATAAATTATATTATTGTTGTAAAAAATATGTATTATAATATTTTTTTTTAGAAATTTGTTAAATCAATGGCGGGCACTGCGAAGACGTCGTCCTGTGCCGTCTCCAGCAATGAATACATCAAGTTAGTGCCACAGAACATAAATTACATATTATTAAATGTGGTTTTGAACTTGGAACTTAGTGTTAAGACACTCCGTTACGTTCCTCATTCATTGAATTTAAAGCATAATGTTTTGAGTGGTGGAACTCAACGCTACCCCTTGCATTACCAGAGCGGAGAAATAAAAAAACATTAAATATTTCATTTCCTCAAGTGGGTATAGAACCAACAATTTTTCACGTTTATAGTCTCGCACTTGTGCTTCTGCACCACGACACGCCTTACAGAGAGAAAATAAAAATTTACATAATTAATTTTGATAGTAAACAATATGGTTGTGGGTTCGATTCCCAATCAGTGACGTGAGTGAAATGAGATCATTTCAGAATCTATATATACACCCATACGCAGATACGCCAAACTGATACTTTTGTTTTCAACAGGAGTTAATAAGGAATAATAATCTAATTATTTCCCTCTTATTATACAGATACAGGGCAAAGTATTCAATCAGATCCAGTTTGTTCGTTTGCGAAGAATGTTCCGTGTGGTATAGGAATTGCTCATATACAGCCCAGTACCAGGTATTTATGTATATGTGCTATTTGTACATGTAGATGTTACTGTTCTTTAAGGAGGTAGTTTCTTTTTATAAGTTCTCATTAGAATTCAGTGTAGAGTTTTTCACGCCATGGAGAGTGAGCAGGCCATAGGCAATTAGCGTCAAAAGTAAACTGAATAATTAGCAAATATTCGTATTCGTTCAAAATATTACGCGTGGATGTGATATCTCATGTGTGGATCAAATATGTGGTCCGATGTTTGGATGTAGGACTTCATGGAACACATGTGTCCATGTGTGTGAACACATGTGAGAATGTGAAATCTCATGTGTGGATGTATGTATACGAGTAATCACTTGGAAATGTGATATCCCATTAAGTGGTTTATATGTGGGGTCATATGTGTGGATGTGTGATAACATGTGTGCACGTGATGTCACATATGTGTATGTGAGATCACATATATAGAGGCAGGATCACATATGTTAATGTGAGATCACATATGTGAACGTGAGATTACATATGTGGACGTGAGATTACATATGTGGACGTGAGATCTCATATTTTGATGGGAGGTCACATATGTGGATGTGAGATCATATATGTGGATGTGAGATCACATATGTGGATGTGAGGTCACACATGTGGATGTGAGATCATGTATGTGGATGGGAGGACACATATGTGGATGTGAGATCACATATGTGGAAGTTAGGACACATATGTGAATGTGGGATCATGTATGTGGATGTGATGTCACATATGTGGGTGTGAGGTCATGTATGTGAATGTGAGGACGCATATGTGGATGTGAGGCTACATATTTGTATGAGATATCACATATGTGGATGTGAGGACACATATGAGGATGTGTGATCGCAAATGTGGTTGTGAGGCCACATATGTGTATATGATATCACATATGTGGATGTGAGGACACATATGTGTATGAGGGACCATGTATGTGGATGTGAGATCACATATGTGGATGTGAGGACACATATGTGTATGAGGGACCATGTATGTGGATGTGAGATCACATATGTGGATGTGAGGACACATATGTGGATGTGAGATCATGTATGTGGATGTGAGGACACATATGTGGATGTGAGATCATGTATGTGAATGTGCGGACGCATGTGTGGATGTGAGGCCACATATTTGTATGTGATATCCCATATGTGGTTGTGTGAGAACACATATGTGGATGTGAGAACACATGTGTGGATGAGAGATCATGTATGGGGATGTGATATCACATATGTGGATGTGAGGACACATATGAGGATGTCAGTTCATGTAAGGGGATGTGAGATCAGATATGTGGATGTGATGACACATATGTGAATGTGTGATCACATATGTGGATGTGAGGACACATATGTGGATGTGAGATCACATATGTTGATGTGAGATCACATATGTGGATGTAAGATCACATATGTGAACGTAAGATCACATATGTGAACGTGAGATCACAGTATTGTGAGGAAGTTCCTGACCATGGAACCCTAGCGACTGAAGGCTTCGACCTTTGTCTCGAATAAGACAAAATAAAACAATAAACTTTCAGAACTACCTAGACTTGCCCAAAGCTTTCTATTATAACTATAAACATACAAGAAATAAAATTATTTTTATTATTTATTTTATTATATCATTACATTATTTATCAATTTTAATAAAAATCTATAAATTTACATCAGTATGATAATTTTTGGTTCTCTTATTTAAAATAACTAAGCTTATTTTTCATTTAAATATTATATTATATTATGAATAAGTGATTAAATTTATTTTCAATATTGAATTTATTTGTATTTAGTGACACTCCTCCAGTAAATCCGAAAGAGCAAAATATGAAGCCTGTATCACACGAAGCTAAGCGAAAGCAACGAATGTAAGTCTTACTAATATTAGTAATCTGTTCACCTTTCACGCAAAAACTACTGAGCCAACTTGGATGAAACTTTGTACTTATTAACATAGCTGGTACATTACACTCGGGTCTCAATTTATGTACGTACGAGTATGTAACTATATTTTTTAGTGCTTGATACCTCGTTATTGTCGCTAATTATTTAATATTTATTTAATTTAGTCTTATCTCTATTGTTTATTTAACTAAAAATTATTATAAAATTTCAATGTTTTAAAAATTTTCTGACATTATTCTGATGTGCTTCTGGGGTGCTGTGGCGTATATAACGTTACGGCACGTTACATGGGGTTGCGGGAGGGTCAAAAATCTTCAAAAACTGCGTTACGTAATACTTGAACGCCCCCTTATAGCTATAAATTTATATAAAAAAAGAACTGTTTCTACGTCTTATCTATAAACAGGTTAACACTATGACACACTCTATTGATATAATATACAACGTGTAAATTGAAGTCCTATACTCTATACAAACTAAGTTGCAAGGGCGTGTTGTTAATATAAATAATCTTATATATATATATATATATATATATATATATATATATATATATATATATATATATATATATTTATATATATATATATATATATATATATATATATATATATATATATATATATATATATATATATATATATTGTTTCAGTAATATAAAAGAACATACAATCCGTCGTGAAAAAAGTCCCAATTCAACTCTACGTGACGCTAAACTGAGATTAAGAAAATTAGAAATTGAAGCGGAAGCGGTCGAAAAGTCATATTTGGAATTTAGAAAACGACAATCTGAGCTAAGGAAAGTTGAACATAATGTTACTTTACCAGAGCAAGTGGTTTTGAAAGAGATAATGTGGCCAGGTATATGTTAGCTTTATTTTCATATTAGTTTTTTGATTAATAATTTGATTTGTAAAATAAAATTAACACTACAGTTTTTACTTTACAAATTATTTTATTACGAAATGATATATTGAAAAGAAAATTTTTCGTAGCCTTTGAGTGGTTGCTCTCACTATTTTACCAATGCAATAGTATACTTGAAATTACTCTTGTTTCAGATAAATCAGTAAACTCAAATGCTTTACTAAAAATAATGGAAAATAATAAAACTCATCCTACAGACTTTAAAGAATCACCAGAATTATTAAAAAAAGATTTTGACAAATACTTACGGGAATACCAAACTAAGTATGATATTGGAAAATTACATTTCCCAAACAAGAATTCTATACTTCAAAAAGTGAAACCGATTCCCATCATTAATAGAAAATGTGATGAAATTGAAAGAAATAAGAGTATTAATTATATAGAAACACCAATTACGGAGTTTAGAAAACTTTATCAGAAAGATAACTCTAATGTATATTTAGATCACACTTTAGCTGACACTAAGCCAAATTTAAATAATAATGAATGTATAAAAGAACATAATAAAATAAAATGTGATGAACAAACAGATTTACAAATTCCGAGTAAATCTATAGACAATGTAAACGTTGATATATTATTATCTGAATGTGAAAAAGATATTACTCTTCAGGAAAATGTAGAAAATATAAATAATTATAACAATAAAAGTGATTTGGAACTTATCAACATAGACACTAGTATAATAAATGAAAACATTAAAAACAATCAAGATCATGACAAAGTAGTTGAAATAGATAAAGAAAATTTAGATGAAAATATTGAGGTACATATGGAAAATATACAAAATCAAGCACTTGGTGTAACTAATAATATTAGTTTAAAGTCTGATAATATTGTAATTGAACACGAAGAAAATCTATTAATAGTGGAAGTTGAAAATGTTTACAATGAGAGTAACATTAAAATGAGTGAATCCAAAGATTTACTTGTAGTAGTCGAAAGTTCTATAGACAACGAAAATTCTGAACAGAACAAAGAAAACGTGATATCAACACAAATGACTATAATAGTGAGTCCCAAAAACATAGAAAATAATGAACCTACACAACATTTACCAGAAACAATAAAAAAAATAACAGAAAATGATGTTTTAAATGACATATTTCACGCTAGAAATAACGAAGAAGTGTCTAGTGTGGAGTTATCTAAGAAATTGGACAATTCAAGTAAATTGGAGAACAGTGATGAATACGGAGAAGATTTCTCCGCAGATGTGGATAACTACAACAGTCAGTATGAGTTTGGTAATAATTCTCCAATATCAGTCGCTAAAACATCGGAAGGTGATGATGATTTTTGGGGTTCTTGATTTTTTTTTAATGAAATTTAACTAAAAATATTTATTTTATTTATGCTTTATTTAATGGTTATATGTTAAATAAAAAATTTCATGTTGAATGTTAAATTTGTGTTTCAGTCAATATACATTTAAGTGGAAACTTTATTGATTTATGTTAAAGTTTTGTAATTTTATTGCATATATAGGTATATATATATATATATATATATATATATATATATATATATATATATATATATATATATATATATATATATATATGTGTAACTGTAATTGTATGTTTTCCAAACATAAAAAAAAAAAAAAAAAAAAAATATTTACATTTCCCCGCTCTGGTAATAAAATTAAGGGCGGCGCTGAGTGCTCACCATTTAACATGCAATAAATTGAGTTTTTAGTGAAAAGCGGAAAATTGAGTGTGAAATATATATGTATTTCTCAAATTAAATCTTTTAAAAATAACCTTCATTAATACTTTAATGTGTTCATTTCTTCGCTATGGTTATAAGGTGAAGCTCGGCGTTGAGTTCCGCCACCACACACACCACACACAAATGCCTCAACTGCTACGGCTACGGAAGTGGAACGGAGTGTCTTAACACTAGGTTCCTAAGTTCCCTTTGCCTACACTGCCGTGTGCGGGATACAGCGTGAAGCTAAGTAATGTAAAATATTAAATGACTCAAAAGAGACTTTAATCCATATTCTAACCACACCCGTAGGAAAGTGGGAGGGTTTTATTTTGGAAATAAAACACAAAAAACCATTCATAATTTATTTATCTAATCACGAATCGAAATATAAAACATTTATATATACATTTGAGGATATAAAAGTACAAACTCTCCGACTCCGACCAACCGATGGCGGAGAAACGCGTCACTAGTAAATGCGTAACGTTAAAACAAGTTATTGTCACTAACTTATTGGAATTAATGAACAAATGCAAAATAATATTCACTGCCATTTTTAGCCGGACTTATATGACGTTTTATTTTATGTAAAAACTAAACAATCTTTTTACATTACTGATTAATGCATTTAACTGGAACTCCTACATAGACTAAAAAAATACCAAACACTCTTTCTCTATTTATGTAAAATGTATATAAAATGTTCTTACATTTTATACACGTATTTCTACAAGTTCTTAGATATTTAAATATAAATCTATAAGAATTTTAAGTTATATTATTTACTTAGTTAAAAAAAATCGTTTTATAGATCCGGTTTACCATTTTTTTCAAAAACACCCCTTAAGAAAAAATATTGTAGAAAATCTCAATTTAACAAAATACGCAATAAACTTAGTTTTAAAATATTATGTATTTTAAAATTAAGTTTATTGCGTATTTTGAAAATTATTAATTTCAAATTATTTACTGACATTATATCATTTACTTTTAACATATTCTCTTCGTACAACAAACCTGAACTGTATACAAATATTATAGATATTTGGCTAATGTTATTTTATATTATTTTAATTTTAAAATTATTTTTCGTTACATCGAGATTTTCACAAAAAACATTTTTTATATAAAAATATAGGTAATTAATGGCAGTGAACACAAAAACAAAACAAATCAACTTACAAATACTAATCGATATCAAAACAAACAGACACAGATTATACAAAAAATATGCTAATCATTTTCTACAGAAATAAGAAAAGAAATATATACCATATGTTTATTTTTTCTAATTCAAAATTATGGCTTTACTTTTCACTATAATATTTCATATAATTCTTTTCTTAATACTTAAAAAGAAACAGAAGATTTTCATTTATGTCAACGTTTACAAAACAACATCAAATGTGAGATTATTAAAATATTTATTATTTATTTATTTATAAAAATATTACTAACAATATTAATTGAAATTAAAGTTTAATACTAAAGTGATCAATCAATCAATAATCGAAGATTTATAATAATAATAATAAAAGTTGCTGAAATACTTAAAGAATATTAAAAAGAAAAATGATGATGAAAAACATACACCTCATAAGCATGTACTAAAATTAATAAAAAGGCAAAGGTAACTTAGTGTTAAAACACTCCATTCCTCACGTACCGCCCAATGTTCGAGATTTAAGTTGCGTGTTCAGTGGCGGTACTCAACGCCGCGGTTTATCTTGTTACCAAAACGATTAAACTATAATAATATATTCCCCTGCGTAAGAATCGAACTCGAAACCATCGCGTTGTCACTGTGCCACGACAGCCTCTAATATACAAAATATTAAAGCAACATTTATTACTATATACCTACTGAAAGGTGAAGTTAAAAAAAATAAGTGCAATTATACAAAATATAAACTAGCGAACTAAGGTGTGTGTAATATATTTTTTTTCAGCTTCACGCTTTATCCCGCCCATGAAGGTGTATGCAAAGGGAACTTGGGAACCTAGTGTATTAAGCACTTCCCCCCATTGTGCCGAATTTGAAGTATTGCCAGTCAACAGCTGGCATTACTCATCGCCTCGCGTTACATTTTACCACAACGAAAAAAATATATTATATATATTAATTGAATAAGTATTTTTTTTTAGGGAAATTATGTTATTTTCTATTATGCTTTGCTAATAACATATTTACATGTTCAAATATGGACACTTCTGAGTGATAGTTAAATAATTCAATTTAATTTATATTAATTACTAACAGATACATATCTGTCTAATAATTATGTTTAGACAAATTATGTATAAACTTAAAAAATGTATAAAAAATGAACTGTCTCTGGACTCAAATATCGCATCTTGGAAAACATCGAATATTATTTAAAACAATATAGTAATATTATTATTATTAAAAATCTAAGACAGATTTTTTAATAATAATAATATTACTTACTTACAAAAAGCATTATGACAAAAAAAATATATATTTCTTGCACTCAAGAGTGAGAGTGTCCCATATTTTATTGTTATATAAAGAAAAAACAATAATGAACTCCAATTACATTGAACTTTATAATCCAAAATAAGACTCATTGTAAAAAAAAACTTAAACAAGAAATTAAAAATAATATTTTCATATATAAAAATTTTGCCCACTTTTTTTAAAGAAAAAGAAATAAACATCCATATTATTATTATACCAATAAAAACACATACAATAAATTATAAATTGAATGTAATACAATATAGTTTTAACCTAGGGTCAGACACTCGGTTCTCAACTTTCCTTTAAGATGTTACATTGCGGACTTGTTACAACTCAAAACTACTTTTAATCGTAACAGAAAAGAATGAAAAAGAAATATTTATATAAGAGAATTACTAAGAGTAGACATGTCCAGAGGCCGAATTTTTGACCGACACCAAGACTATAACCAAAATACGGATTTATTGCCGAAACTGGCCGAACCGAAACGTCGGTCAGTCAAAAAAAATGAACAAATTTCATATCAAACGCAGAACCATAGCGATAACAGCCATACACTAGGTAATATTGGTATTATAATTTGTATAATAAGAAATTTATTTAACAGAATTTATAAGATAATATAGCGTTACGACGTAAAAATTAATTTAACTGACATTTTTATAACATTTCAATGAAATAAAATTACCATACAGCATTTGTAAAATAAAAAAATCAATTAACAATTGATTTTGAGACTATAACACTAATTAATACATTTTTTTTCGTAATTAAATAGACATGTACAATCTTTTATTTTCATTATATGAATTATCTAAAATTATTAAATTTTTATTAGTTCACTATATTTAAAAGCCTATATTCCTGACAATATTAAAAAACAGTACCATTCAATTGAAACATAAAACAATTGAAACAACATAACACAATATAATTGAATTGAATTGAACACAAAATAATTGAATTTATAATAATAAACATAATCATACACATATAATTAATAAAATAATACGCTAGGCAGTAATATCATATACGATATATATATAAAAAAATTAGAAACCAAAGCTAACATTGTGTCCAACATTTTTGGCAGCGGCGGCGGACCTCGGAGAGTTGGGGCCTGTCACTCTTAACCAATTAGATACCTGAAATAATTATAAAAATTTGATATTATCTCGATTTAATATCACTATTTATATCGAAGTTACAATAAAAGTGGGAACAGAGTGTATTAACATTAAGTTCTAATGTTCCCTCTGCCTACCCTGCCAATTACGGGGTACAGTGTGAAACTGAAAAACAATATATAAAGAAATAAATAAATTACAGAGCTATAAGGGCATGAGTGTGAAAACGGTGAACAAGCAACAATATAAAAGAATTTAAAAGAATTTACATCTAGAATTTATTTATTTAATCAATGTGAAATGTGATTTAATTATTCGTTATATATGAAATGCTGGGTGGGTTGTGCTTGTTTAATATTGAGTTATGTATCATACATGCAAATCTCTCTCACTCTCTCAGCTTCATGCTGTATCCCGCACATGGCAGGGTAGGCAAAGGGAACTTGGGAACCTAGTGTTAAGACACTCCGTTCCCCATTTTCCGCCGAATTTTTGAGGCATAGCGTGTTGAGTGGCGGAACTCAACGCCACGTTTTGCCTTGTACCAGAGCGAATAAACGAAAACATTAAATATTGAATATTTCATTCCCTCGAGTGGGGATCGAACCCACAACCCATCGGTTACAGTCACACATTTTGTGCCGCTGCGCCACGACAAATACTTGCTCAAATTCATTCACATTAAGTCTTAATGGTAATGAGAGACTATACATATTATGATGGTTGTTGGTTCAATCTCCACTCGGAGCAATGAACTAATTTCATTATTTCACAAAGACATAGTATTACGTTTAATATACAACATTTTAAATTTTTAAATTGTCAATGACATACCCTTTTAATGTGTTAAAATAGAAGTTATATAATAATATATACAAATGAATCCACATAGTGCTGCCAGCATTGTTTATTGTTTACCAATATGTAAAAATATGTAATATCTTAAAATAAATATAAGATGAATATATTATATTCACAATTAGCACGTATGTTGTTCAGTTGAAAAGTTCATTTGGGTTTCATTTTAAAAATCACGTATCGTTAAATATTATAACGAAAATTCCTAATTTACTATGGCTGATGTGATCACGTCGTGAAAAGAATATATTATCATGTAAAGAATAATAGGTGATTTAATAGTCGCATATTGATATTTAACGTTCACAAAATGTAGCCGTTGCGAACACTCCTAGGCCGTGGTCCGAATTATGCTCACAGTGCTCACGACGCTTACACTGCTAACGTGTGGTCCGATATTAGTTAGCGCGCCAACATCTGTTAGCAGTACTAATAATACGGAGCACTTGTGAGCGTGCTTACGACTTTGACAAGTTAATATGTTTAACCTGTCAAATTCGTAAGTACCTAATAAGAGCATTTTTTGATATAAATATGAGTGGAGTATGTTGTATAGCCGATGAAGATTATAAATTTGCTTGTGAAAATGGTTGTATTCAAACATTTTCCGCAACTGAGGAAATTGACGATAGTGACATTGACGTGAAGGATATATTAAACGTCAAAATAACATCAACGCTCACGATGCTCACGCTCCGACCCGTCAACACTGTAAGCACTAGCCAGTGATGTCATACTATTCACAACGCTAACTGTGAGCGAGAAAAGCACAAGAAGTTGGCGCGCTGCGATCTAATTACGGACCACGGTACGCACACGCACACACCTGTAAGGGCACAACCCTATCGCCGCGCGTCGCACTCGCGTCGCGCCCGTCGCGGCAGTCGGTCGCGTCGCGCGCGTCGCGGCGCGGCGTGCTGCAGGGCGGCGCGGGCGTGGCGCGGCACGTGACGTCGGGCCATGACGCCGTCGTGTCGTCTCCGGTTACCAGTTGCCAGCTGTGGAGTATACGTTACTTTATTCTTTTTATTCTTTTTTTTCTATAAATTAAATATGTTTAGAAAATTTTAATGTGTGTTTGACACAACTAAAATATATTTAGGATGTATGATAATGTGTATATTTATATTTATTTTAACCTGCATTAACTAAAATATTATATTAAATTTATACAAACTAATTGAAAAGCCTATCGTAGTGCATGAGCATGTAATAAAGATATATTGTGGGTTCGATTCTCACTCGACAAAGTCATGTTTAACAATTTTATTTCTTCGTCCTAGTTGCTACTGGCAAAGCACTACCTTATTCCAATGTCGGAAAAAATATTTAATTTAGACAAGTGATTTTCTACACATAAGCTAATATAAATAATAACATACCCTTGTCTTTCCGCATCTGTGTATAACGCGACTGTGTGTCTCCAACGATATATATTGGGGAATGTGTCCGGTAATATCTGACATGCGCTTATAGCATCGTATACGAGACGATCCATCTTGGATGGCTCTTCCCTGTAAGATATATAATTAAAATATAAATGTAAAACCATAAATTTTACTTCATTTCATGACATTTCATTACGTTTTGTATTTCCACAAAAAATTTAGACGACAAAATTATTTCAACTATAACTTTGTTACAGTTAAGAGATTTTTCATAAATATTCACTTTTAATTATACTTATACGATCACTTTACTAAAAATATTTAGTATTGTACATTTATATGAAACTAAAATAAAATTAAAATAAAAATGTTACAAATTAAAATTAAATTTACTCTAAAATATAACCTTATACAATATAAACAAAAAACAATAAAAAAACATGAAGAATAAGTATTTCGTAAAACTCACCCATAAATAAAAGGTTCAGTGATAGCTCTATCACTCGCATCATGCATATCACCGTCGTCACTATCAGTGTGTTCGGAGGCGGTGTGATAGGACTCCTCGTTGCCGGAACCCGCTGAATCGTCTTCTGATATCTGAAATAAATTAACTTAACTTAGCTTCACGCTATATCCCTAGCGGGGTAGGCAGAGAGAACGGAGCGCCAAACGCTACGGTCTCGGCATACCTCTTTCCCCTCGTCCACTGTCATCAACCTCTTCATACATGCCCTCCGGGGGGTCCTCATGCTTTTTACGTGACCTTCCTCCAGTATCGTCGATACTGTGTTTGCGAAGGTCAACCGAGGTCTCCTTCCCTCTCTTCCCACTACCTTTCCCTTAACCAATCTTTTTTACCATCCTTTCTTCACTCAAACCACCTAAGCACGTTCTTCTTCATTCTCACTGTGACATCCACGCTAGTACCTGATATCTCTGTGATATCTCTTCAATGGGACGAAGAGATCGCATCTCTACAGTATTCATGTTTCTTACATTCTTTGTCTATAACACCCACGTTTCGCTCCCGTATAGCAGTGTCAGTACCAACACTGCATTGTTTTCCGTCGTAACTTCCTGCCGTCTCAACAATGCAGATTAGGCACTGGTAACTCTGTTACCGGCAGCAATACTCTACTCCACATTCATTTCGTATCTTACGTCTCTGCTAAACATACTTTCCAGATATACTACATCATTCACTTGTTCATCATTTACACTGATCTTGCATTCTGTCCTTTCTTCACTTTTTTCAAATATCGGAACCTCTTTCTTATTCGCATTCAGGCTTAGACCATTATTCGCACACTCTTCTCTTAGAGTGGTAACCAATACCTATAATTCTTTTTCTGGTGATGCAATAAGCACTGCATCATCTGCTGACAGCAGCCAATTTATATTCAAGGTATCTACTTTCAGTCCCATATCACTTTGTCTCACACCTTGAAGAATCTCTGTAAAGAGACTTTACAGCGTGTAGCAAGGATCCGCTCACATTGTACCGGGGCAGTATCTCCCATAATCTCTTTCTTAAAACCTTGTCAAACGCAGAAAACTTTATGGTTTACTGGCAAAAGATTTTCCGTGATCATGCTGAGGGAAAAGATACCTTTACCTACCTTTTGATGTGCGGCATACAAAACAAAGCTGAAAAAAGAATGATTGTAAGGCTACATGTAAAATAAATGAGGTAATCACCTCGGCCTCCACCACTCGGCACTTGCCGGCGGGCGGCGAGGGCGCGCCGTCCCCCGCCGGGGAGTTCTGGCTCACCGGCTTCTCTATACTCGCTTGGCACTTGCCGTCACCTGTTTATAAAAGATTTTTATACGTTTTACAGTTTTTCTTTTCTGTGAGACATCTCTAATAGATACATAAAATTTGTAGAATGAAAATAAAACAGTAAACTATGAAATATGTTTTTAGAAAGCAATATCAATGAATGTCAGCTGTTTGTTTAGAATAAGTAAAAAATATTAAATTACCACTTTCAATATGCAAACAAATTAATATGTTACTTTTTCACCTTCGTGCTGTATCCCATACATAGAAGGAGTGCAGTATAACCCAATTAAAAAATGAAATCTACGCCTACAATAAACATTATATTAAAAAAAAATACATACCAATGTCATGTTCAAACGTCAGCCTTCTAATAAAACTATCACTTTTCGGACTCGTAGACAACATGGACCTGTTCTTCCTAAACGACGCATTTTTCTTACTATTTCTCTCAAACACTTCCACCTTCCAATCACACCTGCACTTCCCGGCCTTCTCCCAAATCTCCCTACACTCAACTTCCGAGACTGCCGGAGCTTTTGCATCATCAGATTCCGTTAGCTCCTCGCAAATAAAACTGGACAAACATCTAACGTGGCCGTCTATCACGTGATTTATTTTCATTCTATTAGTCCTATAGGTGAAAGGTTTTCTTTCATCATCTGAACTGAATATATCATCGTTCGGACATCGTAACTTAATTAGGAACTCTACTAAATTATTTATATCGTCCAGTTCGTTTGTTTGTTGTTTCAACTTAAAAACCACCAGCTGGGCTAAACGAGAGTGTATAAGAGAGAAATTGATATCTTTAAATCTTTCATCGTCCATGTAAGTATAGATTGTGTGTTGCAAATGTTTCGCCTCAGATTTCAACGATTCCCCGGCGACTTCCGGTTCAGTTGACAGAGAAAATATTAAAGCATCCGCTAGTCGTTTAGCGAAAACCTGACACGTTCTTTCTATACACAACAATTGGTTAACCGTATGATTTGTTTGTACTATGTTCGTATCTCCATTGGGTATTACGGGTTTCGCTATAGGGTGTCTACACAGTCTTTGCCTTATTGGATCGGTTTTACGCCAGTGGGACTTGTCCGTTATTTTGCATGTTCTCATTGCATGACATAATTCGGACATTGGGCTTAGTTCTTGGATAGGACTCTGGGTGAGATTGCCTAAACTTATTCTAGAAAGATACAGCTCCTCAGCATGTGTTTCATTTAAACTGTCGTTATGTGCAAAGGAATAGGCTGTTTCGTATTTAGTTTTCAAATAGTTTTCTAATAGGGCGAGTCCTTCTTGCGATCGTAAGTCCGTAAAAGTGTCTAAGAACGGCCAATATTCTTTCCAACCCACGTTCATTTCTTCTGCTAAGTTTCTGTGAATAGCAAAATAGAATATAAGTTAAGTAATTAAGTTATATTTAATTAAAAATTAAGTTATATGAGGGCTGTCGTACTGCAAAGGCACAAACGTGCGGTGTAACCCGAAAAGTTGTGGGTATATTCACTTATATATAAATATTTACTATTTTCATTACTTCGCTGTGGTAAGAAGGTGAAGCTCGAGGTTGAATGGTTACATCCACTTAACGAGGAACCTAGTGTTAAGACACTCCCATTTCCCATTAATATACATCAATTCCCACAAAATTCTAGACGCATTGCGTGTTGAGCTTAACGCCGCGCTTTGTCACGTGGAGTTCGTAATCACAACGACAAGCCTCACAAAGTTAAATTTGGTTATATAAATATGAATTGGTTATATGGTAGGTATCCAACGAAAATCTATTGGGAAATATGAACGTTAACATTTTTTTCGTTTTGTTAAGATCAAGTTTAGCGTATAAGAGCCTCCATCACCATAAATCAAATTTTTCACTTTTTCCAGAGTTTCTTTGTATTCTATGAAAAGCTCGGAAGATATCCACACGGCACAGTTCACAGTATACACTCACCTTCCAACGGCTTCCAGCCCCTTGCTTAGCTCCCTGAGACGGAAGGGCGAGCTCGTGCTCGAGGGCGTGGGCGTGGGCGTGGGCGTCTTGGGCGCTCTCGGAGGGGTTTTCCATCGTCTCCGGAAGGTGTCTGCGTCTCGCGCGGGCATGGGTCCTGCGAACGCGCGGATTTCGTACCGAGGTGACAAGGGATCTCGGTTCAATTCCTGCAGAGATTTTAATGTATATTTAATAGGGTGGTGGTGGAATAAAGTTAAAATACATTATTTATTTCATGCAAGAGTTTTGTTGTGTATATTGTACACATAAATATGACATATTGGAATGATTATATTATCATTTTACCATGGTTTTATTCAATAGAATTCAATTTTAATTATCATATTCATTTTATAAAATGCAAGAATTACTTAATCGAAAGTTTAAATTTAACTAATCTCAGCCCGCTCACGATCTGTATCCCGCACATGGCAGGGTAGGCAGAGGGAACTTGGGAACCTAATGTTAAGACACTCCGTTCCACATCGGTATCCCACTTTCCGCCGAATTTGAAGCATTGCGTGTTGAGTGGCGGAAGTCAACGCCGCGTTTTGCCTTGTACCAGGGCGAAGAAATGAGAACATTAAATATCTTAAATATATAAATTAAAAATATTAAATATTTCATTTCCTCGAGTGGGGATCGAACCCACAACCTGTCGGTTACAGTCACACGCTTGTGCCACTGCGCCACGACAGGAAGATTGACATAAAACAAACACTAATGCTTGGGGGAAAGTATACAAAACACCATCGTGTTTTGTTAACTGTATTTAAATTGGCTAAGCCATTTATGAAATTACCACGAAAAAACCCATAAATAAACAAATAAAAAAAAGACATTGTTTTGTATTCCATTACACTAACATTCTCATACTGCATCTATAATAATAAATTACAAATATATATATATATATATATATATATATAATTATATATATATATATATATATATATATATATATATATATATATATATATATATATATATATATATATATATAGGCGTGTATATCGTTCTCGCTCTAACTCACGGGCGGCTCGGCGGGTGTGAACGGTGCGCCGATAGTGGGCGCGGCGCTGTCGTCCTCGCTGTGCAGCACCGGCACGTAGTAGCGCTCGCGGAGCATGGCCGCTATGCGCGTCGACACGTCGGGTGGCATGCTGGACGCTCGCGTGCATATTATCTATGGGGGGAATTAGGCAGGGGGAGGCTGACAAATGAATAAGGAAATGAAAATATTAAATATTTCGTTACCTCGAGTAGGAATCGAACTAAGAACCTGTCCTCAATTTGGACTACATGTTATGTAATTATTTATTTATTTATATATTTTTATTTATTAGGAATGTAATTATGTAATGATTAGTAGAAACTATAGGGAAAATTAGCAAAGATAGGACAAGCGACTTTAAACGCGACATTTTATGGGTTAAGTAGCTCACAACACTCGAAGAAACGATTTAATATTTTCATTTATATGTTTGTTTAATATTTTGAATTAATATGTTCACAGGAAACATTTAATATTTTCATTTCTTCGCTCTAGCTACAAGGCAAAGATTGTCGTAGTGTTCCGTCACTCAACACGAAATACCTCCAATTCCACGGAAAGAGGAGAACAGAACGGAGTGTTTTAACACTAGCCACCCAAATTCCCTCTGCCTACCCTGCGGGATGCGAGCGTGGAGCGTGTTACAAATTTATAACACATAATATAGTACATTTAACTTTATCCCCATCTCATACTTACATCTTTAGGCAATTCCCCATGTTTATTCTTTGCATTCTTATTACACTGCGGGAACGATGTTAGGACGTCGACAACATGTTCTGCACCGAATTTGGCAGCAAAATGTAATGGTGTCTCATTGAGTCCCTTATCTGGAGTATTGAGATATCTATCCACTAGGATTGATGCGAATTCCTGGAAAAAATAATGGGAGGGAATAGACTATAAATATAAAAAAAAAAACTTTTCTAACATTTTCTTAATTATATGCAAAGAAGCCAGATTTCTTTTAATTATCTAACTAAACATTAAAATTCAAATGTTACTGAGTTACAAAGATTCTATTTTTATACGTTATTTCTATGATATATTTGTAGACTAGGGGACTTGATTGCAGCATGTTATTTTACTAGAAAGTATGAAAAGAAGTATACCTAAATATTACATTAAATTTATTTATATATATATTAATACAGCCTAAACTCATTATTTTTTTTATTTAATTAAAAAAAAAATAATTTGAAATCAACATTACACGATAAAAGAAAACTAAAAATCGTCGCTTACTTAAATTTTTAAGTATTTTCATAATAAATAAATAAATAAATTATTTTACCTTACAAGATTCCAGATTAGCGTCCATTCCATACAAAGCCTGTACAAACGCAGGATTTCCAACAGTGTTGAGAAGAAGATTGCATATTTCAGCATTCAGTGCTTTAGCAGCTATATGAAGAGCATTGTAACGCGCGCCTTCCTAAAATAACGTTTTTTTTTTTTTTTAATTTAATAATAGGTGTTTTTATCTTCTTACCAGAAGAGGAAATGTCAATATTTCTTTTACCTATGTCTATGCCGACTATTAGAATAAAAACGACATTAGAATAAGCATGATTATAGTAATAAGTACGTAAATTAGGCAATGCTATATAAGCTAAGGAAGTTTAAAACTGTAGTCGTTTGTTGTAAGTGAGGTTCCCAATGGTGCACGTCTTTATATTGAAACCAGCGGCCTGCACGCGGGTTCACCCGCTTGAATTACACTAACTTTATTTACTAATTTCAACTACTTACTTCTCCTAATAACTTAATCCCTTTTAAGACAATGTATGTGCGTACAGTGAAATCTAAATTTTTAGCTAAATTAGTAAAGAAATGTAGCAATTTTGTCGAAATAAATATTTAAATTGACGTAACTATTTTATTTGTAGATCGAACGGAAATCGAAAGTTTTCCAAAATGTAAAAGTGAATAGTTTTTTTTTTAATGGAAAAAACAAAGCAAACGAGCGCACGGGTCACCTGATGGTAAGTGATCACCGTCGCCCACGGCCCCGTGTAACTCTAGAGGAGCTACAGGGGCGTTGCCGGCCTTTAAGGTGGAGGAAGACGCGCTTTTTGAAGGTACCCATGTCGTATCGGCCTGGATAATGGAAACTGGACTGAATACTGCCGCGGATAGACCGTTCCACAGATGTGTGGTGCGTGGCAGAAAATTTCTACGAAACCGCACATAAGTCGAGTGCCACGTGTCCAGTGGATGGTACTGTAGTTTGTGACGTACTGTGCGGTTGGAAAATTTAGCGGCAAGTATCAAGTCAAAGAGTTCTCTTGAACACTCCCCCTGATAAATGGAATGCCCAGAGGTGAGAACAGTATTCCATATGAGGCCGAACCTGGGCCCTGTACAGGGCCAATTTTAATTTACATCTAGTAAGTTGTTCCTGAGATCAGCGCGAACATACGCACAAATAAATTTCCGCTAAAGTTTTTTTTTATATATCCTACATGTACAGACAGTAATCAGTTACAGATCTATTATAAGTATATATAAAACATTTATTTTAGATCTGTGTAAATAAAACAAAGAACAAAAATGAATAATAAATAAGCAAAAACTGAAAACTTGACAATCATCTCACCAAAGACTCTTAGGCAAACACTGATTTGTTTGTGTAGAATATGCGTGAAGATATAAGCTAGTTACTATTCAAGATAATGCCCAATTGGCATCAGAACTTGAACTCATGCCAACAAAAATAATCCGTATCACTATAATAACGTAGTCGTGAAACAGTTGAAACATAATTAAACTCTACACGGCGATTGTAAATTTCTATTCAATTGTAGAACTTGTGTACAATATGCATATAGGCATAACTAATATTAAGCATTTTTTTTTACTTTCATACTGTAGTTCACACACAGCAGGGTTCTTACTGGTTTACAGGGGCAGAGGGAACCTAGTGTTAAGACACTCCGTTCCGATCCCGCGTTGAGTGTTAGAACTCAATTCAGCACGTTGCCATATTACAAGAGCATAAAAATAAAAAATAAATTATAAATATTTCATTTCCTCGAGAGGAGATCGAACCCACAAACTCCCACAGTTATTACAAGCCTCTATATTATATATTAAGTTTTTTATTTGCACTTACTTGCACAATGGCGGGTGTGTTCCCACTGCTGACGAGGTACCGTGGGTTGTCCCACACTCTATCTTGAACCGTTGTTGTCAAGCCCGCCTCTATCGCTTTACGAAGCGCCACCATATCTTGTGGCGTTGGGGCCTTAAATGGATAAGGTTTTTCCCCTACTAAGGCTAATGAAATGAAAATATGTTAATTATTTTTGATTCAATTCACGTTAATATTAATTTTGAATATTAACGTGAATTGAATCTATTGTTATATTAGGTATAGCTAGACGCTAAGTTCCATTATAAATCTCTATACTGTACCAATTTAGGCGGTAAGAGGGGATCGGGATTTTTTATGGTAAATAACGTGAAATTGTAGTAATATCATTGGAATGCATTTATTTAGAATTGCTATCTGTACGAATAGGCAAAGGAAGAGAATAAAATTAGCAAAAATATATATCTAAAGTAGAAGAATACTACTTTCAGTAGAGTTGTATAATATGTATAAACAACGAACAAACAATGGTTACGGGCTTAATATCAAAAGATTTGTAAAACTAAAAGATTATACTAAAATATTTTTATGCATTTTCTTTTTAATAAAATGTTTCACTGCGAGCGCAATCCTTTCAACAGATATTATAATTTAGACAATGAATATTTTTTTCTAAACATTCAATACAATGACTTCTTCAATCATTTAAGTTTTTATAACAAAGTTCAGGTGTCAATACAAAGTAAATTGTTCGCGATATGACCTCATTCTGTCCCTAATTGGATATAACTGGTACTTTGCACGCATGTCTATAAATGTTCGATGTAAATGGCTAAAGTCAATGCTCTATGGGATATAATTAAACTATTACTCAAATATCTTTTTGTTCGCTTACGACTTGTAATCCTACTGTAGGTATATTATATAGATACGTTTGTGAGGATCAATGTTATTTCCAGTTTTACTCTAAAACTATCGAACGGATTTCGATAAAACATTTAAATATAATAATTATAATAATGCACAGTAATATAGCCTATACATCAGAATAATACAGAAATTTTAAGTTTTTGTAATAATTTTGTATAATTTGCCATACCCGGAGTTGTGTCGTTAGTAATAAACTATATATGAGTTAAAGTACCGGGTTCAGTTTTTGTCAAATTAATTATGTACTTATGTCAGTTCGAAATAAAATAAATAAACTTATAATGTTACTCATACGATTACTTATATTTTCGACGGCAGAAGAGTGTCACTGTAAAACATAGGGTTCGATCTTCACTCGACAAAACAAAATATTTAATATTTTCAAATAAAATATCAAATGTTTTTATCTCTTCGCTCTGGTGATAAGGCAAAGAGTTCCGCCATTCAACACGCACTGTCTTAAAATTGGGCGGAAAGTAGGGAAGGCAAGTGGAACGGAGTGACTTAACACTAAGTTCACAAGTACCCTCTGCCTACCTTGCCACATGCGCATTGCAGTGAGAAGCTGAAGAAAAAAAACTTATGATATATTACCTTCACTTTCAAGGCTTTAAAAAACAATTCAAGAACAAATGCATTTTGTTGTATAATTAATATCGACTAATCGGTATATTCGTTACAGTTAAAAAAGTTCTATATTTGTATTTATCCTTTAAAAAAATACTTAGATTGAATAATTGTCTAAATTATGTTTTTCGTAAAATATATAATAATAAAAGAATGAATTTCTTTCTTCTTTCTTTTTTAGCTTCACGCTATATCCCGCACGAGGCAGGGTAGGCAAAGGGAACCCGGGAACCTAGTGGTAAGACAGTCTGTTCCACTTCCGTTCCCCACTTTGAATGAATTTAATTTTTTTGTTTTAAATTTTCAATATTATTTTCATTGCTTATTCACATTTAATATGTAAAGATCTTACATACTAGATATAATATACCAAATTCTTTGTAAATAAAGTCTGCATTATTGCCCTAAAATATATTTTTTAACATAAAATAAAAATTGCACGAGGCCATATATACAGCCTTGTATCATTAAAATAAGCTAAAGATAAATAGAAACATTTAGTTTGACAATCAGTTCCTTGTAAGATAAGAAAATGTGTCAGCTCAAAACAAGATATGAGGCTGTTGATCTCGAGTGAAATGAAGGTGTTTCTACAACAATAGTGTGATTGTGTCGTGATATTGAAACATTAAAAAAAAAACTAGGCCCATAATGTTGGTTTGTTGGTACTTTACTAATATTGTTTTTTTTTTTTCATAACACATTTTCCATATCACATAAAGATGACTAGGGTAGATAAAACCATCCATTGTTGTCTATCAAAGATTAAAAAAAAAGATTTTTTTTTTATATAATACAAAGGCTTTACTAGACAACAATGAACACTATTATCTATTTTCTTGCGTATCTGAATATGAAACCATTGTGTAAATATTAGATAATTTTCTTTATATATAGCAGAGAAGGCCGAGAGTAAACTCTAAATATTTTGTTATTTTAAGATTTTCAACTTTTTTTAAGAACGGAAATCAAATATGCACTTTGTCATACATATTGCAAGACAGTGACACAATATATATATAGACTTACTATTGACTTTTGCTGACTCACAGGCCTATCTAACTGCTGATTAGTTACATTGATCATATAATTCAATTTTAATTATTAAATGATAAGGAAAAGAGTGTACAATACAATAATAATATACATTATATAGATAACTATAAAAAGATATTCATTTGTATTTCCTGTTTTTATCAATTGATAATTCATTGCATTCATGTTCATACTGTTAGTCTAAATATTTAAAAAATGAAAAAAATATTATGATTTTAGTTTCACATTTTATTCTGCATTTAGCAGGCATGCATAATAAACCTACAGTTAAGACACTTGATTCTCCATTTTTCACTTTGAATTTGGGACACTCCATATTTAGAATTCCACACTGCACTCTGTCTATATACTAACAACAAAGTTTTAATAAGCATATAAGAATACTGATAGTGCTTAATAAGAAAATAATAACTTATTGGATTGTTCCCAACAGGCCAGGATTCAAACCATTTAATATTTAATTTTTTTATTTAGAAATTATATAGTTTTTAAAAATAAGATAATAAACTCACAATTTCCATTTCCATCATGTGTCTCAGTCGGCTCCGCACCTCTAAGAGCAAAAGTCAGAGCATCTTGATAGTTCCTAAATGCCTTAAACCTAGATGATTTGTACCGACGGACCAAATCCAAGGCTTCTGATTTATTTTCATAAACATGAAGTGACTCTGTAAAGGTTATTCCTATTAAGTAATATAGATGGTTATTGTAAATAAGCTTACTCACTCTTTATCCCAGATATAGAAGATAGGTAGAGGGAATTTAGGGTTTCAACACAAGATAAAGTAAAAGTAATTTAAACAAAAGATTAAATAATATATAATTAAAAATAAATTTTAATTAAAAATTTTACTGTTAGCATTTTTGTTGTGATATATAATTATTTTTTCTTAGTCTATTTAAAAGATCAGTTTCAATATTCAATCATAGAAGAAGAAAAAGAATGATGGCACTGGTAGCATCATTGACCTATATTTCAATTGGTGGGAATCTACACTTATTTACATAAATTTTACCTACTTTCATCAGGACCTTTTATAATTTCACAAGGTATATAAACTCCATAATAAGTTGTTGAGGAATCCGTAGCTGAAGGACTTTCTGATGAAGGTTTCTTTACAGACTCGAATCTTAAAAATCTACTAAACAAGCCAATCATGCCATCTTTTTTTTCATTTGGAGAAATACATATATCTTCTTTTATTCTACCGATATCCTTGTTACACTCCGGAATGAGTACTGCTTTCGACATTTCGCCTTGTAGCTGAAAATGGTAAACAAAAAAAACTGTTTTGTTTGTGACGCAAAGGGTCGTAACGTTTATTTTTATGCGAATTTATGTATACCTTGTAGCAGGCACTGTCATAAGCTCATATTCAATAAGAAAAAAATGCAATATCTTTTTTACTAGTTTACCACATAGCTTAATCTTAAATGCACAACAAAAATATTTGAGGTATTCAAACTGAAAATTGAAATATAAGTCGAACGATGCGATGACGCAGTTGACGTTTCAGTTTGACGTCTCTCTAAAAACAGATAATAAAATATTGTCAGATAAAAAATTTTGAATATGCTATTGCGACAGTACGATACTTTACGCCGTGCAGTCTACAGTACCTTTTTTTAAAAGAAATTTAACAAAAATATTTTTTTTAATTTTTACGTTCAATAAAAAATATGTAAAATTTTCTTTAATACCTTTAGAAAAATTACTAGTGCTTTTAAATAAATGAAGATAAAATAACAAAGTATGTTTTACTATTATATGTTTTTTTTATTTCTCTAACTCCCGCTGTATCCCGTACATGGCAGGCTATGCAGAGGGAACTTTGAGGGAACCTTGCGTTAAAACATCCGTTTCTCACTTTTTTGCCAAATTTGAGGCATTGCGTGTTGAGTGGCGGAACTCAACTTTACACTTTGCCTGGTAACCAGAGCGAAGAAATGAAAATAAATTAATTTGAAAATATTAAATATATATTTCCTCGAGTGGTGATGAAACAATCAACCTATAATTTACTTACTTAGTCACACGCTTGTGCCGCTGCGCCACGACAAGCCTCTTAAAACTTCAAATAACTATACCATATGTTTATATTAAATTTAAAAAGAGTATAAAAAACAATTTAGCAGGATTTAAACCCGCGCTTCTTGGTAACCGTTCAAACGCTCTGACCGACTAAGCAATACGTTCTTATCGAGCTACGTCGAAATTGTTATGCGCTTGTTACAACTTATTTAAGTTGTTAGCATCTCTGTAGGACCAAAGACAATTCATTAGAATTATCGTTTAGCAAGAGAGAACACTGTTTATTTTATGTTAATTGCGAAATTTTGCAAAAATCACCCAACAGAGATGTAGCTTGATGAGAACTTATGGCTTAGTTGTTTAGTGTTTGGACAGTTTCCAAGAATTGGAAGGGTTCAAGTTTTTAAACACTTTTTAAATTTAGTATTTTCTTTCTTAAGTGTGAATTAACACTTTGTTTTATTTTATTTCAACTTTTAAAAAAAGAATGTAGTATTCTATGTACACATAATAAGTAAATATCAAAATCAATTGTCTAAGTAGATACCAAAGTAGTCACAAAAAACAATATTTATATATTTTTTATAATTATTACTTAAATAATTTTGTTTTTATTTTATATAAATTAATAAAATACAATATTATTTACAATAAAGTATTAATAAAACATAACCTGTTCTATAACTCCCTTAAATAAACAGACATTAATCCAAAGATGTTCTTCATATATTTAGTAAATTTACCTGAGTTAAGACAAAATATTGATTTAAGCCTGTTATGATCGCAAAAATGATGAAAGAAGAAAACTAAAATAAATAATATTTACATATTTTTATTCCAGACAAGTTATTAATGGGACTGTGTGTGGGAAATCCTTATAATTGGTCATGTATCAATATGCATTGTAAAGCTTCTATAGGTAAAGTGCAAATAAAACAACTAAGATCAAATATGGACTTTGTTTTAGATAATTTTCTTTTTATTTTTTTTCTTTTTTTTATTTTCACTAGCTACAGAATCTAAAACCTTTTGAATGGATATGGTATAAAGATTAGCATTAATTTGTTTCATTTTATTTAACTCTTCCCTTAATTGGGCTTCACTTTCATTACCCATAATATTTCTTTCTATTGGAACATTAGTGTTTTCTACTATTCTTTCTTCATTATCTTGTATTTGGGGCCAAAATTTGTTCTTTTTATTTACTAAAATCTCTATTTCATTTACATCATCACTATTGTTTTCTAAAGTCCTGTCTAAGCTATGAAGAATTATGGTTGGATTAAATTCCTGTTTATAAATAGCATTATAGTTAAGTGTGAAAAATGCATTAGTTATGGCTCCTTTGTGTCTAAGAAATCTAACTGGCTGTCGGCTTGCAATGTGCCACAAGATGACTTGTTCATCATTTGATCCAGACATCAATAGTTCACCATTCAGTGAAACAGACAGACAGGTAACAGCTTTTGTATGAGAAGAGAAAATATCATGGTTTCCTGCATTATTTATAAGTACATCTCTATTTCTAGGCACATTTGTTAGGCTAATTTTGTATATTTTACCCTCAGTGGAACCAACAAAAGCATTCAGTTCCAAAACATCTAAAGTCAGAGATGATAACGGCTCATCAAATATTAAATTTAAAAGCATTTCTCCACATGTCATGTCATAAACTTTACAGGATCTGTCACTAGAAACTGTAAATAGTCTTCCATGCATTCCTGTTTTACTTATATGCATATCAGTTACAGGCAAAGAATGATCTGAAAATATATAAACAGGATCATGCTGTCCTGCTGTTGTCTGAGTAACAAGTTCTATTTCAGGATTTGCGGCCACTATAGCTACAGACCACACCATGACCATTCCATCTTCAGCGGCCGATACAAAAAATCTTCCATCACATGTAAATTTTAATATATTCACCTTCTGATAATGTCTATTGATTATTGTGAGAAGGTTACCTGATGCAAATTGCCATAGATAAATTTTTTCATCGATTCCAGCTATACAATACGATCCGTCGGGGGTTACAGCAAAAGAATTGGCTTTACCAGGTAATATAAAACGCATTCCCTGAATAGTCTGCTGGGAATTTAAGGGCCATATGTGCAATACTGGCTTTGTTTTTTCAACTGCTGTTATATAGTCACTGCCAATAAATGAAAGTGTTCGTGTTTCAGCAGTCCCACCTCCTTTATAATTCATCAAGTTAGTGCCGGTGTGGGGATCCCAGATACTGCATGTCCATAATGTATTATTCGAATCACATGTCACTAATACCTCTAATAAATTTGACATTATGAAAATAGTTTTTTATTAACTAGCATACACTCATTAATTAAGGATTATTTAATAATAATGAATTGAAAAGCCATGTGGCCAGTCAAGTATTTAAAAATCAACAAAACACTTGGTATTTGACGTTTAAACTTTAACACCATAGAGTACAGGTACAGAGGTATATACTATATATAAATTATTAAGCAACAATATTTCTACTTATGAATCTTAAATTCTTGTATATTGTATGCGAGTAGATACAATTTTATTTTATTTGGAATATATTCATTATTTATTCCAACTATTGATAAAAAATATATTTTAGTATCGGTAAAACACTTTTTACTCAAACTCTTTTTACACACAATTTTACTCTTTTTACACACAATTTACTCAAAATATATTCAACATATTTTTGAAGACTAACTTTATTAAATAATTACCGAACTAGAATAATAAAATCAGTAATTCCACAATACAGAAATTTATTTTTTGTTCTAAATATTAAATAAGAGAAATTAATAATTTATCTATGCAATTTTTGTGGTATTATAACAAATAGGAGAAAAGTTAATGCTTAAACGTTATTGGTTAAAATTTATACCTGGTATATTTTGACAACTCTGATCTAACTTTAGGACTCTGTGATTTTTATCTTCAGTAAATTCCTTTAAGTAAAAAAGTGTGCATTTAAAGTTCTCATCATGTTTAAAAAGTAAGTGGAAATATATTTATACAAAAGGTATACTATTAAGCTGTGTTTCTTACATTTTCGTTATTATTTTTAGGTTATACGGCTTTAGTCTTTGTCAAACGTTATATTGACGTAACATTTATTGACCAATGAGGGCACAGTTCCGGTAGCGTAGGGACTAGGGAGTAAATTTGTGACGCTGTTATTTTGTAGTGAGGTACATAAAAAGTGTTAATATAACGTTTATCGACTATAATTGACCAATATTTCTTATATTTTTCAAAAAAATATATATAATGTTGCGAATAGTTTGTGTACACTAAGCCCAGTTATTATTTTTATACGTAAAGAACTAAAATAAATACTAGTACTTAATACCTTTATCATACTAACATTTATTTTTAATTATGTAAATTCTTATTATTTCGATAATCACTCCTAAATATAAGTACATCACTAAGTAACGATATAATTTAATGTCGTTCGCACGGAAACACGCGTTCTCATAGCGGTGTGAGCGAGATAGATATATTTCGAAAATAACATGGAGAATGGTTTCTTTCGACGACTCGACAGTTCTTTGCAGCTGTTCTAAATTGATTGTTGTTTGACCAGTGCATCGCAACATTTTTAGACTTAGTATTTTATAATTCCGCTTTTTAATGACAATATTGACATAAATATACCTTTTTAAAACCGAAACAATTGTGAACAATAGAATAAATTAACTTGTGTGTTTTGTGTTTCCTTTTTGTGACGTAACTGGATTTCTTGTGAAACGCGAGTAACTGTACTCAACCTGCAGACGAAGGTCGTAGCTCTCGGATGGTTATTACTCTCGCATAGTTGCGCTACGGTACACACACAAAATGTGGGAAGTTGACTCTGACACAGGGTCCCAAAGTGCGTCGTCGGACGGGCTCCGACGTCGGCAAGGATGGGACCCAGAGGCCGAGAGTTTGGCTTCTCAAATCGACGAACTCGACGAGGTACTCGCGGAGGAAGAAGAAGGGTGTCCACTGCCTTCTACCCCAGAAGATCAACATTTACTCGACGCGGAAATGGCTGAAGTGCTGAAAGCTGGTGTATTATCCGATGAAATAGACCTCGGTGCGTTAGCGCACAATGCAGCAGAGCAAGCAGAGGAATTTGTACGAAAAGTATGGGAAGCGTCTTGGAACGTGTGCCACTTCAGACACCTGCCGCGTTGGCTACAAGACAATGATTACTTACACAAGGGCCACAGGCCTCCGCTTCCATCTTTCAGCGCCTGCTTTGCCTCGATATTTCGCATCCACACCGAAACTGGCAACATTTGGACCCATCTGCTCGGTTGCGTGGCGTTTATCGGTGTCGCTATATACTTCTTGACTCGCCCGTCTATTGAAATTCAAATGCAAGAAAAAATGATCTTTGGCGTGTTTTTTGTCGGCGCTATCGTTTGTCTAGGGTTTTCATTCGCGTACCATACATTGTATTGCCATTCTGAAATGGTGGGTAAACTATTTTCTAAGCTGGATTATTGCGGCATTGCTCTACTTATTATGGGGTCATTTGTTCCTTGGCTGTATTACAGTTTTTACTGCCATTATAGGCCGAAAATAATTTACTTATCTGTAGTGGTTGTGCTAGGAATATTATCAATTATAGTTTCACTTTGGGATAGATTCTCAGAGCCTCACCTCCGTCCATTGAGAGCTGGGGTGTTCATGGGTTTTGGTCTGTCTGGAGTAGTTCCCGCCATACATTA
This sequence comes from Eueides isabella, assembly GCA_019049475.1. Lineage (NCBI taxonomy): Eukaryota > Metazoa > Arthropoda > Insecta > Lepidoptera > Nymphalidae > Eueides > Eueides isabella. The sequence continues at coordinate 3,603,422 of CM032408.1, read as the reverse complement.
TGGCATAACTGAAGGTTGGTTCAGTCAAGTCAGTATGACTTCTCTCTTCTGGCTAGTACTAATGGGTTTGCTATACATACTAGGAGCAATGTTCTATGCTTTGAGAGTGCCCGAGCGCTGGTTCCCAGGTAAATGTGACATTTGGTTCCAGTCTCATCAAATATTCCATGTTTTGGTAATAGTGGCTGCTTTTGTCCACTACCATGGAATTAGTGAGCTAGCGTCTTATCGTGTTACGGTTGGGGAATGCTCTATGCCCCCCTCTTCCATTGCATTCTAGCCTCGCCCCAACCAAATGTGATAGTAGACCATAGATAAATTTAAGTAGGATACAACATTTAATAGTTTCATTGTATATTTTTTTAACAAGTGAATCTAACACAATTTTCTAAGTTTTTTACAAAACCAGCATATTGGTTTATTGCAGTGAGGCTGTTAATGATATTTGCAACTAAACAAATCAAAATCTGTTAGTATGTGGGAGGGAGCATGGAGTCTAGGATTGTTTTAATTTAAACCATTTCCTTTATTTATTTTAGGTTTCCTAGATAATAAAGTTAGATATTTTTTCTAATATGTCAGTCAGCTACTCAAATTGTTTAAATACACAAAAATCCCAAGAGCACTTATGTAAGTTAAAACACAATATAAATTTTCTGCTATATTTCTTAAAGTTTATTTTGTCAATTGTACTTAATTGCCATAATTTATTGTATATTATTACACTTTGCTTTAATCTTTTTTCGACTTTTGAATCTAATTTTTCCAGTTCCAACTTTTATAAGGATTGTTTCTTTTTCAATAATACAACTTGTTATTTACAGTTTTACACTAATTGATAGTTAATTGATATTTTTTTTAATATTTTATTTGTTTGAATCTCATAAATCAATATTTTCTTTATATTTGTTACACATTAATTTTCTTCTATATAATAACTAGCTATATTTCAAAAGTTGCTTTAGATTCAAACATGAACAACAGTACATTCCAACTGTGAGATAAACAATTACCTTTATTATCTATTTATTTCAACTTAGTCATATGAATGTAAAGTAACAACTTGTATGGTGTGAAACCAACTATTGTATCATGGTATGTATTAGACATAATAAAAAGTATATTCTAAATTGTTGTAAGTGTTCATAAATATAAAAATAAATATTTTATGAGATTGAAAATGGAAAATAATATTTGTAAATAAATATCTGAGCTCTGAACTCGTAAATACACTATTTTAAGAAATTGGCAAACCATAATATTAGTATTAGATAATAATGAATATTATTCAAGTGAACCTGGTCTTTTTTAATCTTGCACTCTTTCTTTATGTATGATGCGGCTGCTCTTTTGATTTTAATCTTTTTTTTTATATGCTATACATACAAGTCATATCAGTGATATGGAAATTGTTACAAAATAATAGAAAATTTAATTGAAAATGAGTCTTATATAACTGGAAATGAAAGACAATATTTTTTGTAGAGTTTTTAAATAAAATCCAATTGGTGTGTTTCTAAATAAGGATTACTTATGTTTTAATGTAGTGCACTTGTTAGCTCTATTTGTGTTACATTACTTTAAGAATTTTGGCTTTCTATTATTTTTTTGTTAAATTCTTTGTTTGATGGGAATATGATTATTGCAATAAATAATAAATTATAAATATTAACTTTTATTTATCCACATAACAACACCAAAAGTATTGCGAAATGAGACATGAACTTTAATTTTATAAAATAATTTTAATTATTATTATATATTCAGACATTCAACATTTTTGAATATTAATAAATTTTTATATATAAAAATTAAATATATACTAAGAAAGCATAAAATAAAATATTGAGAATCAAGAATATTCATATGTCCGAATTATAGTATAAACTTTTTATTTAAAATCATATAATTGAAATATTCTTTCTTATGCATTTGTGTTGGTTTGGAAAAATGTCTAATTAGGGGAAAGCTTAGCAAGCTTTCTCTTTGTACATTTTAATTCTTTAAACACATACACAAATATATAAGTACCGGAAGTTACACGGAGATGAGTTAATATATAACTCAATATTACTTAATATGTAAATGAATGAAATGGTAATTGTCGTATAATTGTAAAGTAAGTTATTTCATAAAACAATATAATGAATGGTTTCTTTCTGTTAAAAAAAAACAAAAATTGTCGAAATGTTACTTTGAATTTCGCTAATAATTTACGCAAATTAATGGAATGTTAAGCATATAATGGTCACAAAGTATAAGTTACTTGAGTAACCAAAACTATTCTACAATTTCCTCCCCAATTGACATTAAAGGAATAAACCTGGATGATGTGAAATATTTGTCAGCAGCTCTAAAGACAAAAAGTGTTAGTGAAAGTGAAAGTGAAAATGAACCAATTATAAAAGTCAATAGTGTCAGTGTCGGTACCTTAGTTTTATATTTAATATTAATTATTATAATAATAATTTTGATTGTTAATAGATTTAAAACTAAAATTTTTACTTTCAATCGAAACCCTCAGAATCCAAAATCTTCCGATGGTTTCGAACTTAAGGAGGGAGGAGTTATGTTGGCTCATGGCATGAGAACGGTACAGGTAAATGCTTAATCGGCATTCTAAGTATGGTAACGCGAATCCTCTCAAGCCATGGGAAACATTCTTATGTATTTTTAATATTAATTTTTCTTGGGATAGTTTTTTAATCGACAAGAGCATGCGCTTCTGCTTGGTCGTTTCAGTATTTTAAGTCTTTAGTAATTAATTATATAAGAACATGAAATTCTGTTCAATACATAATTAAAATAAATTTAAATTAAAGTTTATTACTTTTTAAAAAGCCCACTCGCGCTCCCGTAAACTTGTCTACGTACAGACAATCAGACAAAAACAATTAAAATTATTGTTATTAGTTGTATTACGTTATTAATGTCATCAATAACATTTTCTGTGCATGACAGACATCGACCCGTTACGATTTTGTTATAAATATATTAGATTGATATTTACACTCATATGTCTAGAATGTTGTCTGCGCGAGCGTTAAAGTGCATCATAGATTTAACTGGATATTCAGCTTTCAAGAGAACTTGTTTCTTTTAGGCACTTAGACATATCCAAATATTATAAAAACAGAATTATATAATGTTGCCACATTTACACTTAACATATATGGCACTAATTATTTTGGTAAAAAATCACATGGAACTTTTATATTTAATGCGTTTGTCTCATTTATCAAGTTAAATATAATGAAACTAGTTAGATGTTACACCGTTCTCTACTTTGTGTGCTAAAATTGTTTTTAGGTAGGTGGACGCCACAGCGGAGTCATGATTTGGTTTTTGAATTAATTTTTTTGTGAACTAAACTTTATACTTGGTATAATTCGTATATTTCTACGCCATTTCGTAAGAATATCGCTTAGTTAAAATTAATAACTTTTAAAATAGGTAACTGCTTAGCTGCTACTTATAAAGGAAGATTATTTCTTAACATTTATGATGATTTTCCTATATACTATATGATAGTACAGGAAAAGATGTGTTTTAAGCCAATACTTTGATAAACTATGAGGAAATCTAAAGATAATCATTATCGGTGTGACCTCATTCTGATTTTAGATTGACTAAATGTATGTAGTCACCTTCATAACAGTTTACTATTGAATTGCTTTGAAACGTACAGTTCATATATGTAACTTAATTATATAGGCATGAGCGTATCTAGAAATGTTTACCTGGACGAATGTGCCTGCGTAACCGTCTTTTTTGTTACTTTTGTAGAGATTTTTTATAACTATATTTGTAAGTATTAATATAATATAAATTATAAATACCTGAAAGTTCTAGGGTGGGCACGAAAATATTTTGTGGTGGGCACGGCCCGCTTGGCCCCCCGACTTTCTACGCCCACGTATATAGGATTGATTTCATTTCATCTACAAAATAAAAATAAAATGAACTAATTAAGTTAAACAAGGCCTGTCGTGACGCAAAGGCACAAACGTGTGACTTTAAACGCGTCACATTATGGGTTCGATCCTCCCTCGAGGAAATTATATATTTAATATTTTCAAATCATAGCTAATGTTTTCATTTTCCGCTCTGATAACAAGGCAAAACGCGGCGTGGAGTTCCGCCATTAAACACACAATGCCTCAAATTTGGCGAAAAGTTTGGGAAGGGAACGGAGTGTCTTAACACTAGATTCCAAAATTCCCTCCGCATACCCTGCTATGTGCAGGATACAGAGTGACGCTGAAATAAATATTATATTTGTTGCTGTTTATTTTGTATTTCATAAAGTACAACCTCGTAAAAGACTATAAATTCTGTTGAGCAATATCGACCCACACATATCGAACTGAGAAGTACTTACCTACTTCTAGTAATGTCATAAAAATTAGGTATATGTAGTTGAGTTTGAACACACATCGATCATGTTTAATCAGGCGTCGGGTTCCTGTAGGATGCCGTATGAATAGGATCATTTTATAGGTATAATTATGGGGAGCAATTTAGAAATAATCTAACCAAAACCTACATAGTCTAACCAAAATGTGGCATAAAATTTAAATCTATACTTATCATAAATCTGTAACCGATCACTGTCTGTACTCTATGATAAATCGGTATAAAAAATAAAAAAAATTACGTCAATATAAAATATTAAATTTGACAAAATTGCGACAAATTTTAATTAATTTACCTACTTAGATTTCTTTTTATATTGCCTTAAAAGTAATAATCTTATGAGAACTAAAAAGTAGTTGAGGTTAGTGAATAAAATAATAAATAGTGTAATACAAGCGGGCGATGCCACGGGCACTAGTATTATAATATGTATCGCCACAATTGTTTATATTTAATTAAAGAGATAAAATAGAAGCTTAATTCATGAATATATTCTGTTCCCTTTGTTGTAGTAGAAGATGTAATAATCCCGCTAAAAATGTATAAAATGAAAGTATTTTTTTTTCTTTCCCTCAAAATTTTCAAGGTTACCCCTTAAAAAATCATGTGATAATAATTTAACTACAAATTCTACAATAGGAAGAAAAAAAAACAGCTTATACTTAAAAATTAACTTCATCACATTTATTTTGAATTGAATTCGACATTTATTTTGAAGTATATATATAAGCTGTAAGTAAAGCTTTGTCTAAATCTTTTCACCATTTTTTGCGTGAAAGTAGAACCAAACACCCTCACAAACTGTCACATGAATAATATTATAATTAGTTAATAATTAACAATATGTATATAGTAGGACGCACAGACCTACTGTAACTTGATATAATTGCATTATAATTTGATTATAAAATCTTTATCCATATGTACTTACCTATTAATAAATTGTTAATTTACGTGTTTGTAAAAAAAAAAATTCTAACAGTGCGCTAGACAAAACTGTTTAGTAATTGTGATATTCATTTTTAAATATATTGTATGTTTTGAATTTTATTAGGTACTAGTTGTTAGGTACATGTTTAAAAATAACTCGGCTTTTAATAGTTAGAAATCGCAGATAAAGTAATTTAGAATAAAGAATGAAGATTTTGTAAAGTCAATATTTCTAATTCATTTTTTTAAAACATTACGAATAGGTACTTCATGTTATGTCACTTGACCATACCCAATTATATAACTTATGACAACACCAAGTAAAATATTTGCAGTACGTCTAGTTTTGCAAGGAAATTACGATAAATTATGTAATTTTAATATTCCGTGGCTCAAAACAAAACAAAAAAAGGAGAGAATCGCTTATATGATGACTTCACTATTTGTCTATCTAGGACATTTATTTCCAAACCGCATATGATACGCGGTGAAATTAATATCAAATAATTAGGTCTGCGGTCCCGTTGAGTGAGAAAATACAACCAAAAGTAAAACATGTAGATATTTCATAGAAAAAATAGTGATTTCTTACTACAAATGTTTTGTTGTAGAAAATATAATACAAAATGAGTGTATACATCTAGAAATTTAAGTTTTTCTATAATTGTTCACGATGCGATTGAGATTATATACGATTTTGCAGTACAAATAAGGAAAAAAAAAAGGAAATCTACATTACAGATAAAACAATTCCAAAGTTACATTTATGTTCATTCAAAAAAATTGTACATCCCTTTGAACTACAACCTCGAAATTAATACAGAATCCTCAGTGGTTGAGTTCTACTCTTATTTGTTTTTATATTCATGCGTTTTACAAAGTAAGTAGAGTTCTAAGCATTTGAAACGCTACGAAATTAGCGGTGCAATTGACATCGCACATTGCTTAAAAATACATATAATTAAAAAACGAACAATTGCGTTTTTATCCTTCAAATTTAAAAGCTTTCGAATTTTTGTATGATACATTTTATATTTAATTCACGAGTTTGTTTATAGATGATAACCTTGTTTCAGTCTAGACAGTGAATTAAGAGAATGACTGTCTGTATAATCTAGTTGTTATTGCTTTATAGCTACTCTATACTGCGCATCTGCTGCTAAGAAAAATCACACAAACAAATGTACCTCTAAGTCGTTTAGATTACATTGAAAATAAATAGGAAGCAAAAGTTGTGTTGAATGACTAATTTTTAATTATTAACGTAATTTAAACCTAACTTATAGAAGTATTCATTGTGATAGAAATATGTATAGTTATGTATTTATTTTATTTTCAAGGGACACATACATGACAGAAAAATATTTAGTTATAAGATATTCATACATATTACAACAACTATAATAGACACAAATTAATAATTTCTAGTTAGAAATAAGCAACAATTAAAATTAAACGTCTAATTATTTGGATCGAAGCCACGACATTCTGAGATGTTTTTGATCCATTACTTGTTTACTTCATGTATTTATTAATAAAACTAATGACTTACGATTGTTTTTGTTGTTGCTCATAGAGATTCGTGACACCTGTGCCATAAGAAACTTGGTAGCAACGATGTTTACTATTTGCTTTTATATAAATAATATTTATTAAATATACATCTGGCAAATCGTGATCCTATTAGCTTCACGCTGTATCCCGCACGAGGCAGGGTAGGCAGAGAGAACCCGGGAACCTAGTGTTAAGACACTCCGTTCCACTTCCGTTCCCCACTTTCCGCAGAATTTGAGGCATTGCGTGTTGAGTGGCGGAACTCAACGCCGCGCTTTGCCTTACCAGAGTGAAGAAAATGAAACATTAAATATTTAAATTGAAAATATAAAATATTTTATTTCCTCGACTGGGGATCGAACCTAGAACCTGTCGGTTACAGTCACACGTTTGTGCCGCTGCGCCACGACAGGCCTCGTGATCCTATTAGGTACTAAGATTTACAGATCTGCACGTTTTTCACATCTACCGTGTTAATTAGATTATTGATATTTTCACATATAATGTATTTTTTTTGTCGCTATAATAATAAATACTCAAATAGAATATATTAATATCTAGGGGGCTCTTATACAAAATACTTATTCTTTTTGGCGTTTTTATAGAAAATGTCACGGAACCCTTTGTGTGTGAGTCCGATTCGCACTTGGTCTTTTGTATATTTTATAAAGGCGGTTGTGGCGGAGTGGTACAGTGCTTAACTGTGCACTATGTCTCGAAAATTATAAAGAAACAGAAATAGGAAATGTAATAATTTTACACTACGGTTTCTCTGTTGATACACGATATACTAGCATTAAAATATTTTATTAAAATTTAAATATTATTTTACCCTGATGAAAAGATGAAACCTGAATCTCGGAGTAAGAATCGGACCTATAGACTTGAACCAGAGCTTTTCAAAATTTCTCTTAATCAGTGTGTTTAAAATTTCAATGTAAATAAATTAGTATTTTTTTTAATAATAATTTCACCAATGTTGTTCCACCAATATTAAAAATGTTGACCAATTACGTTAAATAAAGTAGATATATATTATATAAAAACAGAACAATCAAGCTGTAGGTTCAAGGTATATCGATTAAATAAATTAAATTATCATGTATTAATTATGTATATTATATTAAGCATGGCGATAACGTAGAATTGTTACAATAATGTGTCCACAGAGTAATAAAATTATGAAGAATCGGTTAACGCTCTAGAAAGCACGAGGGGTCGACATGTGAATGCTTAATGATGCGAACCTGGTTTCAAGTCCTAAGGATTGTTTAGTTTGATAATATATTTCTATAAAAGTCTTTATGAATATTAGATGACCACATATAAATTTTGTTAAAGGTTATGTCGTTTTTTTTTTTTTCATCAGAATGGAATTAAAAATTGTAGGAAATAGGTCTTAACACATTTTATTTCTAATTTTTGATATAATCATTTACAATGATATATGTAATTTACATTTTTTATATGTTTTGGGAGTTGAAATTAATTTGAAATTTATGCCTAACTAGTAACTATGTAAGTGTCTGTAGTGACCAATATATCGTAAACACATGAGCTGAATTCTGACAATTGTGTCACGTAATAATATGTATACATATATAAAAAGTATTTTTAACAAATTTATCATATTTTCTATATATTCTATATAATACAAAAAAAGAAATTGGTAACATTTTAATGAGGCCGTAAAATGAATTTTCAAATGTATTTATTTGCAATAATCATATAACACGAATTTTAAATTGACTGTCCTTTTAGTATTGGTATTGATAATGCGGAAGTTTGCTAGACGACCGGAACTAACATGTAAATTAATTTCCGTGTAGCCATATTTTATATTCTAACAAACCTCTTTAAAACATTTTTTTAACTATTATATATTTGATTAAGGTATTTTAATAATAAAAATCGTCTTATAAGTATTAATTTATTGATCAAATGATCTTTGGGTTATGAAATAAAAATTGTTTTGCATTTTATTACTTTTCCAATTAATGAAATATTATTGTATAAACTTATAAAAAATATCAAGTACTAAATAGGTAAGTAGAACGAAGTAGATTGTAGGTGTTGCGGCTGGTCACGCGATGCCTAAGTCGTATCATTTTGTTAAGTTGACGTAGAAAAGGACGCTGTATAGAAAGCTGCTTATCATAGTGGTAAAATAATATATCATTAAATATAAGAAGTAAAATTTCACTCGTAATAGTAAATTCATAAAAAAGATACAAATTCTTGTATATATTCTTGTATATCATATATATTTTATTTATTTTACTTTCAAACTTTTTTTAGTTTAGTGTTAAGACACTCCTCTCACCGTTTTCCGCCTTAGTTTACTGATGAATAAATTCATCTCTATTTAACAGTGAGACGTTATTGCACAACGCAATATTCGCCTTAGATATTAAAGAAATAACTAAAATATCAAGCCATCGAATATTGCAGGATCGGATTATAGAGCAAACCGCGTCGGTAATCTTTTTAAAAAACGATTTAGAAGCTCCGTAAGTCTAGTCTTTTGTGTTCCAATATTATACTGTCTGGTGCTTATTGCGAAATGCCGACACTGTCTATTTATAAAAGTTTACTAGATGAGCCCATTTTTTTAAATAAATAAAAAAATAAGATCTTACTTATAAAATCTGTGAGTGCTTGCAATAAATGCTAAAATAAAATACATGTATATTTTATTTTACTACGTCGCCCGAACAAATAAAAATATTTTCTTTTGTATTTTAAGAAACGTTGTTACAAGTTAGGCGACATAATTATATACAAATATATTATTAGTACGTGAAATATTAAAAAGAAGTGTAGGTATATATTAATTGTTAATGGGCTTAGAAATGCAAAACTATATTATATTTAAGATTTGTACCGCATTGGATTTGGAATGGCAGACCCTAATTCATAATTGGTCCCCACCACTGTTAATATTCTTAATACGTCGCAATATCCAAATGACCCTCTCGTTATTTAAGTTTGCTTGATCTCAAGTTCACTGCAAGGTCCTAAATCTATATAAGGAGCAGTGTTTGGTAAAGAATTAAAATAATACACATATAAAGGTGATTTTTATTATGTAACGATTTACGATTATACCGGAAGACTATAAAATGTTTGTATTTTTTTATCAAGGTCTATTTGATAAGCAACTGCAGCTTATTTCAGTTATATTTTATTACATAAAATATTTTCTTATTTTTTTTCATTTTGTACATTTTACTCTAGGGGCCATTTTTGCATATACAAAAAGAAATTTGAAAAACCATTTCCAGAACTAATAATTATTGCTATTTGTTATTTTATATATACACTATCTCCATTGTTGTTACCTTTTATGCCTTTTCTTCTTTAAGCCTTTTTGGCATTTTAATATCAGAGTAACACAATGACTAAGCTTTTGGTACCTATTCGTAAATGTTTTAGTTTATATTTTATCTATGGTAGATAGTTAAAAAAATCATGAAGGTGTAGGAACTAATTATTGAGTAATACAATGTGGAAAAAATATTTCCTTATTTATATGTATTTCATATAAATTTATTTAAGGCACAGCATAGCTGAAGACTGCTAGTGCTTTATAAAAAAAAATATCAACTATTTAAAGTGAATATTTTACGTTCATGTTTGTTTGTGATCACTGTCATACTAAATGCGTAGTAACGGTATCGCCTTACATGTCCATCCGCGTCCGTTGCATGTCTACTTTACTTTTGTATGGATTCCCTTAGGTTTTTAAAGAATTTTCTAGATATCTATTAGAATAGGATTATTAGTAGCCATTGTCTTGTGCAGTTTAGGCGTTCTTGGTTATATATAATGAATTATCGAGTTCAAACCGGTATTCAGTGCAATAATGCAATGTTTTCTATTTTCATAGTGCCTGTAAATATGATAACTGCGGGTTCAATCTGAACTGAAAAAAATATTTTTATTTCTCTGTACAATAAAGAGAGCACGGCATACAGCTATCAGTTGTCGATTGACCTAATGTCCCAGAGAGGATATCTATGTGGGAAGCGTGAAGCTTTCGTCTCAAGCTAACTCATTAAAACGATGCCAGTATGTATTTCCACGACTTTATAGATAAAGTAGTAGAAAATAGTATTGAACACCTCACAATATATTATATATATTATATAATTTTATTAAAGCTTCTATAATAAATAGGCAGCTAATATATCTAATATTATTAGCTGCCTGTAGACATTGAGGTTTTTAATCGGTTATAGTGATGCATTGAAATTCTTTATCCAATTAATCGGAAATATCGTCAACTTACTTCTGTTAATACTTAAATATGCATAGTGGTTAATAGTGTGAATGTTTATTAATATTATATTATTAAATGTTAAAGTACATTCTGTCTAGAGACCTTGTTTAGTCCTACTTAAAGTTGGCAAACAAGATTATTACAATATAAATTTCATAAATATATGTAATATTATGTACTAAGTAGTTCCAGTTGTATGTAAGCTACTTTTCACGAATATACCTAGTTTAGTTGTTAAAATAGGCACAGAAAACCTAAAGTAGGCTACTTGATAGAGTTATATTTTTGACCTATAACGTGTTTAATCACGGAGTAAAAAGCAATCTTTTTTTATATCAAACAAATGAAACCATATTTTATATATTATAATTATTAATATACTTTCTAGCATGATTTGATGTCTTAATAACAGATCTTGATTAAACTTATTGCATTATTTTAAACGGATTATGCAGTTTTATATAATGGTGATATACAGATTATATGAGGCCTGTCGTGGTCACTTTAAAAGCTTCAGATTGTGGGTTCGATCCCCAATGGATGAAATGTCTTAACACTAGGTTCCCAAGCCCCCTCTGCCTACCCTGTCGTTATTGGGATACAGCTTGAACCTGAAAAAAAAATATAATATTATAGTACACTTTGAGTTCCGCCACTCAACACGCAATGCCGCAAATTCGGTAGAAAGTGGGGAATGGAAGTGGAGCGGAGTGTCTTATCACTAGGTTCCCAAGTTCCCTCTGCCTACCCTGCCATGTGCGGGATACAGCGTGAAGTATGAGTATAATATTACAGAACGGTTTATTAAAACATTGTAGTTTTAACATAAAGGGGAAAACCCTAAGTTCGCTAAATTAATTAAACTTTATATTAATTTGTAATCTGAAACTGATGATCTATTACTTTAGTAATATACGCAAATCTGTTTTGGGTCAAGAGTTCGGTCAAGATAAGTTTAATTAAGAACTTATCTCCCCGAGCCGGCGCTCGAGCTCCAATCAAGGGACAATTAGAGAGTGATTGAAGATCGCTCTGTTATTTAGAATGTGCCACCATCTTTGAGATTACAGGCCAGCTAGTACCAAATTATAGGACAGTGAATTTAATAGATTTGTGTGATGAAAGACTTTGTATTTGCAAAGTATCTATTGAATAAATATAAAATAAATTTTACAAAACAAAAATAAAAGCTTGATGCCGAAAACTTTGTCAAAACTGGAATAAGAGAAAATAACTGTGAAATGCTTAAGCATACTCACAGTTATTTTCTCCTTAAATGTACCATAAAATTGAGTCGTAAGGCTTATCTAGAATAGTAAAATGTATATTTCAGTATTGCCTACTGTTATTAATTAGAAAAGTATAATGTTGCAAAATAAATAACATTCTCTCAAATAACTCTTTAGAAAACTCAATAGATATCTCTTCATGTGCAATCGTCCGCGTCCGATAGAAGATCAATTATACTAATTAAGACCGACGAGACAAGTAGGACAGTAGCAAGTAATATCGTCTGATGAAAAATATGCACTAGTAACAATAAAGAAATATTTTTGATATAGCTATTGCAACATTGTCTTCCTAGGAAGAATTGGAACAAATTTATAATTTAATTTATTGGTGTTTGGTAGTTTAATAACCATCTTATTCGAGAAGGCTGGCTATAATAAGCATTTATTTTTCTTAGTTCCCCATTTTTTTATTTTTTATTTTTCAGCTTCACGCATCGCTTATCGTATATATATCCGGCACATCGGAGCTTAAGAACCAACCTAGTGCCAACAAACTCCGTTACGTTCCCCACTTTAGCCATATTGTGTATTTAATAGCAAAACCCAATGGTGTGCGGTCAACTCTCTGTGCTTGATTTTACCAGAGTGAAGAAAGGAAAATATTAAAAATTTCTTTTAAAATATATCATTAGCGCAAGCAGGGAATCGAATCCACTATTTATCACCCTTACAGTCATGCTTTTCCTTGCACCATGATAGGCCGAAATATCTTTTTTTTTTTTTAATTTAAATACATAATTTTAGCATTTAGGCAGGTTATTTTATTATTATGACCTCTAGTTCTTTGAGTTTTAGGTTCATTATTACTTAATGACTATTTTATGAAAAAATTACCGACACTGTAGTTGTACTTTAAATTGTTATATAAACGCAACAATGATTTCAAACATTGCACTTTCACAAATGTCTACTTCAATAAAGGCTTAGAAACAATGCTTATATGACTTGGTATTGCAATATCGATATAATTATGTTAATATACTTAATATGTTATTTCATGTCCTCATTTTATTTACTACTATATATATATTTATCTATTTAAATTCATTGAAAACCACGTTTATTATAAGGAAAATGTTTTAAGTAGCATTGCAATACTTACGTTAACGTTCGTCTCGTTCGTTATCGCTGTTCGGAATAGTTGCAAATTTTACACGACGGAGAATTTAAAAAGAAGAGTATTTTTGAAAACAATAGAAGATTATTTTTTATAGAAATAATTTTAGTCTGCTTTTGACTATGGGATTTAATTTAAGCAACAAAGCGAGATATGTGATTGTCAAAATATTTATGTACATTTAACTATATAAGTTGAAGACTGTTTGTTCGTTTGATTGTACGGTCTCATGTTAGGAACTGCTGGTTGAAATTGAAAAATATATTTATATTGAATGATCCATTTTTTAAAGATACACTACGTCACGTTAATGATTGCGATGTTCTTAAGGTCAGAGTTACGACTTTGGGCGAGTTCGGGCACTTACTGTCATGTAATGTCATCTGTTAGTTATTGTGTAACAGCCGTAGGTGAAGTTTAGTTTAGTTATATAACTAAGAAAACCGTTGATAATTTTTGTCCTTTTTACTTTGTTTTACTCAACATCAAATTAATTATATAACTAATACACATAATTATATGTCTTAAGTTTGTAATAAGTATTTTTTTTGGCTTCTTGGTCCGACCGGTTGCTAATTTGCGTACTACGGATGAGAAACATTATCTAAATGTGTTCATATTTTATGTTGAGCACTTACAACTTACAATTATACCTATATTGCTATAAAACTAGTTTCTTATGTGTAACTTAAATAATTATACAATTTTAATTTATTATCTGTATTCCATTTTATTTTAAGATTCATACAATTTTATTATTGATTATCTTCAAGTAGTCTTTATTATTAAGGTATAAAGTTCTTTGAGTATTAAAGTTTTAAAAGAAATTATTCAAATTGGATCGTGAGCATTGGCACAATGTACCCATGTACGAAGAGGTCGTCCCTGACCTATTATTTTAAAATACACAACAATAACTATGTTTCATAACCTACTTTCTTATTTGTAGATATTTTCCATAACCGTAGTGTCTACTTTGAGCTGAAAAGTTCAAAGTAGACACTACGGTTTCTTCAAATCTTTACAGCGTTATACAGTGACTGACTTAAATATGTATAATAATTTTAAATGAAACACTTTTATCCGGATTAATCGCGTATATTGAGTGGTAAACATTTTTGGAAACTCGACGTTTCGGACACTTTACCTACTGTAAATGTGGTACAATCGCAAAATCAAACACATTATTATGTATAATAATTATATTCCACACATATTATATTCCATTGCATCGCGAAGTCGGGTAAAAAGAAAAAGCAATGCAGCGTATATTGTCTCTAATATGAAAGTAGGAAGTTGCATTCAAATACAAAAAATATACTTTGTTTAACAAAACCATTATAACTACAATATTTTATTTATATTTTATTTCTAATACTTTCTATTGTTAAGTAATAACAAACATTTTGTTCTTTCACAAACTGATAAGCAGCCTTTCTAAATATAAGTTTTACGTTTTTCCTAAGAAAATAAGATGACCGTTATGAACAATGTTATTCTGAATATTATTGAATTACACTATATCCTAGTATATATATTATTAAACAAGAAAATTTTGTTTTTTTTTTAACAAGGCCTTTGTTTGTGTAAATATATATCATTGACTAGCCTTTTGTTCTATGTTCATTATTTATCTGTTTATTAAAACGAAGTGGGTGCGATGTTACATATAATTTTCATTAAACCGTTATTAATTACATTTAATTGCTATGATTAGAAAAATAAAACGTATAGATGTGTGGAAATTAAACGTTAGTTTTTAAAATAATATTTTCTTCAGAAGTAAGCTGTAGGTACACATCTTACATGTGTATTTTATTTGACGTCTTGGAAATTCCTATAATACAGGGAAGGTAAACTAAATGAATTTGTGGTTATTTATTTTTCAAAATGGTTTTCCTAGGGGTTATCTTAAATAACATACAATTCTTAGGTAGTAATAATTATATATAAAATAGGTAGGTATATATAAAATAGGTAGGTAGGTAGATCTTTGTCTTACTATTTTACTTATTAAGATATCACTTATGAAAACACACTTTAGCATTCCATGGATTTGGATTGTTCACGTGAGACATGCCTTTTGTTATATTTTTTGCAATTAATGCTTATTTTAATAGTATTTAATATAGTGTTATATAATTTGATTTATGTAATTTAATTAATTTATTAAAGCCTAGTGCAAAGTGCTGGACTACCGACACGAATAAAAGAAAACTTACGTTAGGAAAAATACAATATTAGAACTTTTTGTAATCAATATTGAGTATACCGATAAAAAATATTGCTGCCGGAAAATGATTTCGAAAATTTGGTACACTTATTTGTAACAAACAAAATTGTGTTTGCGATAAATACCACTTCTTATCAGCTTAATGATAATATAACAATATTTATTTCTTTGTTTCCTTCTAAATATCACAAAAGAATTTTAAAGCTTATGTCTAAGGAACTTGGGAACTTAAGGTTAAGATACTCCATTCTTTTCCCCACTTTCCGCCAAATTTGTGGTAAAGCGTGTTAAGTGGCGGAACTCAACGCGACGCTTAATGGAAATATTAAATATTTAATTTATAAAATATAGTGAATTTGTGAATTTCATTTCCTCGACTGGGATTCGAACCCACAACCTGTCGCGTTCACAGTTGCACACTTGTGCGTCCTACATATATATATATATATATATATATATATATATATATATATATATATATATATATATATATATATATGTACGAGTACATATATACATACATATATACATACAGACATCAACAAAAATAAACTAAAATATTAATTTAATTTTCATTTTTGTAAGTTAAGTGAGAATTAAACCCTTTTTGTTAAATATTATATCAACAATGCTATGACTGTGTATTTTTTTATTTCTTAGTTAATTTTCATGTTAGTATGATTTAAAATGGCGTTTTTTTTACCATTAGGTCGGTTATAGTAAATTATAGTTAAAACAGCTATCAAGTTATATAATCACGCATAAGCATTAAAACGTATGTGGATGAAAAAGTACGATACACGTGAGCCGGTGAACACGTGTCACCGTCCGGCATTGAACGCAATCCGTCTGCCGCTGCCGAGCAGTGACGCAGGGCTGTGGATTATTTAATTACATATTTCAACTATATTTATTATTTAGAATTTTGTGATCGATTTTATGCCTCTTTATGATGATTCATTTCCTATATTAGATTTTTGAAATGAAACGAGGTAGGTTGTGGGTTCGATGCCCAATAGGGAAAATGAACAAGATAACGCGGCGTTAAGTTCCGCCACTCAACACAGAATGCAATGCTTCAAATTCGGCGGAAAGTGGTGGCCGACCATCCCATGTGTAGGATACAGCGTAAAGCTAAGTCAGTGAGATTTTTGAAATTCTTTAGTAAAGGGAGAACTAAAGTAATCGTTATTGAACTGTATTATTATTATGATTTTTTTTATTACTAAGAATTGTTTTTTGAAATTGAGTAATATTTAGACATTTTTGATTTAGGGGCTGTTCATTAATAACGTGATGGTTTTGGACCATTTTTAACCCCCCCTCCCCTTAGTGATACGTGATGGAGATGTAAACTTAATAATTACTTATATACACGTGATATCTTACTTACACCCCTCCTGCCCCTTTCTGATATTTCGTGATATTCGCCGAACCCCCTTTCGGACCTCACGTGATTAATGGACGGTCCCTTATATGTGGTTAGTGTTGGAAGAGTTATTTTTATGTGTTGGTGTAATCAGGGCACCAAGCAATTGCGATTTGATTATAAATACCATTGTATCTTCAGCTCACTAGCTAACTTTTTATATGCGGATAGACTTTCACTTTCTTTGTATCATTGTTACAGGGTGGAACTTACCTTCTAGGAAAAACTAAACTTAAATATTATTTGTTACATTTTAATTGTCTATTAAATAAATAAATAAATATGAATTATCCGGCACACGTGGATAGGTTATTTAACATCTATTGTTTAAAATATTATACGTAGAATTTATAATATAAATACATTACAATACTTAAGTGAAAAATGTAAAAAAAATATGTGAAAAAAAAATGTTCATGTATTTTTTGTGGTTAGTAATTAATGTTGTTCATTAATGCATTTTAATATTACTTATATTTTATGTTGTTTTGATTTATCGTTTCTGTGATTAATACAATAAAAGCACAATATAATTGTAGATCACATATGTATGTTTATTGAATAATATTAAAGAATTCTATATTTATAATAAATCTGTTAATGACCACTATCTGTATAAGGAAGATTTAAAAAAAGTCTTATAGGGGACGTTGACTAATGTAGGAGGCGCCCAAAATAGTGATTTTTAAAATGTTTGTGTTTGTCTGTGCGTTTGAAAGCGGTAATCTCGGAAACTGTTAACTAGATTTCAATGCATTATATTTTGGCAGCCTAGCCTCAACATTTAGTGTTTTTAAATTGCAGTATAATTTTTATCCATTTAGATGAAAGCTTAGTTAGAACAAGAAAATAGTTGAAATTAGTAAATTGAATGGTGTTATTTTAAGTCGTTGCAAGTTCTATTTTTTTAGCGTATCTTATTTTTCTTTGTCTCATATTTGAAAGCGAGTCATTACAATTTTATCTGTGTCATTGATTGATTGTAATATTTATTTTAATTACTAACGAATTTACAGTCAGCCCTACTGTTTTATGAATGTTATCGTTACATATCTAAATCCGTTTATATTTTCGTTAGGGAGACATTTTCAGATAAGAAATCGAAATTCAACGCTTGACTCATAGATTATTATGGTAATATTTAGTTTAATCTTTCTGTATTTTAATCTTTTTGGTATATCTATATATTTTGCTTGACCTGTTTAAAACCTAGTCTATCTTTGGTTTGGTATACCCATGAGGAATAAACTTTAACATATTTATCACGATGATAGCACAGATAATATAATATTTATCGCAATGACACATTTCTTCGTTGTCGCGTTCAATTAATTTCTGACTTTATATATTGATGTCACTTTTTCCGTATCAATTTCAGGATTGTAGGACAATGAGAT